>CP139507.1:308391583-308886897 GCA_021014915.2 Artemisia tridentata subsp. tridentata
CTTGGTAACTTGGTAATAAAATCCATAGTGATTCGTTCCCATTTCCAAACTGGTATCTCCGATTGTACAAGTGGTCCAGAAGGTTTCTGACTTTCAGCTTTGACCCTTGAACAAGTCAAACACTTCCCAACATATGTTGCAATGTCGGCTTTCATGTTTGGCCACCAGTAGAGTTGTTTGAGATCTTGGTACATTTTGGTGGATCCGGGATGAATGGAATATTTAGACTTGTGAGATTCATGCATGATAAAATCACGAATACCTCCATAGAGAGGAATCCAGCATCTTTTCTTGAAGCATAAAATTCCATCAGGTCTTCGTATGAATCCATTCTCGCTTTCTAGCATGCCCTTAATTTTCTCGTGAGATCGATTCTCTTCTTGAAGAGCTTCTGATTGGGCTATGAGTATTTGAGATGGAAGTGGTGAATGAATTGTCATTTCTAATGATCGAACTCTAAGAGGTTTGGTTCTTTCTTTTCTGCTTAACGCGTCGGCCACGACATTCGCTTTACCGGGGTGGTAGTAGATTTCACAGTCGTAGTCGTTGAGTAGCTCTATCCATCGGCGCTGTCTCATATTCAACTCCTTCTGATCCAGTATGTGTTGAAGACTTTTGTGATCGGTGTATACCGTACACTTTGTACCATATAGGTAATGTCTCCATATCTTAAGAGCAAATACTACTGCTCCTAGTTCTAGATCATGAGTGGTGTAATTTTCCTCATTCTTCTTGAGCTGTCGAGAAGCGTAAGCTATGACTTTGTTTCTTTGCATTAGCACCGCACCTAACCCATGATGTGATGCGTCACAATATACTACAAAGTCTTCGCTTCCGTCCGGTAGTGCTAGAATTGGTGCTTCACAGAGTTTTTGTTTTAAGAGTTGGAATGCTGATTCTTGTTTCTCTTCCCAGATATACTTCTTGTTTTTCTGAGTGAGTTCTGTCAAAGGTTTTGCGATTTTGGAAAAACCTTCTATAAACCTTCGATAGTAACCAGCGAGTCCTAAAAATTGTCGAATTTCAGTGGGAGTGGTGGGCGAAGCCCAACCTTTGACTGCTTCGATCTTGGCGGGATCAACGTGAATTCCTTGACTATTGATGATGTGACCTAAGAATTGAACGGTGGAGATCCAAAAATCACATTTGGAAAATTTTGCATACAGTTTCTCTTGTTTGAGTACACCCAAAATGGTTCTCAAATGTTCCGCATGCTCTTTTTCGTTACGTGAGTAGATCAAAATGTCGTCGATGAATACGATTACAAACTTGTCCAGATATGATTTACACACGCGGTTCATTAGATCCATGAACACTGCGGGTGCGTTGGTAAGACCAAATGGCATTACGCGGAATTCGTAATGTCCGTATCGTGTTCGAAAGGCTGTTTTGGGAACATCTTCTTCTCTGACTCTTAGTTGGTGGTATCCTGATCTTAGATCGATTTTTGAGTAAATACTCGATCCTTGCAGTTGGTCAAATAGATCGTCTATTCTTGGTAATGGGTATCGATTCTTCACTGTGAGTTTGTTCAACTCTCTATAATCGATGCACATTCGGAATGTTCCATCTTTCTTTTTGACGAACAGGACTGGTGCTCCCCAAGGTGATGAGCTAGGTTGGATGAATCCTTTATCTGACAGTTCTTTCAACTGCTCAGATAATTCTTTCATTTCGGAAGGGGCTAATCGATATGGTGCTTTTGCAACAGGTGCTGCTCCAGGCACTAAATCGATTCGAAACTCTACTTGCCGGATGGGTGGAACACCTGGCAAGTCTTCAGGGAACACTTCTGCAAACTCATTTACAACTGGCACTTCTTCTAGTCGCTTTTCTTTCTCTTTCGATTTATCTTCCGTTACTTGGACTAAAAATGCGTGACATCCTTTGTTTATGTATTTCACCGTTTTGATGTACGAGATGATATTGAGTTGGGTTTTATAGTGGTCACAACGAACAATAAGTGTTTCATTGTCTATGGGGATTTGGACAACTTTTTCATCGCAAATGATTCGGGCACGATGTTTGGATAACCAATCCATACCCACAATCGCGTCAAAGCTTCCAAGTTGGATGGGCATGAGATCGATCGGAAATGATTTGTTTTGGAGGGTTAAGGTGCAGTTTTTGAGTACGGTGTTGGTGTTTAACAATTTTCCGTCAGCTATCTCAATTTCATACGAGGTGTCTAATTCTACAGGCGCTATCTTAAGCAATAAAGCAAATGAAGTAGATACAAAGCTTCTATCGGCTCTAGAATCAAATAATATTTTAGCACTATTTTGATTCAGTAAGAAAGTACCCGTAGTGACGTTGGGGTTCGGTGACACGTTTCCATCTCCGAGCACGTAAGCTCTTCCTCTGGCAACCTGATTGACATTCTTGGGGCAGTGACTTTTATAATGACCCGCTTCACCACAACCGTGGCACTTTACTGCTATTGGGTATGCGTTTGCTCCCGTGGCCCTACAGTCCTTGGTCACATGACCCATTTTCCTACAGTTACCGCAGATGGCGGTACAAGGTCCTGTATGATGCATCTTGCACTTGTTACACTGGGGTTTTGTTCCAGCATACACCTTTCCTTCAGCAGGTGTGGCCACATAAGCTCTAGCAGCTTCTTGTCTGCGGTTTTGTTGTTGATGTCTATCATTCCTGCTTTGCTGATAGTTCCTATTGCGGTTGCTTCGATCATTGCTGCGGTAGCTCCTGCTGTGATGGTAATAACTGTTGCTGTTCCGGTTGTTGCCGTCACGGTTATCATAGTTTCTCTTTTGTCCACTGACTGTGGAGTTAGAACCTCGTTTAAGCACTCGACTCATCATTCGCTGAGCAAATACGAATGCGGCTTCGAGAGTTTGTGGGTGTGATGCGGTGACGTCTCCTTCAATGCTTGAAGGTAGTCCTTCCACGTATTTCTCCAATGTCTTTTCCAAGTCAGGTACCATGTGTGGGCACAAAAGAGATAACTCTTGAAATCTCCGGTTGTATGCACCGACATCATTGTTTTTCACTTCTAACTGGTAAAATTCATCTTCAAGCTTTCTGACCTCAGTCCGGGGACAATACTTTTTCAGCATTTTATTCTTCAGTTCGGTCCAGGAGATCTGAAATGCTGCTTCAGTACCCATTATTTTAACCGTAGCATTCCACCAGGATAATGCATTTCCCCTTAAAGTTCCAGTGGCGAAAGTGACCTTATTGATTTCTGCACAGTTGCTTCTCATGAATACCGTCTCCATACACTCAAACCACTGTGCTAGTTCCGTCACTCCTTCTACGCCTCGGTAGGTGGTTGGTTGGCAACTTAAAAATTCTTTGTAAGTGCATTTACGTGGAGTAGATGCCTCACTTTCATTTGTTTCTCCCATAGTATTGCTTGAGCGGTTTGCTGCATCGGCCTCGCGTGCTGCGGTGATGCCTTCCTCAATCATTCTTCGAACCTCCTCATGCGTTAGTGTTACGGTTGCGTTGGTGGTTTCGTTGTCGCTATGTGCCATTTTCTATTAATGTCACAAAAATACAGATTTAGAATTTGGATAGAATAGCTGAGTATATGCACAATGTAATCATGGTGTGAAATGATGATTAAATTGAATATCTTCCCACAATTATGATGTCTCTGTAATTTATCAATTTACAGATGTGGGGTTGTTAAGGTACAATCGATTTAATCAAACTGAATTTCATGTCACATATTTTATGTGTTCAGGTTTTTACAATATTTACACAATTTGAGAATCATAATAATCACAGATAACATCACGACATGTCTGGATACAATTACAATACATACGAACAATCATAATACATAAGTTAACAGATATATAGTACATTACTACCAGCATTACAACATTAATAACTTGATCAGTTGAGTTTATACAACAAAACGATACAAGAGTCTTTATTAAGTGCCACATGCGGCAGACTACAATGTCTCAAACTATACAATATGCTAACTATGTCTACTGCTCATGTCTATCCGTACGCCTCGTGAGCTCTGAGATCTGGTCTCTGAGTCTCTGTATCTCAGCCTGATGTTCCATCTGTATGTCTCCCATGAGTCTCTCTAATGTGTCTGCTCTACGCTGTGCCGTGTGCGCCTCCCAAGCTAAGTCCTGTCCCTCTCTGCGTATTGATATCGCATGGGAACGGGTATCTGCCAAGTCTGTCTGCATCTGTCTCAAGCACTGCTGTATCACTGCTCTGTTGGAGGCCAACCTATGTAGTGTGTCAGTGATAGTACCCGGAGAATCTAATGGTACATGGTCTATCATCCGAAGAAGTGACTTAATCTGCTCTCCGTGACTCTCGAGTCGTGTCACTACTGTGGATGGTATAAGGGTGTGGGTGACTACTGGTCTAAATCCTTCCCAAGCATCATGAGTCTGATCTGGGGGAGTGAAACCGGGAGGGTAAGGCAGTGATGGTGAGGATGGGTGTATCTGATCCGAGATGCGACGTCTACTCGATGAAGGAATGTCCTCTGCAGGAATCGGATCCCGCTGTCGAGGTGGTAGTGGATATGTCTGGGTATGTATGTCAAGCACATGGTCAGGTAGTGGTGGTGGTGCAACATGATGGGGCTCGGGTAAATCATCAGCAGGGAGCCATTGCTGACTCTCATAATACAAGTCATCAGGAGGTGGTATATAGAAAGGAGAGTAGGTGTCGTAAACAAAATGTGGTGGTAGCGTAGGTGCTGGCAAAGCTGGCACATGAGGGTCATCTAATAAAGGTATAGCGGCTACTCCACCCTCCACAAGGGGCTCGATCGCGTCAGGCACAATCTCTGGTACTACAGCATCGGGAAGTACGGGGGACGTGACTGATGCTAGTGATCCCTCGGAGTCCGGTTCCGATGATATACTAAAGTGGGTGATAAACGACATAGTACTGTAATAATCCATATATCGTAAAATAAGTAACTTACTAACATCAAGTGGTGTAGTATAAGCATAAGATGATCTAGTTGTGCACAGTAACTATCAAGTATGCAGAGGCTTATATATGATAATCCTAATGTATAACATACCGAGCGCGGCAGCAAGCAGGCATGGAGAGTTTAAGGTAACATGGTGTATAATTAGTTTGTTTGAAAAAATGTAGTTATAGTCCAACGTTTGAAAACATTTGGTTCTCTATAACCAAAGCTCTGATGCCAAACTGTAACACCCCCAAATTTGTTTTGTAGCAGCGGAAGATTTATTTGGGTGTTACTGTGAGGATCGAATACAAAATCATAGAAAAACAGCCTGAGATGGCATTTTTAATTTACATAGGTCCATAATACAAATTCAGTTACAAAGCGTTACATCAGAGTGCCAAGGTTTCTCTAAAGAAACATCAATTTAACTGAATTACAACTTTATTTTACACCATTTATTTAAGATAGGGTGCGTCTGCTCCATGCCTTGCCTTGCTCCTTTTTAGTTTCCTGAGATACATGCTTAAAAGTCAACATAATGTTGAGTGAAATCATGGAGTTTGTAATTTAGATATTAGTTCAATCACAAGTAAGATTGTATTGGAGATACAATCAGTTTAAAAATTGATATTGCAGTTCATATATTGCCCTAAGTCTCATGACACGCAAACGTTAACAAAGTACCGCATAAACGGAGGTGTCCACCAAATTAATGATGAAAGTTTTGCCCTCGTGTAATAGGTGATTTTGCCAATTCATATTTCTCTCAAATATAATGCATCGCGACTAATACGACTAGCAAAAAGCATTCCGTCACAGTATTAGTGGGATAGGTCGTCAACCTCTAATAGATCTATTCATTATATTCGCGTTCACCGCAGTGATTAATGGCTCATGATAAAGGGTCTTATGGCAATATGGTGTACTTAGGCATATATCAAGTCAAGTAGCATACAGAAAAATACTTGTGATTTAGTTATAGCATGTATCCCCCTCACGGAGTTTAAAAAGTATAAAGAGTTTAAAAGTGAGGCCATGACTCACCTTATGCGTTCCTGGTGATGGTAAAAATAAACTCAGAGGTGATTATAACAACTTCGATATAGAACCTGGTAAATATATAAATAACTGAGAATCTGACTAATTTCTAGTGGTGTGTGTGTATGAATGGTGGATGATAATTAACTAATGATATACAACGATCTAATCGTTGAGAGTGAAGATGTTATATGCTTATGGTGCTTGCACACCTCGTAAGATCATATCTTTCCAAAGCAAATGAAACATAACTATGAAATATTTCTATCGCTAATAACTAATATGCAACTATAATGCGAATTTGCATATGAAGTAAAGATGTGGCGCAAAACTGAAAAAGAAGATAAGAATGACAAGTTATAATAGTTGGTCCTTGATCTTTCCAGGTTTTACATTTTATACCCTAACCGGGATTCGCGTTACATCGTTAGTCCTTATTCAGTCCATAGTTCGATAACAGTCCAATAATTGTCCATAAGTCCATATAAAGCTTGAAGTTCAATGGTATGTCAAATTAAGTCCCTTACAACTGTTTTTACAGCTTCAGTCCCTTAGTTTCCAAGTTTGGCAGTTTTAGTCCTTTTCGGTTAGGTCGCGTTACATTTTTAGTCCTTTTTGCATAAAAATAATGGGAAAAATATTCTGAAAATTTCTATAACTTCATTAAGTTTATTTTAACTTATTTCAAGTGTTTATTCCAGAAATGAGATTATTTTTACCTTATTGGGCCGATTAACGAATTTACTTAAGGTCCGTTAACAAATTTAGAGGCGAGGGCGTGAAAACTGTTTTGGGCTTAGATTTGGGCTATTTTTAGGATTCTAAAAATATATTATATGGGCCTGTTGGACCTTGTTATCGAAAATCCTTGTTGGGCTTGATTTTTGGCCCAATCCGAAGGTTATAATATTTTCTGAAAAACTTTTGCTAGTTACTAGTGGTCGATCAAAATGATGTGTTTTGAGTGTGATAACAAGTTCATGAGGTCGAACTTAGAATATGAAAAATATATTTTGCTAGGTTGTCTATCGGGTGATGTAAAAATCTAGATATATTGTATACGAGATTTTAAAAATAAAGTGGTAGCTTTTGGCTTGGTCGAATGAAATAAATTTGTGAAATGTGCCATGTAATTTTCTAAGTATTTACACTTGTCGAGTAGCATTAAAAAGGGATTATTTTGGGTGTCGAGATGGGGTTATGAGGGGGATCTTAGAACACGAAATATTTAGTTCACCATGTGAGCTATTGAGAGGGACAAAAATATTTATGTTTTGCATGAAAGGTTTCGTATTAAATAAATCGTGAAATGGTTAGTTCGAGTGGATTTTAGCTAGTAACATTTTGGATATTTTTCTGCCTCCTTTCAACCGGTTTGGCGTGGGAGTTATTATTCGTGTTCAAGTTGAATTAGGGTGACATTCAGGAGGTGGTCATATGTTAAACGCAACATGGGTGGTTCGAACAAGTTAAGGTCCGTCATGTTTTTCTACTTTTCGTTAACTGGTTGAGCTCAATGTTTTAAATTCGAATAAAATGTGCATGCAACTAAATGAAGTGTCACTATATACGTATTTAAGTAAAAGACATAATAATGCATGGTGTGTCTATATGTTAATCGTGCGACAAGTTCGTAATGGTATCGTATGCATGAAATCAAATAAATACGTTCGACTGTACATGAGATGTGCATGTGTGAGTTCGTGAGGAATATCTTTAAGAGGGAATGAGGAGACTTACTACACCTTTTGGAAAGGTGGTAGAGAGAATATTGGCTGTTCGAATGAGGCACAAGGAAGGCAGTGAGCTTTCGAAATGACTTTATACGATCTTGTTCTTGTTAACTTTGCTTCCAAAGTCTTCGACAAAAAGTTTCACTTGTGGTGTTTAAGGAATGTTTTGATGTTGATAGAAGGTGATGGGTGATAGAAAAGAAGTGTGAATCAAATGAATGATTTCCTTTTATAGACAAAATATCTGCTACCTTCATTTGACTTATTGACTCAATGATAGTAGATACTGTAACTAGGGGACACTTGTGGTCTTTGCTATCCTAATTTGTATGTGAATGATTATTGGTGGTTGGGGTTTTGGATGCTAGTACTTGGAGTCTTGCTTCATTCGATTTGGTTTAACACTTATCCAATACTTGAACTAGCTAGCCACTAATTTATTTCTAACTTCTTGATTTATTCGTACAACATTATTAAGAAAGGGTGTTAAGGTTGCAGTAACACTTGGAATTCATAATGAGTTGGTTTAGTTTTTGTATCTTATTCGGTTAACATTGACCAATGTTGTGCTGCTTAGCTACAAGTCGGGGTCTTAGAAGTATCACATTTAGTTGGGAATATAGTTGAAGGGCTATAGGAATACGTGACATGCAAGTGGTAGTGTTTCGGTTGTTACTATTAAGTGTATGGGTCGAGTATAGAACGATTAATATGGGTTTTATTATCGCGTTATTGCTTGATATTTTTGGCGAGGTTTTTGCATTTTGGTAGTTAAGTATGTGGTGCATTTGAATGTGTACAAGTAGGTGAGGGTTAAGTTTCGATATTAAAATACGATCGAGTTTTTAAAAGTGGGGTAGCGATCGGGTGTTGAAAGCAAAGGAAGGAAAATGAAGTAAGGGTTGTGGTGATTGGACTGTGAGTTTCGATGGTTTTATTGGTTAAAATGTATAAAGGCCACATTCGACATTTAAGATTTGCATGTGAGTTCTTGAAGGTGTATTGTATTGATTGGTGAAACAGGAAGCAAGGAAATTCAACAACTCAAATGATGTGTAGGGTGGGCTGTGATAGGTTATGTGAATTCGGTGGGCTAGTGGGGTTATGTGGGCCGAATTCTTTAGGGTCCGGTTGATCTTGGTTTAGGATAGGATTAGCTTAAGTGTGGTACTTAGATTTTGATTAAATATTGTTGGTGAGAAATGGTTTTGTATTGAAGGTGTTATAGACATGTTAATTCTTGTTGTGATTATTGTCTCATGATATTGATCGTAAAAATGTGTTGTTGCATCGGAGAGATTATTTCTAGTGTTGGTGTGTTTAATGTATATATATATATATATATATATATATATATATATATATATATATATATATTGCATTGTTATTAATAACAATAACGAAAAGTTTAAATTTCTAGCAAAAATGGGCGTTAGGAAACAGTAATACGAGATTATTATTAATCATTAAGATTGATTACAAGGGTTTTTCACAGGGTCTTACAAGGACACACTTCCAATATGCTTGCTGTTTCATACACTGTGAAAAGCAAGAAAATATATGTTAAAGAGTCCTACGCATTATCCTTGTGGTATTGCCAGAACATCCGAGTGATACGTAAAGTATTCACGATGAAGATGGAAATCCTTCTAGAGCCAACATCAAACAAGCTCTTGGTGGGTAACATGTGAGATCCTTATGGGTTAAACTTGTGACAACTGGAAAGAAACGATGGAGCGATTCATCTTTGAATCAATCTTGTTCCAGGAAATGAATTGAAGGTCTCATTAATTAGTGAATTTTAATTCACTAATTCACTCTGCCGTGTTGTCTGCTTTGGGACGTTCCGGTATGAGAACATGCTTGTATGACGACTCCAAAGTTAATTCGTTGGATGAGTCTTTACAACAAGTTGGAAATTCCTGTCAAGGAGAATTTTCTTTAAAGAGAATTCTACCTGATCACAGGTCGGTCCTCACGGATCCGAAGGTTAATCCAACCACACCGAACGAATGACAAAGCCATATTCGTTCCCCAACTTTATTGCTAACTGTTTTATTTCAGATTCATATAAAGATGGTGATGGTGGTTCCTGATTCCAGCAGAGACATGTCAATTCACACTCCATGCTTACACTTCCAACTCATTATCAAAGACTTCATGATAATTGAAAGACCTACAACACTGCTTCCGTAACTCTGATGAAATCTATCATGATCCAGAAAAGTGTGAGTATGCAGTCCAAAAGTCACAACAAACCACATGGAGGCAATATCACTGCAGTGGATAAGCTCAGAGATTTACGGTGACTGATGATCTCAAAGAAGGCTCAAAGATCACAAATTTGCATGTAGACGATGTCTCAAGATGACGAGAAGATGTATGTTGGATGATAACCTCAATGAATCCTTAAAGATCATACAAGACATATGAACAGTCATCAAAGGTCCACTGCTGAATGTACAAGGAGTAACAAATTTGAAGAATCAAAGACTACGAGCTAGGAAGTTACAGTCATATAATAGAATGCTAGAATTCAAAATATTATTTCCGGGGTGACCTCCCTTAGGGGGAGATTATTAGGAATATAAATATTCATGTGAAGACTCGGTCACCCGGAGTATCTGTTTAGCATTTATGTAGCTCGTAGGATTATTAGTATTAATAGTATTAGTTTAGTTATATTAGTATTTGTGGAGTGGGTCGGGTCTTTACCCACTGTCAGCTCACTCTACAGCCAGCTAGGGGCACCTAAACCTTGTAGTATATATATCCCTTCCCACACATGGGAAGGGTTGGAGTTCTTAATCATTCAACATATAGTTTCCTTCACTTTCTCTCTCTAAAACTCCCACTCTCTTTCTCTCTCTAAGTGTTCGGCCAATATCTCATCTTTTATGTGTTATATGTTGGTGAATATGCTACATATTCATCATTTTGTAGCATATTATTTAAATTTTTATTCGACTTTGATTAGAAACAAATTCTCTCAGGTGAGTTTGTTGACTAAAAATGGCAACACTAATGATGACTTGAAGCTCCCAACTGATGATGCTCTCCTTACACAGGTATGTCATGATATACAACTTCATTCTGGGTCATTATCTGGTCGCTATTTTCTTAACCACACAATCTTCATATCGACTTAATTAAACATTTTTGTAGTTTAATCATCTTTGGTTTTCTATGAATATGAGGAAACTACTTCTAAATCAAGTTTTTCGTGTCTAGAGTTAGAAATACCATCATCCAGTCTTTAAAGAAAGCGATTATGAGGTAGAAGTAAAGTTAACTTTCAAAGTTTGGTTATTCTTTATTATATATGGTTATAAACTACTTCCTTGGAGTATTGCATTCTTATGTTAAAAACTGTTCTTTTTTTTTTACAACATTTCCTGGCCTGTGATGATTACAGTGCGGTAGTCAGTAGTCAGTCGATTGAAGAGTTGCAAGCTGATATTGTTGTTCTCCTCAGGAAGGTGACTTTTCGTTATAAAATATTTGCTACTTCGCGGTTACCTTTTTGTTGTGTACATTTGCAGTAACGTCGTCCACGTGTATCTCTCATTAACAAATGTTTACGAAGTCTGAAAACATGTTTTATCTAAGGTAAATGTTCACCTTTTTTGATGTAGGATGTGGACGTTTGGTTACAGAGGTTTGAGAGCTCGAAACAGATGTCATCCAAGGTACTGAATTTGTAAAAGTTTAGTAATGTGTTTTTGGTTTTCTTCTGATTTGTGAACTTATATAATACTGCCTAAAACCAACCAAAATACAGGTTCCAAACACGTTGTAGATGGTCGTGTCTGGTGTGATAGCGAATGTCATAGGATGTTTTTCGTCGTATAACCATGTAGCTCCTGAACAGTTACATGCTGTGCATACACTCTATAAGTCTGCTGAAAAATGTCCTGCATTTATAGTTGATATCCAATCAGGTTCAACGTCAACAGTCTCATGGACTCACATCCGTAAGCTAACTCATCTTTTGTGCATCTGCTCATTATATCTCGACACTACTTTTCCAAGAACTCGGCCTTACCTATAGTATTGATCATATACACTTTTTACAGCAGCTGTGGTTAACTGAAATGGGGATATATTACATGTTACTCCGTAATATGTTCGTATATTGGTCATATGGCCATTGTTTGATCCTTATTCATTTTTTTTTGTTACTATGATACAAGTATCTTTTATTTACTTTAATTTAACTGCAGTTGGACTCATTAGTGTAAAGCTGTACATTATTATTAGTTAATATTGCGACTGTATTAGAACTTTTGTCACATGGTATTAATGGTACCTATTCTCATCTTATTTATTTTTAACGAACATGAGTTTTTACTTAGATAGTTAATTCGTTTTCAGGAACATCAGCGGAGGAGCTTATGGAATGATGGCCCTTGCAATGCAGAAGCGGGGGAGAATGCGGCAACAGAGTATCATCTAACTACAAAATTTGATTAAGTCATATTTTGCTACAAATATGTTTATGTCAATGCATACGGACATATTATTATATAGAGGTTTAGCATAACTGGATTAGATGTGTTGTGCAGGTACAATAAATATCAATCGTATGGTCGAACAAAGCCAACCAACATTCTGCATGCTAATGAGCTTCCAAGACATCTAAAGGTACCAGTTTTGATTTCGTAAATTCTCTAAATGGAACCTTTCGTTCATAAAATGGGCGTACAGTTACATTTGAATGATGTGGTTATTATCACATCTTTTTTGACAGAGCATATGCTGCTGTCTAGGTACATGAACATGAAACAAAATATGCCTTTGGTATTAATTTGTGAATTTAGTAATTGTTGTTATTGTCGTCGTAGGTTGGTTGGACGTATTGGCATCGTTGCTCAGACGCAGCACGAACATATCAAAAAACAAAATACAACGGAAAAAAAACGCCTTCTTTTTGCCAACCGAGTCCTATTTTAGCCTGATTGTGTTTATGTTGTCCAGAATATTATATTAGCATACTATCCATGCAGACTACTGAAACTTATTTTAATGCAGGAAGCAGCAGATTTTTTCCACATTTGATTGACCAAGTTGAGCGTGTTAATGCTGGCAAGCCTTTCAAGTTTGGCATTGAAGAGAGCAACCATAGCGATTGTTCCTGGTATTTGAGCATATGCAGAAGAAAAAAAAAGCTATACATCGAGTTCATTGCCATTTGGGAATGTGACATAAACACCAACTGTTTACTTCACTAGAATAATGTTATGCAAATCCTATTAGAAGACAGCAATGGCACATATTAAAATCATCTCTTCACTTTTAGGAATGGTTTGACCAACTTATTGGTTATCTGATGGAGAGCCTGGAACTGGCAAGACATTCCTAGCAAAGGTGTGCATTTTAAACGTTTCCTAGAGCTATATTAATTTTTTTTAATTTGCTTAGAATTTCATGACATGTTGTGGAGTATCTTTATGTTGTGTGAGTAATGGTTCGATTGCAATGATTCAACTACTATTATGTGGTGAACAAGTATTTTGTAAGGTCTATCAAGGACATCTCTTAATGAATAGTTACATGAAAAAAATAGGAAAAATATATATACTCACCTCAGCTTAACTAATGAAGCTGAAGTTCTAGCAATAGCTCAAATAGCATTATGCATGATCTCATACGTTCCTTCCTATTAGATCAAACAGACGCATCTTTAGTATTTGAACCTTTTGTTTGTTATCCAGGCAGTGGCAAATTCCACATCAGCAACATTCTTACGTGTTGTTGGAAGTGAGTTGATTCAGAAGTATCTTGGTGATGGTCCTAAGTTGGTCAGAGAGCTATTGAGAGTTGCTGATGATCTCTCACCATCTATTATCGAAAGTCTTGATCCACCATTGCTTCGACCTGGTCGTATAGATAGGAAGATAGAGTTCCCACTTCCTGACATCAAAACAAAGAGGCGTATATTCCAGGTACGGTGTCATGATATTGAGTGAGGAGTTCAGAGCTTCTCCCTAACGTAATATGTAATTCGAAAACACAAACTGTTTGAAATCTGTAATTAGAACTTGAATTGCATGTTTTTGTGTTTTCGAATTATACAGTTATACTTTCAAGGTACTAATGAAAGTATTTCAAAAGATGTCTAAAAAAACTGATCGATTATCAACGATGTGAAACGACGCCCCGCAACAACGCGGCGGCCCGTCGCCCACCTCGTTATATAAAAATAGCATTGAGGCCCATGTGTCTTTTCAGTTTTTTTTGCACATGTAAGTATAAAAACGTTTTTTAGGCAAATAAGGAAATACTTAGGTTTACTTCTTTTTCAACATAAAAAAAATCAAATTAAAAAACTTATTACTATATAAGGAAATGTTTGATTTTTTTTAAATACGAAAGTCCCCACTTGAGGTTTTGATTTATTATATAAATAAAAAAGATAAGATTTTCGATATCATATGCAACAATTTCGGGACAAAGTGTTTGGTGATCAAAAGCTCTTTAAAAAAAAAGACTTTTGGTTGAGAAAATACTAAAAATTATTAGGTTTTTAAAATTGACTAAAAGAGAAATTATATAATGTTGACATAATAAGAAAAAAGAATAAAGACAACGTGTGGAGAAACAACTTGTATGTGGTCTAGTGGTGGAAGGTTTAAAGGGTTAAGGAGCCCTCTGTGATGACGTATAGTCTACACCCGGGTCACGAACCCGATTAGTAAACAATACTAATAATTAAGCCCACCACGTATGGGCCGCAACTGGACTACCAGTTATGCGGCTTGGGCCGACAAGGCCCAAGCCCAAAGTTATTTCCGGATAGGATATCGAGTATCTCCTAAATAAAGGGGATATATACTAAATATCCGATGACGGCTAACACGCCGAGGAGTAGGGAACACGAAACCTACTAGGGTTTCATGCATATATAAAGGGCACCCAAGCCCTCGGTAAAGGTACGATCTACTGAAAACCCTAACTCTTCGCTAAAACCCTAAATTCGATTACTTACTCTCACGCCAGAGGATAATCGGGGGAGACAATCCCTCGATAAGCCTAACGGTGTTTGTTTCTTTTCTTAGTGCGCAGGTTCCATCAAGCATTAAGAGTTAATTGGTACGAGAATAGAAGTCCTCACAAGGAACGCCCAACTTTTGTATCAACAAGTGGCGCCATCCGTGGGACCCTACACTAAGAGTTTTGCCAAGAACTAGAATGACGAAACACGGAAGTCACAAGAGTCCGCATGGGAAGAAAGCGCATGATGACCCACTAGGGAAGAAGCATCAAACCGATGCGCCCCCTAAGCAGGCCCCTGGGACAACCAGCACGCCTAGAAGCTTAGGAGCGTATTCAGATCTGGTCTTTCCTACAGTGGAATCACTTACCAAAACTACCCCCGCTGTTACAACAAGTACTAGCGCGGTAGAACTGGAGCGCACTCCTCTTAACATGCCAGAGGTGAACTTCACTGAACCTCCCAATGCGCCTATCCGAAACAAGGATCCTACCTTGGAAACAGACTCCATCGCGCTAGAGGGAGTCACTTCCGAATTGGCGCCAAGCGACTTTGTATCTAAAAACTACGAAGCCTTGACTGCGCTCATGCGAGAGGAGGCAAAGAAGAGGTCAAGCCAAAGTCTGCACGCCAGGCTCAACTTCGACCCTGAGCATGAGGCGTCCCCAACGCGCTACCGAAAGGAAAGACACGAGAAGGATAGCCGCAAACAACCAGTGTTTACCAGGATTGGAAGGAGGATTATGGATGATGAAGCAGCCGATCTTCAACATCTGGAAGAGCCTGAAGAGGGGGAGCGGCGCGCCAATGTCCACGCTAGGCTTGGCAGTCGCAGGATCCAAGATAGGCTTGGGCGACGATGCTCCCCAAGTGAAAGCCCCTCAAGCTCTGATTCTGAGGGTAGTCGGCGCAAGCGCCGCAGAGGAGCGAGCTCAGACTCTGATGATAGTCGACGCAAGCGTCACAAAAGAGTTCGCTCATCTTCAAGAGATTCCTCAGACAGCGAGACTGGACACTGGAAATCAAGAGGAAAATACCGCGACCAGGAAGACGAAGACATGTCTCTTCCCTGGCGTCGCCAAAAGGTTGATGCGTTCACTAGGCGCATCAGCGATTTTTCGGAGAATAAGAAAAGGCGCATGCCTGCTAACGTAAAAACATATGATGGGACAGGTGATCCTGATGATCACCTAAAAATTTTCGAATCAGCAGCTACTATCGAAAATTGGCCACAACCTGTGTGGTGCCATATGTTCAACTCTACATTAGTAGGGAATGCGCGCAACTGGTTTAGCAAGCTTTCACGTAGAAGCATCGATGGGTTTGAGGAGTTGCGCAAGGCGTTTCGCTTAAACTTTACTCAAAGGAAGAAGTGCGCCAAAAACCCTGTCGAACTTGCTAGGGTTAAACAGCGACAAGGGGAACCCACAAGTGCCTTTATGGAACGCTTCAAGGACGAATGCATGAAAGTCAAGGCGTGTCCAGAGATACTAAAAATATCGGGTTTTATGAATGCGATCAATAACCCAGATTTGATAAAAAAGTTAAACGATAAGGTTCCCTTAACTTTCGACGAACTCATGAAGCGCACAAGGTCTTTCGTCCAAGGAGAAGAAGCCGCTGCGGATAGCAAGAAAGGCTATTCGAACCATAGGCCACAAGAAGAGTCAAGGAGACAATCCAATGACCAGGGCGGCAATCGTAATAGGAGTTATCGCACTCAAGGCGGTGGAAGGGGAAACGACAAGTACACCCCATTAACAAAAACTCCAAAAGAAATATTCGCGACGGAAGGGGCTAACTTCCCGAAACCACCACCAATGCGCACCCCAGAGGATCGGCGCACAGGGAATGGCTATTGCGAATACCATGGACAGAAAGGCCACACAACCAACGAGTGCGTCCAAATGCGCCAATTGATTGAGAAATTGGTAAAGGAAGGAAAGATGGACCACCTCGTAAAAAACATCAGAGAAGGGAAAGACAAACCAAAACCAGGGGCCAAGAAGGAGACATCAAAAGAAAAGGCAGATATCATCTACATGATACACCCATGGCAGCGCGCGACAAGACAGAAGGTCAGTCAACGGTTTTCTAAGGAAAACGAGATTTCTTTCCCCTCCCTGACTGCGAACAACGCAGTGGTGGACCCACTCACCATTGAAATACATACGGGGGGTCACGACATCCGTCGCATGTATATAGATGGAGGTGCGTCCGCTAATATTATATATGAACACTGTTTCAAGAAACTGCGACCTGAAATACAAAGTCAGTTGATCCCAGCCACAGCACCGCTCACTGGCTTCACAGGGGAGAAGATATGGCCCATGGGGCAATTGCGTCTTTTTGTAGAAGTTGGTGACAAACCACACTCTACAGTCACCTGGATGGACTTCATGGTAATCAGATCCCCCTCTCCGTACAATGGCATCATCGGGAGACCTGGAATATCATCTATCCGCGCCGTGCCATCCACAGCGCACGGGATGCTAAAGTTCCCAGTGGAAGGAGGTATTGTCACTCTTTACAATACCACCATACCACCCAAAGAATGAAACGCAGTGACAAACGACGTAAGCGATGCTCCAGAACAGCGCGCAATCAAAGTCCCAAACCTAAAGGTCGCCATCCACCTTGACTACCCGGATCAACAAGTATCTATTGGCGGGTCTTTATCTGACAAAGGCAAATCAGCTATATGCGCACTCTTGCAAAATAACTTAGATATTTTTGCATGGGAGCCAAAGCACATGACAGGAGTGCCACGTTCTATCACGGAACACAAGCTACAAATCCGACAAGGATATCCTCCAATACGACAGAAAAAGCGCGGACAAGCCCCAGACCGCGCAAAAGCCATCCTGGAAGAAGTACACAAACTAGTAAACGCAGGCATCATGCGGGAAGTGTACTACCATGACTGGCTCTCTAACCCAGTAATGGTAAAGAAGAGCGATGGCAGTTGGAGAATGTGCGTAGACTTCACAGACCTCAATAAAGCATGTCCACAGGACTGTTACCCGCTACCGGAGATAGACTGGAAGATCGAATCTCTGTGTGGATATCCCTTCAAATGCTTCCTGGACGCATACAAGGGATACCACCAAATTCAAATGGCGGAGGAAGATGAAGAAAAAAACGGCCTTCCACACAAGTCAAGGGGTCTATTGCTATACAAAGATGCCCTTTGGCCTAAAGAACGCAGGAGCAACATACCAACGATTGGTAGACACTGCGTTCGAGAAACTAGTGGTGGAAGGTTTAAAGGGTTAAGGAGCCTTTTGTGGGAGTAGTACCGGTTGGGTGACCAACTGGGAAGTCCTCACATGAGGGCGGGCCACATGCACTGTTGTTATCATAGGCAATGAAGAGGAGAGTCTGTGAGCAAGTAATGTCACAGACTCGAATCTGAGCCAGCCGCGGTTTTCATCCAGCTGTTACTCCAGCGAATAATCTCGTGTGGAGGCAATACGGTTTCTGAGCGGAAGTCGTTCAGTCCCCACTACATCAGCGTGGACCCGATTTAGACAATATAGTCTGATATGTGGTGAATGAGGACCTGCCTTTATGACAGGTACGACTCTCTAATCCAAAAAATTGAAAGTCGCCTTCAAAAAAAAAAAAAAAAAAGACAACGTGTGGAGAAGAGGTCATCAGAGAGCGAATGAGGAGATGGCATGTGAAGGGATGCGCAATTACGCAAGGGAGACAAGAATAGTCAAAGGTACATGTCGAGTTGGAAGGTAAGGGTTCTGTGTTAGTAGTACTGTGTGTTTGTATTAATTCTAAGTTCGAAATTTTAATTAAGTTAACGATATTGTGAAAATGTTACAAATTTTTGTATTACTCATGAATAATCCATTGCATTTAAACTAATTAGGCCACTCACATCAGTTAACTCAGCCTTAAATGTTAAGGCATGTCACGTCAACTTTTTTCACCCTTTAACTTAACTCAGCTTTAACCCACACAACAATAACTCAGCTTTAACAAACCTTAACTCAACTTTACACATAAATTTTCAAATTCAACCCCTAACTTATAAATTACTTCATTTTTTTAAAAACATAACATTTATTAAAACATAACATTACATTCAAACATAACACAACATTAAAACATAACATACTTAAAAAAAATTACAACAAGATTTAAAAAACATAACATGATAACGAATTAAATATTTATTCATCGTCTTCTTGATGTTGAAGGTGCTTCTGCCAAACATGATCCATAAGGTCTCGTTGGAGTCGAGTATGTGTGTCTCTGTCGCGCATTTCTCTTGCCCTTCGACGTTGGCCATCGCATCTGTCGACCCACGAATTTTGCCTCAGACGTGGTGACGGATCCACCCACATGTCGTTAAAATCACGTATTGCAAAATTTTGATCTTTTATAATCATGTTATGCAAAATAATGCAACAATACATGATTCTCTTTATCCTCGCAAGTTCTAATTGACGTGCCGGTTGTCGTAGTATACCCCAACGTCCCTGAAGCACACCAAAAGCACGTTCGACATCCTTTCGTGCACTTTCTTGTTTCTTTTTAAAGTAAGCATGTTTCGCTTCAATTGTTGCCGAGAAGGATTTGACAAACGTAGCCCACTGTGGGTAAATACCGTCGGCTAAGTAATAGCCATTTTCATACCTCCTTCCATTTACCATATAAGGTGCTGCAGGGGCGGTGTCATTAAGAAGGTCGTCGAATAACGGTGAGTTATCCAAAACATTAATATCGTTATTCGCCCCCGCCATCCCAAAAAATGCATGCCAAATCCATAAATCTTTTTCCTAAACATACCTTTTTCATACATTGTACTCTTTTTCCTTGCTTTAAGTTTTCCCACAGGGTTTTTCTTGGGCAAGGTTTTTTAATGAGACAAGGTATTTGGGTGATTGGTTACTGTGATGTTTTCACCTTTTTCATGATTGCATCAAAAGATATGAAGATTTGGCTTTCTATGGATGGACTATGCACTACAGGTGAAAACTTGAGTTCAGGTATGCTTTCTTATAGTACTTTGGGTGTAGTTGAAGTGCCGGGTAGTGTAGGTAAGTATTTCTTGAAGGCTCTAGTAAATAACCTGTGCTGGTCTACTCTTATGGGGTTTTGGTGGTTTTTTGTACAATTGGCTATGCACTACAGCGATTGGATTAGCTTCTGCGCTGGTCTATCTTTTGGTAGTTTGGAGGACTATAGGCTATGCACTACAGAACCGAATTTTAATTGCTGCGCTGGTCATTTGTTTCGATTTATGAAGGGTGCAGGTCAGATTGCTATGCAATACAGATGTGTTTGTTCTATTTCTGTGCTGGCTTTCTGTTTCATGCTTGATTATGCTCAGGGTGTGGGCTTGCATATTATGGTTTGGAATGCTCATTATTTTATTTCTATGCTTGCGTTTTTCTGCACTAATGACATTTTCAGGTCCTGTACTCTTTTTCCTTGTGCAAAGTTTTCCCACAGGGTTTTTATTTGCCAAGGTTTTTTAATGAGACAGGATAGATTGGGTGATATGTTGTTTGATGATTCACCTACGTTCATTGCTGTTATCAGATGGTTTGAAGTTGCTTGGTATAATATGGGTTATTTAGTGATCAAGTCTTTTGATGTTTGGAGATCTTGTGATATTATGGGTTGCTATCTGTTGCTTGATGATTCTTCCAGTTTCATGGCTGCTATCAGAGGTTTTGAAGGTGTCTGTGGTGTTATGAGCTATGCAAGATCTAGTTATTTGAAGGACCTTAGCTGTATTGGAGCTTCTGTTATGTACAACAACCTTTCTTTCATCAGTCTTAGTACTTTAGCTTTCTATGAGTTATATTCATATGGTGATGTTTGGAGTTACATTGGTTGGTCCCTTTGTAATCTTCCATGTATTCAGAGTATGATTATGACTCTAGATCAAGCTTTCTTCTTTGCCAAGACTGTTGTTTTGGGGTTGCCTGTTTAGTTATTTCCATGTTTTTGTTATTTTGTATTGTTTTGGTTATTGCTAGTTTAGTTATTTCCTGCATTTTGTATTTTGCTTTGGTCCTTTTTTCTTTTCTAGGCAAGAGTTGTGCTAGCTAGGGGTTGTCCTAGTAGCTTTCTTCTTGTGCTTTGTACTGTATATAATTTTCATTTTATTTAATATATTTTACCTTTAAAAAAAATAATCCATAAATCTTGTGAAGCAACTGCTTCAAGCATTATAGTTGGATATTTTTTTATCACCCCTACTAAATTGCCCTTGCCATGCAACCGGACAATTTTTCCACTCCCAATGCATGCAATCAATGCTAACAAGCATTCCAGGAAAACCATGGGTCGACTCATGTCTTTCGTAAATACTTTGAATGTCGGTCCATGTTGGTTTTCTTAAATACTCCGGCATAAACAAATCAATAACGCACTTGTTAAAATTATCAAGACACTTCAATGATGTAGTCGCACCCATTTTCAAATACTCATCAAACGCATCGGGTGACGTGCCGTACGCCAATTGGCGTACCGCAGATGTACACTTCAAAAGAATACTTATACTTTTTCGACCAGTACAATCTTCCGCTTCCGTAAAATACTTAAAATGATCAGGAACAATACCAGAGGTGTAAGATTGAATACCTTCGACTATTTGTAGAAATAGTCGCCGGCTCATACGAAATCTTCTTCGAAAAACCCGTCCTGGATACTTACAGTCTTCATCGAAATAGTCGGCACGCAAACGTTGATCAGCAAGCTCACGTTCACGAAAGATATGCCCACGTGCAATCGAAGGTCCAACGGCTTCTTGTTGTTCCATATGCACAACTTGTTCGTACACGGATGCCATCCACAGAATGTCTTCTTCGTCACTTGAAAAATCGATAGCTTCATTCGGATCCATTGTGAATCAAAAAACGTTTTTTTTTTAGTGGAAGGTTGAAGAAGATAGTGTAAGATGTAGTGTATTTATTTGTGGAAGTGTGAAAAAAAATGTGGTGTGAAATGGGTATTTATAGGAGAGTGAAATTGGTTTTGATTTTTTTTTTTTTTTTTTTTTTTTTTTTTTTTTTTTTTTTTTTATTTAAAAACTAGCCGTTTAAACACAAGGACCAGATTTGTAATTTTCGAAAGTTCTTCCATGTGCATGCAGTAGCCGTTTAAGGGGCGATAGTGTAATTTTTTTTTTTACACTTTATACTCTTAACGCAGCGTTAAGAGTATAACGCAGCCCTTAACGCTGCGTTAACTTGGCAAGCTCACAATGGTTAACGCATACTAATGCGCGTTAAAGGACCAAAAATTGCACCTTAACGTCGGTTTAACACAACCGATGTAAGTGGTTTTAGAGAGTGAAATCATCAATTTACACAAATAATTTTTTGCATTGGTGTCATCTATACTTTGATAGTAAACTTTAAATTTTCTATAATCGGCAACATTTTTAAGAGTTTTGGCAAATGTTACATCCATTCATATTAAACCGTTACTATTTAATAGCTTTACAAAATTGAGTTAGAAATTTAATTAGGGTATGTTTGGCACGGAGTGACGTGAAGTTTTTTTGGAGCAATGGACAATGAGCATTTTGATTTTTAGTAGTCGTTTGCCAAATGAGCGGTGAGCTTTGCTATTTTTTAGGAATGCTCATTTTTTCAATGGTTTTTTAAAAGCAGTGAGTTGTGGCTACTGCTCACACTACTGCCCACTGCTACTGCTTACTTACTGCTACATTTATTTATTTAATTATTTTATTTACTGCTACATTTATTTATTTATTTATTTTTTCATCTTAGCACTAATACTTAAAAGTACGGTGATAAAAACGTTGCATTTTCAACAAAATAGTAGTTGTGTTCTAGCAACTTTTTCATCATACTTTCTATAAGATAGAGTTCATCAAGAAAAGCTAATATCATTAGCATATTTGAAATCATGAAAATAAACAACCACAAAGTCTTGCATATCAGGAAAAACATAGAATTGTTATAGATACGTGTTCAATGTTTAAGAGAGGCGTAAGAAATTTTATAAACATGTATTAATGTATATTTGTAACAAATCTATGTATACACTTGTTTCTTACATGACTTGAACCCGTGTGATCAAAACAAAATACAATCCGACAATCTGTATTGTTTCTTCTTATTATTTGGTTAATGAGCAAAGATTCTTTGTTTATGCCCCAAAGGCCAAAACAATGTCGATGCATCCAAGAACGCTTAAATCCACCAATCATTTATACATTGGTCAACTATGGAACATATTTAAATGAATCTTTCAATTCCTCAATGATCATAAAACATTCCCTCAAATCCAGTATCGTACAATATCGCAAACTCAAACTTCGTTGAGCAGCATCATGAGTAACAAGTCTAGCAGTTAATATAGTTAAATGTATAAATGTTTAGATTAAACATACCGATAGCTTGCGTTTTGTAGGCCAAAACTTGTTAATGATACAGCCTACAGGATCTATAGTTGATGAATAATGAGGTAAATATATCTCACTGGACTTTACACGAATGGAAATCTATTTGCTAGCTAGGTAGAATGTAACGATAATACTTTATGCGGGTTAATACACAAATATGTTACTAAACTTTCCAAAAAAGTTCGCCTAAGTTACTAAACTTTCATTTTGTTCACTTAGGTTACTGAACTTACCAAAAAAATTCGCCTAATTTATTAGTGTTGGTAGGAGTGACTTAATCGTATATTTTTTGATATGTTAAGTAACATAAATGTCATGTTTTTACAAGTTCAGTGTTGTTTATGAATATTTTTTATAAGTTCAGTGACCCCAAATGTCATGGTTTATAAGTTCAGTAACCTAAGTGAACAAAATGAAAGTTCAGTAACTTAGGCGAACTTTTTTGGAAAGTTTAGTAACATATTTGTGTATTAACCCTACTTTATGCTAAACACGTTATAGAATATAGATATTAGCCTGATAAAATGAAATCTCTCAAAAGGTTCTTATGTTTTCTCTGTGGTCTCTAACTATATTTGGAGATTATAGTTTTAAAATACAAGAAATTCTCAATCAAGTAACCGTGTTCAATTATGGTGATAAAAAGGTTGCATTTTTTACAAAGGGGATTGATATGTGCACGGAGAGTTTTACTATATTTATTGTAAGAGTTTTGAGATCCTGATTAAGGGGCTGTTTCTTTTTTTTCCTGTTTCTAGTTAGGTCCTGTGTGGATATATGTGTACTGTTTCTAGTTAGGTCCTGTGTGGATATATGTTGTTTCTTTTTTATGCTTAATTGACCATCTTAATACGAGTTTTTTCCCGAACTAGTGTAGGTGGAAAAAATTTATAAAAATTCGAAAAATTTATGAAAATTCGAAAAAATTTATAAAAATTTTAAAAAAATTCAAAAATTTTTAAAAATTCAAAAAATTCGAAAATTTTATAAAAAATTATAAAAATTCGAAAAAACTTATTAAAATTTTTAAAAAATTCAAAAAATTTATAAAAATTTATAATTTTTTAAAAATTCAAAAAATTTGTAAAAATTTATAATTTTTTAAAAATTCAAAAAAAATTATAAAAATTCGAAAAAAAATTTAATAAATTCAAATTTTTTATAAGTTTTTTTGAATTTTTATAAATTTTTATAAAATTTTCGAATTTTTTGAATTTTTATAAATTTTTTGAATTTTTATAAATTTTTTATAAAATTTTCGAATTTTTTGATTTTTTATCAATTTTTCGAATTTTTATAAATTTTTTTGAATTTTTATAAATTTTTTGAATTTTTATAAATTTTTTCAATTTCAATTTTTATAAATTTTTTCAATTTTTATAAATTTTTTATAAAATTTTCGAATTTTTTGATTTTTTATCAATTTTTCGAATTTTTATAAATTTTTTTGAATTTTTATAAATTTTTTGAATTTTTATAAATTTTTTCAATTTTTATAAATATTTTGTATTTTTAAAATTTTTTGAATTTTTATAAATTTTTTCAATTTTTATAAATTTTTTGTATTTTTAGAATTTTTTTAAAATTTTTATAAATTTTTTCGAATTTTCATAAAATTTTCGAATTTTTATAAATTTTTCGAATTTTTAAATTTTTTTTGAATTTTAATAAATTTTTTCGAAGTTTTCTAAATTTTTCGAATTTATTTTTTCCACCTATACTAGTTCGAGAAAAAAATCGTATTAAGACGTCCTGAATAGAAACAGTATCAAATTTTGCCCCCTTCCACATTAAGGATTCTCTTTTGCAATAAGTTAAAAAGAAACACCAAAGTTTCCTGTTTCCAGCCAATTTTGTTACCAAACAGGACATTAAGTTGAAAGTAAACGGCCCCTAAGAGACCTATAAATAAGCTTAATTTTCTTATTGGTGCACTTGTCACTATTTTCTACAACTTGCTTTTTTTCTTTTTATTCCTAATAAAACCAAAACGACATAAGGTGTGTCGTTTCATCACGCTAAATTATATATATAAGAATTTACCCATTGATAATTAGTTTCCTAAATTTTTACAGCACTATTTATTCTAACAGGTCCAGAATTGCAGATCTTTTTTTTTTTCTTTTTTCTCATACGTACGTACTTTCCCTCATTTTTTAACGTGATTTTAGTTAACCACATGAATCTTTATATACAATTAAAATTTAAAATGATCTCACACTACTATTTAACTAAAGTTCATAAATGATACAATACAAGACGAGTACTCGTACATAACAACGAGATTTTATAGCGGCAGATAGTTTTAGTGATAAAAAAGTTTATGAGTTATAAACGAAAAATAATACTCCCTCCGTCCCAAAATAAGTGTTCAGTTTGACTTTTCAGAGTCAAACTGGTTCAACTTTGACCTTAAATATATATTTTTTGTGTTATATAATACTTGATTAAAAATTATACCAATGAAAAATACACTTAAAACCCAATCCATTCATATATTTTGTATCAAGTATTATGTAACACACGCAAAAATAGATAAGGACAAAGTTGAACCAGTTTGACTCTGAAAAGTCAAACTGGACACTTATTTTGGGACGGAGGTAGTAAAAGTTTGAGAATTTGGGGATTAAACATAATGTTTTGAAACCCGGTTCGACCCGGGTGGTTTAACCGGTTGATCAGTTCCGGTCGAAAAAAAGGTAAATATAAACCGGGTCAACCCGACGGGTTGGGTCAAAAAAACAGGTCAAATTAAATCGGGTCAACTTGCTGGGTTTGAAGCGTCCCGGGTTAACCCGATTTTCGATGTTTATTAATAGGTTTCTTTTGAAACATAAGTGTATTAATAGTTGAAATTGCTAATAACTAATTGTTTCAACATTTCATTTTTATTTTTTTTCAACATTTCACTTTCTTTACTTTTCACTTTTCTTTTTGACCATTTTTGTTTTATAGATAGTATAGATAGAGGGAAGGGATCCGGTGAGAAGAAAAATTAAAATGAGAAGAATAAGAAGAATTTATAGCCACATATTTCAAATTAGAAAGTGAGACTTTTAAGAGGAGATACATCTATATATGTAGGTGCATCTGAAATGTGTGATTGTGGTTTTTCTTATCTTTCTCATTTTAATTTTTCTACTCATTGATCCTAACTCTATAGATATAATCAAAATTGGATGTTCTATATACACCAACTAGAAAAAGAGATGAAAGGGTTTTCCCGTAGCACTTGCAATATATTTACATGCAAATTAGTTTTAACGAGTGTGGTATCTCGCGCGTTGCCGCGGGATTGTCTTGTCGATAGTGTTGTTGTTATGTGTAAAGGTGTCTTAAACTTTGGTCCATTTTCACATAATCAACGTATGTTTAAGATAACAAAGTCTATTATTGACTTGTTTAAAAGAATAAACAAAAATAAAGTGTATTATTGAATTGAAATGGATCGAAGATTTTACAAAAAGATATACATTTGCAGACTTGAAACCCACTTTAAATACATGTCATTACTGTTGTTGTTTACTACTGCTCTTGGTTCTGATTTGGTTGATTTTGATTGAGTATGGTCTTTTTGTATGTTTCAAGACTTTGTGTCATGGGGTTGCAACGTCAATCTTGGGTGTGGGATCTTTGCATTTTTATCAAGATGTCGAGTTACTCTTGCAAAAATCAGTACATCAACAACTAAGACAACTTTGAGCCAGTATGGAATGAATGGGCTCTTCCAGGTTCGCTTCAGACCGTTTAAACATAAGATGTTAACCGTAACAAAAAAAAACAACGCATGCTAAAAAAAAAAAAAAAAAAAAAAAAAAAAAAAAAAAAAAAAAAAAAAAAAAACTTTAACCATGAGAAAGACTTAAACATTATCTACTTTAAAATGTAATCACATTGGCATTCATAAATTAGTGTATATGACATTTTCCTATACACGTCAATCCCATTAATTACGAAGCTTCTCGAATTCTAAGGTATGGCAAAATATTTGATAAAGTAATATTATGTCTCAGAAACCATGGCCAGTGACCGTATTGACAACATCCGTTACCTTACATAGGAATTATTTAAGAAAATCATGATATAAAGTAAGTCGCCAAAAGTTATCATTGTAAATTTGGACCAACGATATATAATTTTGATAAAATGTAATGCTAACATCTATAAGAAAGTGCTCATTTTTACTTACCCATGCTACTCTCATGCGTATGGGCAGTAGAACGCACGCTTGCAGCATGATTAACTGCAATATAATGAAAAGACATACAGCTTGTGTTAGTTCATTTAGTAAACTAATATTATATCTTAAAAACTATGGCAAATGACCGTGTGGACAGTTTTGGTTTACATATTTATTTTTAATCTTAAATGACCCAAAAATATCTAACTTTTAATGACATAGTTTTCGACTAACAATATGTATAACAAAGCCGTCAGTTTTACTTACGTGTAGAATTATTATGCGTATAGTCAGTAGAACGGAGGGCTGCACCATGCACGTCATAACATCATGAAAACTTCTGACATCAACCGCAAATAGTTAAAAAACGGTTAATCAAAAGAAACAACAAAGGAATTGAACACTCCAAAAGTGTAAAAATGGAATACCTTGGAAATTTGATCCACGTACTGATTTGCACAATTCATAAACTGAGTTCCGCTTCATTGAAATATGAACTTGTCTTTCTTTCTTGGTATCCACTTTTGCCCTTCTCCGTCATGACCCAAATCATCTGCAGGCCATAAAAAGTTGTTAAAAAACAACATACAACGCTATAAAATATGTGCCTAAACATCTCTTATTTCCACTTTCCAAATAGCATATAAAAGTTATGAAAAGTAGCATACAAATATGTTAAAAGCAACATTAAAAACAGTTTAAAAAAAATAGTAAACGGAGCTATAAAATGCATGTCCAAACACCCCTTTTTTTCTACAGTCCAAACAACATATAAATGGTATAAAATAAGCATCTAAAAGTTGTGAATATCAGCAGTTAAAATCTGTAAAAATCCGCATTTGTAAGGCGTAAAAAGTAGCATATAAACTCCAAAAAGACAAAACAAAAAGAAAGGCTGGGCCGACCTTTTATGTAAGCCTGGCCATTAATGTCGCATAAACAACAGCTAAATGCATTAGCAATACGATCCATGAGCAACAGTATGCCGCGTTTCCACTAACAGCAGTTCACGTCAATATCAATAAACCGCATCAGCAGCTGCAATTAGAAGTATAGATAAAGCACCTGTACGTGACCCACTGTGAGCCTCATATTGATTAGTCCATTACCCAACATGACCAATTTTAGTTGAATGTGATAAATAGTGAGCTAAACCCCAATAGCTGCCCTTGCGCACGAACACTTTTTCCACCTCCTTTGCACCTCCTCAAGACACTCTAAAACAGTTAACCGACCCCTTTGTCTCTGTACAGCAGGACAAACCACGACAACCAACCAAGAATAGTCAAAACAAATTTTTTTACTTAAAAGGGATGTTTGGAAATACATTAAAATTGACCGTTGGGATATATATTATGATAGATAGTAGAAACTTATTAGGTTTCCTTAAAAATGAAGTCCTTTCTGGTGGGATATACGAATTGTAAGAGAAAAATTGGTATTCACCTTACTCTTTTGAACTCTTACGCGAACCTTAAGCCTCATATCAGTTGTTGTCCTAAACATGTTATTAAGGGTTGTTTGGATAGCTTATTTTCAGCATCCATTTCGGTGTCTTGGCATGTTATTAAGGGCTGCCATTCGCTTGTTAATGAGTTCGGTAACAGGCTACTTTCTAAAAGAAGTGAACAATAATGCACATATACTACCGAAAACTACTTGCATACAAAAGCTCTAAAATTAAAGCCTTATTATCATAATTTCTTTTGCACTTTCTAAGGCTCTTGACATTTCATTTAACACATTATAAGCATCCTCCAACTCAATTTCAAGTAACTTAAACTGACATATATCTTTTGTAAGAAAAGTGATATAAAAATTGAAAAGTTTTGAAAACTACCTGGCAACGGTTGTATGTAGAAAAAGAGGTATATCAAATTTTAATGTTGTTGCAGTTACCTTATACAACTTCTATATGGGCAAGCCTCATGCTGAATATTTGTTTTTGGCATTTCTGTCTTTGTTTGCATCATCCTGCAACACAGCGCAGATATGAGCAAGTAGAAAGAGAAAACGAAGTCCATATATTCCATTAAAAAACAGGAAACCAAAAATTTACATAAAATATGAAGGCACGTGTCGACATTTCTATGAGGAAAACTATTTACTTGTAACAATAGCAGAAAGTAAAAACTGAAAGAAGTGATAAGATCACCTGCACATATAGTGTTGGACCGGTCCGTTTTCTTCCTGCTTCGAAATCAAGCACCTGAGAAAAATTAGATTGATGTCACATATTAAATTAAAAATGTTACACACTGTATATCAAAGTGATAAGAGAGGTCACTCTTGTGTCACTTTCAAGTGCGGCTTTTGCTGAACGCATGC
The DNA here is from genome assembly GCA_021014915.2 of Artemisia tridentata subsp. tridentata. NCBI lineage: Eukaryota > Viridiplantae > Streptophyta > Magnoliopsida > Asterales > Asteraceae > Artemisia > Artemisia tridentata. Next base: position 308,421,188 of record CP139507.1, read on the forward strand.
TCCCACCATACATCTGCCATATACAATATATGCGTCTGATTTAATACAAAGGATGTACGTAGAGGTGTCAAGATGGGCTATTCGGTAGGGTTAAGTAAGGCTCAATTAGAGTTGTCGAGTTACTCTAAGAATAAGCAGATATGCAGTTTCGTCCGAGCATCTCAGGCCTTTAATTCTAGGTTGTGGTATATTCAGTTATTCTAGAAAAGAACAGATAAGCAGTTTTATCCAACCACTTAGTGCTTTGCTTGCTTTTGAGTTAAGTTAATAAGCACTTAAATACAGAATCCAAAATACCCCCTAATGTATCAAAACAAAATAAGTAGTCATAATACAAAATAAGCAATCATATGCATCAATAACGACTTATACATATGCATATCCAAACACAAATTATAATCGGAACCTTCAAACAACTTATTCTTCCTTATATTAGATCCATAAAGGTAAAAGTGCATTACCAACTCAATCAAAAAATTTCACTTAAAAGGGATGTTTGGAAATACATTAAAATTGACCGCTGGGATATATATTATGATAGATAGTAGAAACTTATTAGGTTTCCTTAAAAATGAAGTCCTTTCTGGTGTAATATACAAATTGTAAGAGAAAAATTGGTATTCACTTTACTCTTTTGAACTCTTACGCGGACCTTAAGCCTCATATCAGTTGTTGTCCTAAACATGTTATTAAGGGTTGTTTGGATAGCTTATTTTCAGCATCCATTTCGGTGTCTTGGCATGTTATTAAGGGCTGCCGTTCGCTTGTTAATGAGTTCGGTAACAGGCTACTTTCTAATAGAAGTGAACAATAATGCACATATACTACCGAAAACTACTTGCATACAAAAGCTCTAAAATTAAAGCCTTATTATCATAATTTCTTTTGCACTTTCTAAGGCTCTTGACATTTCATTTAACACATTATAAGCATCCTCCAACTCAACTTCAAGTAACTTAAACTGACATATATCTTATGTAAGAAAAGTGATATAAAAATTGAAAAGTTTTGAAAACTACTTGGCAACGGTTGTATGTAGAAAAAGAGGTATATTTAATTTTAATGTTGTTGCAGTTACTTTATACAACTTCTATATGGGCAGGCCTCATGCTGAATATTTGTTTTTGGCATTTCTGTCTTTGTTTGCATCATCCTGCAAAACAACGCAGATATGAGCAAGTAGAAAGAGAAAACGAAGTCCATATATTCCATTAAAAAACAGGAAACCAAAAATTTACATAAAATATGAAGGCACGTGTCGACATTGCTATGAGGAAAACTATTTACTTGCAACAATAGCAGAAAGTAAAAACTGAAAGAAGTGATAAGATCACCTGCACATATAGTGTTGGACCGGGCCGTTTTCTTCCTGCTTTGAAATCAAGCACCTGAGAAAAATTAGATTGATGTCACATATTAAATTAAAAATGTTACACACTGTATATCAAAGTGATAAGAGAGGTCACTCTTGTGTCACTTTCAAGTGCAGCTTTTGCTGAACGCATGCTCCCACCATACATGTGCCATATACAATATATGCGTCCGATTTAATACAAAGGATGTACGTAGAGGTGTCAAGATGGGCGATTCGGTCAGGTTAAGTAAGGTTCAATTAGAGTTGTCGAGTTACTCTAAGAATAAGCAGATATGTAGTTTCGTCGATTTCTTAATCTCATTGTATCCCTTGGAGAGCAACCGTGTATGTAAATGTTTTCTCAGGTCTTATCCCAATATCTCACATAATCCAAGCCTTTCTTAGGTCTTATACACACAAATCCACATACACACGCGTATGATCATGCATACATACACACACAGATACATGTAGGAGTAAGTGAATATGATTTAGCGTATAGTAGCCGGATAAAGTAATACGCTTTCTAAGTTCTACATACACATTAGTACATTACAGTGTCGATGGCCTATACTGACTTTCCTCAAAATCTACCCATTAACTCAAAAAAGTATATTCTTCTAATACTTCAATGCAAATCACTGACACACTATCTTAGTTTGTTCGATAATGATGGAACATATCTAGTAAAATAATTCAACACAAACAAAAGAAATCCAATTGTATGCCTCACAGAGATTAGAAACCAAAGTTGCGATATATTATTTCAAATAGATCTCTAATGTCAACAACATGATATGATTTTTCGCCATAAAAAAAACCTTGAAAACTTCAGTACGGTTACAAATTTACATCAAATATCAACACATGATTAGTGTTTATAGTAACGATACATTCTAATAAATGCTTTTTCAGATATAAAAATACTTCGACCACTTGGGTAAAAATTGACACCCAATCACGCGTACCCATTGCTAGATCTCACACACACACACACGCACACACACGCACACACACATCCCGATTAACTACTTTACAATATGCAGATCAAATAAAGAAAATTTACCCTGAAGTCTCGAATGGGTTGTGCCTGATTTGATGTATCAATTATCACCTATTACCATTGTAAGATAATTGATACATCTTCTTCACTGATTGTGCCTGATTTGATGGATCATTCATTTGTGTTTGCTAGTTAACTGAACCAATTAGTGATAATGAATCAAAGAAGGTTCTAGATCTGTGGTTTATGTTAAAAGATGAGGAACTGGATCTGTGGTTTATGTTAAAAGATGAGGAAGAGACAGGTCTGGTTATAATCAGTTGTTTGCCAAGTGTCCTTTGTAAACCAAGAATTATTTACACAGCAAATCAATGATTGCCACGTGTCCCACTTTGAGGATACAACCAATAGGAGATAGACAAATCAGTGTATACTTCACTTGGAAAGGAGCTCACTTCCCCCTTTTAGTGTATATATATAATTTGTTAGCCCAATAGTGTACTAAAAGTTCTCTACTGTAATGACCAACACATGCAAATTGAAACTCCACCATGTACAACAGTAATATTTGAGGTTGAAAAATCGAAAGAAGAACATTGGAACCCAGTTAAATGAAAATAAAAAAACTTTAACAAATATACATGGAGGGGGAGACGGTTATAAACTTATAACTAACAAGAAAGAATGAGAGATCAAGATGGAGATAACCAAATTATTTAAATACTCCCTCCGTCCCAAGTTATAAGCCCATTTTCAATTTCCACAAAGTTTAATAAATTTCCACTAACTAATCTATCCACCAATCAAATATATTCTCTATCCACTAAAGTGTGTTTTGATTGGTTGAAATAAGAAAATGGGCAATTATTTTAGGATAACCAAAAATAGGAAAATGGACTTATAATTTGGGATGGATGGAGTATTAAATAAGGGTATATTAGGAAAAACAATAACGAAAACAGTTGGGTTAATATCTAATACACGTGTCATCATGTTGGGTCTTCAGTACCCAAGTAGCATTAATAAAGGATTTGAACAAAATATAACCTAAGTGTCACATAACATATAACAACATTCAAGTCACTGAGTGAACAGTCACTCAGTGAGTCACCTTCAAGATGCCTATGACGAGTCTAAGAAGAAAGACTCTCCATTCAGTGAGGCGAAACACAGTGAATGGGACCTAAGCTAAAGAAGAAGGTGATGGGTTCAGTGAGTGATGACAATAACTCACTAAACCCCAAGACTCCTCAACAACTATGAAGATTGAAGACTCAAGACTAAAGACTCAAAGACTGAAGACCTAAAGACTAAAGGAAAGGCGGGACAAGGCGAGAAATGTTTGAAAGGATAAGGAGAAGTCCTTATCAAGCAAAGGTCAAACTTTCCCTGAAAGACAAATGTTTAGGACAGTGTCATCACTGTCTTTCAGAAAGTAGTATTTTCCTATACCCAAAATAGACATTTGTAACAGAGACAAAATAAGTAAGTATTTTGTCCACACTAGCTTAGGTCATCTTTGTCTTTATCACAATAGTTGTAATTTACTTGTGTATAAATAGGATCATAAGATGGAGTAAAAGGTTGACAAGTTTGTGCATTTAATGATTAGACATTCACAAACAGCTCTTACTCCTCCAAAGCAACTAAGTCCCTGAGATAGCTCAGTTGGTTAGTATAGTTGTACTCAAGCTTAGCTTGAGTTTAGTGAGGAGCTTACTTATACTTGTCATTTCAATCCCAAGTGTTATTCCGCAAACACTTAAGTATAATTCTTTGTTAATTGCAAATAGAATTAAACGTTGAAAAACCTTGTGTCTTTTACTCTATGTTTATCCTTTAACAAAGTATTTAAATTACATTACTTAACCATGGAACACTATTAGTTTAACTTCGTAGTTAATACTAACAGTGTAAAGGGAACAACAAGTAGTATAAGAGCGATTGGATTTATAAAATAAGTTTTATAAATCGCTCAAAACGTTTTTAAAATCAAGATCCTACCATGGCTGAAAGTGATGTACCCCCAACTAGTCGACAAAAAGGGAGGAAGCTATTCAGCTATTGCTCCTCGACTTGAAGTTGAAAAATTCAATAAGTGGAAAAAGTGCATGCTTTGCTACTTAACAGGAATGGAACATTATTACATTAAGTGCATTAATGAAGGACCATTTGTCCCTAAGACTGCTAAAGGTTTACCCAAGCCTGAAGCTCAATGGACTCCTGATGAGAGAAGAGTGGTCAATCAAGACCAACACCTTAAAAGCATTGTTAGTGCAAATATTACGATATTTAATCTATACAATATCGTTTGTTTTGATTGATGGCAAACTTGTAACTTGGTATATAACGTAAAATGTACAATTTACTCATAATCATATTTTGTCTCAACATACATTCAACACCTCTCAACGTCTCAAGTCCTCGTATGCTACAACACAGGTTCGTACATGTTTGTTTTGTGGCATTATGATCAAACCCCTTAGCAAATCATTTAGAATGTTTAAAATACGTTTACAGTCATTAAGTATTTTAATAGGTTAACCATTCTATTTCGAACCTCATTTTACATTTTGCATTCACAAGTATTTTATACAAATACATCTTTCGTAAAATGTCTACTAACAAATATATACTTTTATTTGTACAAGTAAACTAATTATAACTTTCATACAAGCACTAAAGTTTACTTGCACTTGACAAAATATATTTTATTTTGACAAGCACTTAACTAAACATATATTAACTAGTTAAGTAATACATTTTACAAACAAACTTTGGTTTACATTTTAATCAAAATAAAAATGGTGTTATTACCTCATGCATAGTGTCATCAAAATCTTGAAAGATCTCATAAGATATCTTGAAAAGACTGTGTATAAGATTTTGGAGAGATTTGATAAAGATTTTTTAGATTTCTTGTCAGACACCCGCGGAACCAAAACTTAACAAGGACGGAACCCCGCTGATCCCTTTTTTTGGTTCCTTGGTCTGCTGACCTTGTTGGCTATAAATAGCAGCCCATTGTCCACCCATTTCCTAACCACTTGAACACATATTCTCTCTACCCTTTTGCATACATTTAGATCAGTAGATAACAATGTAGTAACATACATTAATCACCCTCACATGATCATAATGTTACTAACTTTCATTATGTAGTAAGCATACTCCCGAAATGATCCTGTGAAGCAAGCTTAGAAATCTTGAGTCATCATTAACCATAAGCATACATATATGAAGATATATCACAACAAGCTTAGGGAACTTGTGATCTTCATCCATTGAAGGCTTTCTATCAATGGAAGTTCATTTAGATTAGTCATTCATATCCATTAGACATTTATGTCATGAATCATCATTGTAAACATCATTGTATCATCACAATCTATTCACCAAACTAGATTAGATGGTTTATGTGTTTGTGCCATAAAATACAAGATTCTTATGTTGGGCCTTAAAACATAACGGGAGTGGTTGTACCTTTGTAAAAGAGCTCAACATCTAGCTTAGTGTCGAAAATATTGTATAGGCGACGTTAGGTTGGTTCTACCTTGAACTAGAACCCGGTATTTAGCTTTCTACCGGAAAAGTGTAAGCGATGTTTGTAAGGTTTTCTCTGCCAAGAAGGGAGCTTGTTGATTTAGTGAAGTAACTCTCGAGTTGGGTACTCGGGGAGTGGAGTAGGGCGGAGAGGAGATCCGTGACCGAACCACTATAAATACTCGTGTCCGGTTTGCACTTTCTTTTACTTACTGCTTTAATTTTATACTTGTGTTGTAACTTGATGGTTATGCTTGTATGACAACTTGTGTTAGTGTATACTTATATTAGTCATAGACTATAATTGGCATTTTTCATATTACAACAAGCTTGATCGGATATTTAATACAACAAGTTTTAAGATTTTAAAACGGTAACGTATTCACCCCCCCCCCCTCTACGTTTTCACAATTGGTATCAGAGCCTCGTGGCTCTTATTTTCAAAACATATGGTTTTTAAAATGGAGTACGATCCATGTATCAAATTACCATTGAAGCGGAATATAATATGAATAATGTTTCGCTAATTATACTTTGAAATTTTTTTGTTAAATGTTACTTTGTATACAAGCTTGAAGGTTTCTTGAAAAATAAAAGAAAAAGTTTCTTAAAAAATTTGTAAGTGTCAAATTATGTGCTCAATGCAAATTTACGAAAAATACGGTTTTAAAAGGAGCGTTTGGGATAACTATAAATTTAGTTGAAAAATCACCTACGTAAATGTTTAGATAAGTCACATTAGTAGGAATAAAGTTAAATAAGTATATTGTAAGTTTACTATCTAATATAGTAAGTCTCCCACATATTTTCTCTATGTCAAAATACTAGTTTTGTTGAATCTGGTACAGAGACCCGCGAAACCTTTCTCTTCAAAGGACGGAACCCTTAAAATGGTTTCTTGAAATCCGTCTGTATAGTATACAGTTTTTGTCCAACTTCAAAAATTCATAACTAATTAACCGTAAGTCCGTAGGAGTCGTGCCACCTATCATTTTAAAGAGAATTGAGTCTACTTTTTAAAAAAAATACTCTTATAGCCTAAATCTAATTTGAAGTGAGTATAATAAACCATATAGTACAGTGTGTCCAAAAGATAAAGTTTAATTTTGAAATAGAAACTCAAACTTTTGAGTTAGGCAATTTAAGTTGGTATCATTTGAACATATATATAACTTTTTTTGAAACTAAAGAATTTGGTGATATTTATGTATGTAAAGGAAACTACTCAAGCTTGGTATACATCGTAATATTTAAACGCAAAGTGACGAAAAGTATCTTTCTTTTTATGCTATGTTAAATGACTACTTGTTTTGGTTAATGTTGTTTGCATATATGTTGCTTACTAATTGCAAATGTTTGTGAACACTTGTCTGATTATGTAACATAAGTATCAATCTTGCCATGTTATTTATTTACTTGTTTGATTTTTTGTTTATGCACAATAGGACATTTGCTAGATTTTGTGCACTAAGTTGGTGAATAGTTTTTGCATTGCTTATAGACTTAGATAATTTTCTTTGCATATGTTATATTAAAATCTTGCATAATTCACTTAGAAATGAGAACTAAGTAAAACTAGTCAAGTACTTTGAAAAATATTGTTTTGCACAAACTCCCACCTAATAGTTCAAATGTTAAAATGTGTCACTACTTTCAATTATTATCGAAGCATTCAATATCTTTGAAAAAGGTGTGTGAAACAATGATGTATGAACCATTATATGCCTTATAGGATGTTAACCTATTATTTAACGCTTTGTGAACTAACCAAGTGCCGTGCAGGTGGATAACATCATTATGTTATCAATTTTCATTTTTCACGTTTTAGTGAAATTTCTAGCCCTTGCATGATCTATACCCATACATGTGTTTATACATGTTTCATTGTTGTTTCCTAATCACAACTAATTAATTACACATGTTTTAGAAGAAATTACGAGATTTGAATGGGTTTCGGGGGTCGAAAAATACCCACTGTTAAGGATTTTGGCTCGGCGGATGGGGCGGAATCAAAAATTTGGTTCCGCCTTTGTAATTTTTTGGTACTGCCAAAATTTTACCCGCGGATGAGGCAGAACCAAATTAAGGGTTCCGCCCGTTATGTCGAAAGGTAACTCCAGCCTGCATTTAAATTTTTCAATTTTATTTTCGTCTTAATCCCGCACTCTAGATCACTCACTTTTGTTACTAGTATTCTTTTTACTGATATTCAATCATATTAGGATTATGTCATCTCACTTGCACCAATAGGATAACCATCTCTGATCATACTTTCAAATTTTATGAAAATGCTCCAAGGTACCTTTCTCTATAAAGGAAGGATATAATTGGTTCCTTGCAATCTGTGGACCACTGTTCACAAATATTTTGTAATCGTTACACACATTAACTGCATTCTTCCATCCTTTATTCATCCTTCACCCATTAGCTTGACTTGTTTTGTGACTTGACAACTTTCTAACAAATCCGGACTCATTATTTTCAAAGATTACATACAATATCAAAATCACAAGTCTAACTTATGACTATAGATATTGTCTTGTATCTGCATATGTTACCTCACTTGGTTAACAAGAAAATAATGTGTCATCCTTCAAGACGATAAGGATTTACATCAAGTCATAACTCGCACTTAGGTTATAGATGTATTATCAAGTCTTGCTGTCCTTGAGTGCTATCCAATCTCAACAAAGTAGGATTGACAACTTAAGTATTTCGTTCGAAATATTCAAGTAAATTTGACTTACGATTGTAGTCATTAAAAGTCATATCCGAAAAAATCAACACCCAAGTATTTTAACAACATATGTTAAAACACTTATCCTATCACTACTTTAACACCTATCCAAGACTAACACGTAAAACCCCAAAATCCGTTTCTTCCAAATTTCCCATATAATTTGAAATTTTCATAAGCTTCGTGAACTAAACCTAATATCGAGTATGATAAGTTATAATATAAATTTTTGGAAACGTGGAATCATAAACTATACTTGATAAGAAAATCAACTTAACAAATGTTTTACGAAATAAATATAACACGCTTAAAACTCATTTGAATGGACCGAATCATATTAAATTATGTGCACACAAATATTATAACAACTCTCCCCGAAAATCACGGCCAAATCATATCTTAAATTGGGCAATCATCTCCAAATCAATCCACACCAATTAAGGAGATAAGAACTCCTTAAATACTGGCCCATAATACACGTTTGATAGCTGGCACATTCAATATAAATTATGTCACAATTACTACCTTCCTCAATTGCCACACACGCTCCTTTTATTTATCGTTTTTCTTCTTTTGCTAGACCGTGTTTTCCCCCTCTCCCTATTTATTCGAAAGACACAACAGAAACCCTACACCAACATTAGGCGGCTGCTACTTTCTTTCCTTTTCTTCCTGTACGATTCAAAAGGTTAAGCAAACTGTGGTAGATCATAGTTATAGCGGTGGTTCTTGAAGCCTTGGTGTGATCGCGAGAGGAGTGATTCAAAAGGGTATCTTGATCCTTTTAAACCGTCTCTAAATCTGTCCTGGTGATCGTGGGAAGTCTTGAGTCGCGGGTTTTGTTCGAGTGTGGTTCTGTTCGAATCTGTGCTTCGCATACATCTTCGAAGGGTAGTTGGGACTGTGATCGCATTTGTTAAGTTTCTTGTTCGCGTATAGAGTTTTGTCTCCAAGATCTATTCGATGGTGGTTCGAAGTTTCAGACTCAATATCAGTCCGTGTGTAGGTTCTAGGCTGAGATTGGAGTCACTAAGATTGTACATGTGTGAGCGTTTGTATATCCGAATCGAGCTGCTGTTTGGGCGAGGTATTCCCACACCACAAATCTTGCACCTTACGTAATAATTATGTCATATATTGGTCTAATGAACAACAACATATCACATATATAATATAGCCTAAAACATAGGATTATGCCAGCGAACATATGATTTCATATACTGGAATGGAAGAAAAATAAAATATATGATATTGTGTACAATGGTTGCATGAAAAACTAAACATATTCGTACATATATACATGATTATAATGTGAGTTTCATGCATGAATATGGTAGGATACATGTGGGGTTAGAGTTTGTCGTGTGGGTTACAAAGGATTTGTTTGCATCGTACAAAAGGGTCAAATATGGGTCACAGATGAGTAGTGTTAGGGCAGTTTTGAGTCACGTTAAAATGGAACGGCGTGTAGGTTTTGGCGTCGGGTAAAGTGGACAAAAGAAGTAGCAACTGTTGTGTCATTAAAAATGGTCAAGAAAGGGGTATCTTAGTATTGTCGTGGTTAGTGAGAAATTGCATGAGATGTACGGGGTGAGTTAAATGATTCACGTATAAGAATTTCATAAAATATGTAAATTACACTTTAGTACCCAAACTTTATTAAAGTGGTAACTATAGACCCTAAATTATTAAAAGTGTCGTATATAGCCCTAAACTAAAATATTAATTATATTAAGTCTTCAAGCTTATTTAACCAACCTTTATACCTTAAATTTTGGTAAATTACGTATTTAGCCTAAAATTTACTAAATTAACATAATTAATCCTAAACTATTTTAATTGTCATTTTAGCTTTTAAATATTATTAATTGTCAATTATAACCTTAAAGTAATAAATTTCTAATTCGGGAAACTTGCTAAAAATGAAAAGCCGACTAAAATGAGCAATCTGACTTAAAATAGGTTATTAATAAGGAGATCATGAATTCGTGTAGATTCGTTGAAGATGGAGTTTGCTTCCGGTCTTGTGTTCTATTAAGTTTTCACTTGCGGTCTAAGGTACAGATATTCTGACCTTCTCTGTAAGGTTTCCTATGATCTCTGTCACGTTCTGATCTGTTTAGCCTCTGATTTGATACCTTTGCTATGATTCCTTGCTTTGAACCTTTGACCTATGATATGGACCTAGACTGTGAAAACCTCTTTAATTCTGACCTGGAAATGAGTTAAGAAAAAGCTATTTTAAAAATGATGTTTACAAATATGATACAATACTCTTTTAATTGGGATTTTACTAACTTTTATGAAAACTATTTAAAAATACTATCGTTATGAAAAACCGTTTTGAAAGATCATTTTTATGAAGACCATTATTAAAAGATTGTTTTAAATGGACTCTTAATTAGAAACCTTTTTAAATGAACTGTTACTATGGAACTTGGATTATTTGACCTTCTGATATTAACCTTCTGATGTTGACTTTCTGATGTTGAACCTTCTGATATGACACCCTGATTATAATATGCACCTTTGACCTTTGACCTTTGACTCCCAGTTTGATACCCGAGCCAAAATTTGTTCCCTAGCCATGAAGGTAACATGGCCGTGTCTGTGATGCACCACTGGCATGACTAGCGTGTAGCCCTAGTGATTTGGTTACACCGTCCCCATTCTGATTCTGTTATGCGCGCTTATGTTATATCTGATATGGCCAATATGATTTGTTCTGGGGGGCGAATGGATGCATCCTAGGTTCGTTCTGTTCTGTGATAATTCTGATATATCTGATATGTGGTGACTGATGATGGGTGCAATCCACGTCTTTCATGTTCTGGGAGCTAGCTACTCCATATATTTCTGTTGGATACATGAGGTCACCCCTCATATTATCTGGTTACTTGAGAGGCATCCCCTCTGGATTTCTGATATGGTTACATGGATATGGTATTTCTGTTTCTGGGCTCGTGGTGGATTACTGTCCTAAACCTTTACTCTCTCTCTCTGTACCTTTACTTATCTATTTCATTATGCTATATCTGTTCTTTTCCTTTTACTTCCATTTCTGTTTGCTTTCGTTTCCGTTTATTATATATCTGTTCACTGGGCTTTTTAAGCTCAGCCGCGTTTCTTTTCCCGCGGCAGGTTTTAGTTGGAAGCTGGGTTATTAATAGAGAGGACCTTGGACTTAGAAGACCTTGTTGAGATTGCTAGAAGAGATTCTTATTTCAGACTTAGAAATTTTGTATCTTCTTTTATAGCCTTGTAATTTCAGAATTTTCATTGTAACCCTTGGAATCCTATTGTATTATTTATGTCTTATGCTTGTGTTTGTTCTGATAAGAATCCGTATTTGTGATACCTTTGCCCTTGTCGGGTTGGGGTGTTACAATTATGGTATCAGAGACCAGGCTGCGACTTGTAATACATTTACCCTTGACCTGTGAAGTTTGGACCACTAAGTTTCCACTGTAGGCGCTCATAAGATGACCTGTAAGAATTGCTCTAGGAATTTCCCATAGGAACTTAAGTTCTGACCGGTGAGGAATGGGTAGACTATAAGGCATTTGTTTAGGTATCATTGCTTCCGCATCACTCTGATTCGTACCTTGCTCTTGGTTAAAGCTTGTTGAGATCACTTTTGTAAATTGAAAGCTTATGCCTTACACCTAAGATTTGAAACCTAATTAAGCGTTGAAACATTGAAATTTGCATAGAAAGTACCTGACACTATTGAACCTTATCTTTGAATTCCAACTCTGATATCTGATCCTTTTGTTAATCATTTTGATGCCTCTTCGGACAATTCTAAGAATCTCCATGGCGATGACGTACTCGATATATTCTGTTGTTTGTCTCTTGTTTTGATAAGCACCTATGAATCTTCTGACACTATTTGAATCCGTCGTACCCCTCTCTATCCCTATGAAAAGTCTTGTGATGTTTAACCATGCATATAAGAATGTTTCCCTCTCACTTTTGAATGATAAGATTTGCCTGGTCGATCCGTCTTTCTTGGATAGTCAACTTCGATTCCATTCTGATAAGGGATTTGTTGATTGAGCACTCGAAATGTTAACAACAACGGCGGCTACCCTGAAGAGTGAAGGCATCCCTTACAAGGCAGAAGTGTTGGCGATGCAGAAGAAGAAATCTAGTCAAGACGGCGAACCTGGAGCTGATGAGGACATGCAGTCTAACTTCCCTATTCACCTTGGTTGTACTAAGATGAATTGAGAGCGGAGGCAGACTTGAGATAAAGTATGATCATCATGAAGGCATAATTATGTGGTGCTGGTATTATTAACGTGATAATACTTACACCATATAACGTGCCCTCATTGTGGCCATAGGATATCTTGGGAAGTACCTAAGAAGTTTAGAACTTGATCCCCGTTGGATTATCCGTGATTAGTGAGACTTTAGGTTCATTCTACCTATGTGTATACTCTACCTTCGTTCATTAGAGATATGGATAAGTTTGAACTCTCGTTTTGCATTCTATCGACCACTATTATAAATCTTGAACTCTGGTAAAACTCTCTACTGTTGATACAATTAATCTGATCTGAAATCTTGTTCGTATGAGCTTTTCGGGAGATTCACCTATCATCCATTTTATGTTGCATGGACCTTTTGATCAAAATCAACTTATTTTGTCTCATTTGAGAAATTTGAAACCACCTCGTTTGATTTGAGTTAAGAGAAACTATTTGGTTTGAAGATCCTTTTTGAAAGAACCTCCCCGGGCGTGAGAATGTTAATGACGATCTTTTGCGATTTGCTACGACTTCGTTTAACTCGGCGACTTCAATTTTCGAGGAAGAAAATTTTCTTTTAGGGGGGAAGAATTGTAAAACCCCAAAATCCGTTTCTTCCAAATTTCCCATATAATTTGAAATTTTCATAAGCTTCGTGAACTAAACCTAATATCGAGTACGATAAGTTATAATATAAATTTTGGAAACGTGGAATCATAAACTATACTTGATAAGAAAATCAACTTAACAAATGTTTTACGAAATAAATATAACACGCTTAAAACTCATTTGAATGGACCGAATCATATTAAATTATGTGCACACAAATATTATAACAACTCTCCCCGAAAATCACGGCCAAATCATATCTTAAATTGGGCAATCATCTCCAAATCAATCCACACCAATTAAAGAGATAAGAACTCCTTAAATACTGGCCCGTAATACACGTTTGATAGCTGGCACATTCAATATAAATTATGTCACAATTACTACCTTCCTCAATTGCCATGCACGCTCCTTTTATTTATCGTTTTTCTTCTTTTGCTAGACCGTGTTTTTCCCCTCTCCCTATTTATTCGAAAGACACAACAGAAACCCTACACCAACATTAGGCAGCTGCTACTTTCTTTCCTTTTCTTCCTGTACGATTCAAAAGGTTAAGCAAACTGTGGTAGATCGTAGTTATAGTGGTGGTTCTTGAAGCCTTGGTGTGATCGCGAGAGGAGTGATTCAAAAGGGTATCTTGATCCTTTTAAACCGTCTCTAAATCTGTCCTGGTGATCGTGGGAAGTCTTGAGTCGCGGGTTTTGTTCGAGTGTGGTTCTGTTCGAATCTGTGCTTCGCATACATCTTCGAAGGGTAGTTGGGACTGTGATCGCATTTGTTAAGTTTCTTGTTCGCGTATAGAGTTTTGTCTCCAAGATCTATTCGATGGTGGTTCGAAGTTTCAGACTCAATATCAGTCCGTGTGTAGGTTCTAGGCTGAGATTGGAGTCACTAAGATTGTACATGTGTGAGCGTTTGTATATCCGAATCGAGCTGTTGTTTGGACGAGGTATTCCCACACCACAAATCTTGCACCTTACGTAATAATTATGTCATATATTGGTCTAATGAACAACAACATATCACATATATAATATAGCCTAAAACATAGGATTATGTAACACCCCAACCCGGCAAGGGTAAAGATGTCACGTTAATGGTTTCATATCAGCTCAAACAAAGCATACTTCAATAGTAATACAATAATTTCAAAGGTTACAAAAGAAATACTAACATTTCAAGGTTAAGAATGAAACAAAACTAAATACTAAGTCTGCAAATGCAACCCTTCTAATGACTTCTACTTCAGAATAACTATCAAGGTCTTCTAAGTCCAAAAGTCTCTTCACTCATACCCAAACCCGTCGTCCTGCCTATAACCTGCCGCACACGAAAAGAAAACGTGCGGCTGAGCTTAAAAAGCCCAGTGAACAGATATAACGATAATAAACAGAAATAGAGAATAGTACAGAATAACAGAAAAAAAGGTCAAACAGATGTAATATAGTTCAAGGGATAAGTCAATGAATAAGTATAAGGGAAAGAGAAAAGGATAGTAATCCACCACGAGCCCAGAAACAGAACATATCATATCGTAACCATAAATCTTCAAATCATATAGAGGGGAGACCTCTCAGATAATCAGATAATATGAGGGGTGTCCTCATTCTTCAAATGGAGTAGCTAGCTCCCAGATATATGTGAAAGGCATGTATTGCACACAGTACCAGTCACCAGACAAATCATATCAAATCATGTTAAATCCACTAAACAGAACAGATCTAGGATGCATCCATACGCCCCCCAGAACATATATAATCCATAATCAAAGTAATGCGCATATCATAATCAGAATGGGGACGTGGCGGAACATCACTCCACCGCCCTAGAGTCATGCCATTGGTGCATCAATGACACGGACATGGAACCCCCATGCCTAGTGAAATGGCTCGGGTATCAAACTAAGAGTCAGATATCATATCATAATCAGAGTGTCATATATCAAAAGGTCCATATCAAATGGGTTCATAACAGATGGTTCATAACAGATATATCAGATGTAATGCCAAAGGTCCAAATCAGAGTTTACCAGATCAATGTTCATATTAAGTAATCAAGACAAGGTTCAGATCAAAAGTTCATTTCAAAAGTTTCTATTAAAAGTCCATTTTAAACAATCATTTATTCATGATTTTCATAAAACGATCCTTTAAAGTGGTTTTCATAAAAATAATCTTTCAAAACGGTTTTTATAAAGATAGTCTTCGAAATATAGTTTTCATAAAAGTTAGTAACATTTTATATCAAAGTAGTTTATAAACATCTTTTTAAAATGGTTTTTCCTCAAAACATTTTCAAGGCATAATTATAAAAAGTCTTGATAACATATCTTCATATCAGAGGTCTTATCAAATGAGAACAACAGAGAAGGTTCAAGCGAAAGGGAATCATAGCACTCAACTCAGAGAATTAACGGATCAGAATACGAAAGAGATCATGAGAAACCTTAAAAGAAAGGTCAGAATATCTGTACCTCATACCGCAACCGAAAACACAACAGAAAACACAAAGGTCGGAAGCAACTCCATCTTCAGCGTATCTACACGAATTCATGACTGACTTATTAAAAGCTTATTTGATTTAGATTATTTATTTTAGTCGGCTTTCCATTTTTAGTAACTTTCCATAAATAGTAAGTTTCCCGATTTAATGACTTTTAGGGTTATAAATGACAATTGAATAACTTTGAGAATTAATATGACAACTTTTAATAGTTTAAGGTTTAAAATGTCATCTTATCAAAGTTCAAGGTCTAAAATGTAAACTACATAATTTTTATGAAAATTCTCTTACTTGTATATTTTAAACACCTCTTCAATATTTCCATGCAGCTAGACCCTTTTTGTGTATTACGCTTGATTCGAGTAACCCACTGACACACTTTATTGACCAATGTTCCATGCATTCCCAAACACACACGGCACTACATTGCAGTCACCAAATACACCTCTTTCCTTTTTAAATTTCAATTTGTAAACTTGTTTGAAAACCACTTTAGACACTCACCAATACTAATTAACGACACCCATGTGTTGCATAAAATCATACCAAAGCCAAGCCTTCAACCCTCGTATATAAACATGCATGAAATATCCAGATTTCATGCCTTAATTTCATATGGGCTGTTCGTTATTTTATGTGCATCAATAATCCAAGTTTCATGTAGCAGGACCAGATTCGAAGGCCAATATTAACTATATATATAGACATGTTTTCATGCATATATTTAACCAGATTATGGAGTCAGTATAGTCGTGTTTTGATTCAAATTTTATAAGCTATAACACACTCATATATCGACCTACACATAAGTTGTACATATCGTGTATTAAGATCCAGTTTCTCCTTGCTTATTGTGACCAAAGTGTATGCTTTATATATCAGATAAATAGGCTTCAACACTGATGTTAAGGGCAGATTAAAATGGCATAAATCGACCTATATAAATCACATTGCCCCGACCAGTATCTATCATTTTATGTATTCCATATAACCTTTAATTCTGATTATGTAATAGTCAAATTGATGCTGGTTTTGACATATCTTATATATATTTGTCGAGCAAAACAGGTTTAAGAGTGGTGATAGATATAATAATACGTACGAGGTAACTAAGAAGATCAAAACAGATTTGGTGATACCTTGTGATAACGAGACAAAGAGAAGAGAACGAGGGCAATGAACCAACGAACTAATACCCACAACACGAACAGCACCACAACAATTCTTGCCCCTTATGAACGAACACCAACGGAAACAACCTTCAAACTATTCGATCTTAGAGGAAAAATACGCAGCAGACTTGTATGTTTATTTTGTGGTTTGCCGTATGAATTTCATGGAAGAGGCAAAACGTATCAATAAAATAATAAGAGGAGCGTGCCTCTATTTTAAGAAGATAGTAAATTCCATTTAATGGGTTTGATCGGTTATGCATGTGATAGGCCGAGTATTAAGGGATGTGATCATATCATTATTTTAATGCCTTCTTATCGAAAGTTTGAATTTTGTAATACATTAGAATGTCGCCTACTAGACTAGGATTAGAGAACACTTATTTTGTGACATTTTAAATTATAATGTAAGGTCACCTTATTAGTTAACTTAGGATATACAACACCTTAGGTTAAGTACAAAATGTTACTTATGTAATTTTATAAGTTCTTAAAAATTTTAAAATTAGAGGGTATTTTGGTCATTTCGGACTATATTAATTTCAGGGTTTTACAACTCTTCCCCTCTAAAAAAAAATTTTCCTCCTCGAAAATTGAAGTCGCAAAGTGAAGCGAAGTCGTAACAAGTCGCAACAGATCATCGTAATATTCTCATGCCCGAGGAGGCTCTTCCAAAAGATCTTCAGACCAAAGGTTTCTCATGACTCAATCAAAAACAAAGTGGGTTCAGATTCCCCAGAAAGAGACAAATAGGGTTGATTCGGATTCAAAGAACCATAAATCATAATTGGATGATAGGTGAATCTCCAGAAAGCTCACATGGAATACGAACAAGATTTCAAATCAAATTGATGGCGTCAACAGAAAAGAGCTTTACAAGGATTTAAGATTCATAACTGAGGCCAACAGAATGCAAACGAGAGTCCAAACTCATCCAGATGTCTAATGAACGAAAACAGAGTATAGAATGAACCAAACACGGATAATCCTACGGAAATTCAGATTCTAAACTTCTTAGGTACTCCCCAAGATGTCCTATGGCCACAATAAGTGCACGTTATATGGTGTAAGTATTATCACGTTGATCAGGCGTCATAATACTAGCACCACATAAATATGCCTTCATGATGATCATACTTTATCTCAAGTCGTAATCAAAACCACCTATCTTAACCCACCTAGTACTTCTACATTCTCAGAGGTCATCAAAATCAAACACCATAACTAAGAGGAAAACGAACTACTCGAAAGAGTTAACGGAAGTCCCAGAATGTCTATCAGAATTTGGTACATCGCTAAAAGCATCAAATCGTTCATCATTCGTCAATTTCTCATAACACAACCATCGTCCAGCATACGCAGAATGAACACCGAGCGGAGTTACTAACAGAGAACATAACTCATTCAAGGGGTCCTATCATCAGGTAACGGAAATTTGAGTAGGTCAAGAGGAAATGAATTTCGTCATCCAAAGCTTCATTCTTCACAAAATCAACTCTTCTAAATACGAACGTTTACTTCAGTATTATCGTCCATTCAAATACATGATCTTAAACTTCTTCCAAGTCCATGCAATCTATCGTATAATCATAGCGTGGAAAAGAAATATCAACTCGAGTCTGATCCCTCAAGCCTTCGGCACTTCTCCTTGGAACTGTGGTGTAGTAACGTGAATCTCCGGTATGGTCACTGTGCATTCTTCCGTTCGCTAGTCTGCTTCTGCTCTCAATTCCTCTTAGTACAACTAAGACGAATAGAGAAGCAAGACTGCGTGTCTTCGACAGGTCTTCAGCACCGTTCCGAATTCGCCATCTCAAACTGCCGTCATCGCCGGATGCATGGTAGTGTTGTCTGCTACAATCTCTAGGTGCCAATCAAGTCTGTTTCTTCCAGAATAAGGGTCCTTTTACAAGATGATTTACATGTTCCTCTTCGTGCATAAACTGAAATACTTCTCGGAGGTTACTCTCAAATAGTCATCTTTTTTCTTAGAAGTCCTTGGGGTTGCTTCTTCAATCCTTCGATCATTAAAAGAGGCCGTCTGGTACGGAGTTTACAAAGATAGAATCGATCATTGATATGCTGAGTTGAAAGGTGGTAATGGTAGTGATACGATTAGGTTTACGATAGTTGATGCGCTGACGCAGAATTTTCTCTTTCTTCTTCATAAACTAATAGGGGTATTCAAAGTAAACACTGAGGTGAACAAGGTCATATTCCATCAGCTTCTTCAATCTCTCGACTTCTATAGCATCATGGTTCGTCAACTGAGCTTGGTTCAAATTCAATTCTACTTCTCAAACAGGAGGGAAACCCAAGAGTTTCATCAGAAACACCAGAAAATTTGTACAACAAAACTCCCAATGCCCAAACTTTCTAAGGGTGAATATTAATAAGTGCCAGGAGAAATTTGACAATCAAATGAGATCGAAGTAAATGTTTCACTAGTAACGTTAATCTTAACAGATTTGAGCGGTTGAAGGTTATCATAACAAAAGTAGGATGAAAATAGATTTCTAAAAGTCACATATCAGATACGGTAGTCTTTGGTAGCTCTATGAAGAGTCAGCCAATCCATAACCATAAGACCTCAAAATCAAATATATCAAGAGTAAACGGATTCGTAGGATGAGCACGGTCGCCAAGCCAGACGGATAGTTCATATATTAAGGTCAAGTACATGGTTCATCAAAGTGTGGAAATAGATAAGCGAACAATTCAAGGTGTTGGAGTCTTATTTAGTTATTTAGCATAAGTGGCAGGTAGGTTGTGAGTCATCGGTAATATGAACATCGTAATAACTGTCAAAAGTGAGGCATATCGAATATCAGTTATCAGCATCATCTTGCTCAGTCAACCATTTCACATCAAGACAAAATTATCGTCTTATCCATGGCTAATAATCATCAGAGTTCTCATAGGAGTAGTAATGGACTTTGCAAGGACAGAGTAATATCAGATGATACATTTTATATCCAGCACGGGTAATTTAATTCACAGAAAGGGTCAAACACATTAAGGTCAAATGGCCTTCGGGATGGTCAGAGGAGTATTAAACTGCTTATCAAACAGGTCGGAAATGAAAATCAAAATCAGGTAGAGATAGCAAAAGTTTAACAATCGGGAATCATGGTAGGGATTTCAAAATGGTTTTCAAACACCGAAGGTGAAACATAGGAGGGTAGTCATCAATGATCAATCAACCTATCCTTTATCAGAATAAAATCAAAGTTAACTATTCAATGAAAACAGATCGACAACGCAAGTCTTATCGCTCAGAAGTGAGAGGAAAACATTCTTATACTCATGGTTAAAACACCACCAGACTTCTCATGGAAACGGAGATGTTTAAGACGAACTCAATAGGGTCAGAAGATTTATAGATTATCAAAAGCAAGTAACAGAATGTATCAAGTAGGTTATCGTCATGGAGATTCTCAGAATACCCGAAGAGACATCAAAATGATTAACAAAAGAATCAGAGGTCGGAGTCGGAATCTTAGGTGGTGCAAAGCGTGAGCTTTCAGTCTCCAAAAGTGCTCTCAACAAGTGGGCACGAATCAGAGTGATGCGGAAGCAATGGTAATTAAACAAAAGCCTTATAGTCTACCCATTCCTCACTGGTCAAAACTTAAGTTCCTATAGGGAAATTCTAAAGCAAAACTTAAAGGTTATCTTATGAGCGCATACAGTGGAAACTTAGTGGTCTAACTTACACAGGTCAAGGGTAAATGTATTACGAGTCGCAGCCTGTCTCTCTGATACCATAATTGTAACACCCCAACCCGACAAGGGTAAAGATGTCACGTTAATGGTTTCATATCAGCTCAAACAAAGCATACTTCAATAGTAATACAATAATTTCAAAGGTTACAAAAGAAATACTAACATTTCAAGGTTAAGAATGAAACAAAACTAAATACTAAGTCTGCAAATGCAACCCTTCTAATGACTTCTACTTCAGAATAACTATCAAGGTCTTCTAAGTCCAAAAGTCTCTTCACTCATACCCAAACCCGTCGTCCTGCTTATAACCTGCCGCACACGAAAAGAAAACGTGCGGCTGAGCTTAAAAAGCCCAGTGAACAGATATAACGATAATAAACAGAAATAGAGAATAGTACAGAATAACAGAAAAAAAGGTCAAACAGATGTAATATAGTTTAAGGGATAAGTCAATGAATAAGTATAAGGGAAAGAGAAAAGGATAGTAATCCACCACGAGCCCAGAAACAGAACATATCATATCGTAACCATAAATCTTCAAATCATATAGAGGGGAGACCTCTCAGATAATCAGATAATATGAGGGGTGTCCTCATTCTTCAAATGGAGTAGCTAGCTCCCAGATATATGTGAAAGGCATGTATTGCACACAGTACCAGTCACCAGACAAATCATATCAAATCATGTTAAATCCACTAAACAGAACAGATCTAGGATGCATCCATACGCCCCCCCCCCCAGAACATATATAATCCATAATCAAAGTAATGCGCATATCATAATCAGAATGGGGACGTGGCGGAACATCACTCCACCGCCCTAGAGTCATGCCATTGGTGCATCAATGACACGGACATGGAACCCCCATGCCTAGTGAAATGGCTCGAGTATCAAACTAAGAGTCAGATATCATATCATAATCAGAGTGTCATATATCAAAAGGTCCATATCAAATGGGTTCATAACAAATGGTTCATAACAGATATATCAGATGTAATGCCAAAGGTCCAAATCAGAGTTTACTAGATCAAGGTTCATATTAAGTAATCAAGACAAGGTTCAGATCAAAAGTTCATTTCAAAAGTTTCTATCAAAAGTCCATTTTAAACAATCATTTATTCATGATTTTCATAAAACGATCCTTTAAAGTGGTTTTCATAAAAATAATCTTTCAAAACGGTTTTTATAAAGATAGTCTTCGAAATATAGTTTTCATAAAAGTTAGTAACATTTTATATCAAAGTAGTTTATAAACATCTTTTTAAAATGGTTTTTCCTCAAAACATTTTCAAGGCATAATTATAAAAAGTCTTGATAACATATCTTCATATCAGAGGTCTTATCAAATGAGAACAACAGAGAAGGTTCAAGCGAAAGGGAATCATAGCACTCAACTCAGAGAATTAACGGATCAGAATACGAAAGAGATCATGAGAAACCTTAAAAGAAAGGTCAGAATATCTGTACCTCATACCGCAACCGAAAACACAACAGAAAACACAAAGGTCGGAAGCAACTCCATCTTCAGCGAATCTACACGAATTCATGACTGACTTATTAAAAGCTTATTTGATTTAGATTATTTATTTTAGTCGGCTTTCCATTTTTAGTAACTTTCCATAAATAGTAAGTTTCCCGATTTAATGACTTTTAGGGTTATAAATGACAATTGAATAACTTTGAGAATTAATATGACAACTTTTAATAGTTTAAGGTTTAAAATGTCATTTTATCAAAGTTCAAGGTCTAAAATGTAAACTACATAATTTTTATGAAAATTCTCTTACTTGTATATTTTAAACACCTCTTCAATATTTCCATGCAGCTAGACCCTTTTTGTGTATTACGCTTGATTCGAGTAACCCACTGACACACTTTATTGACCAATGTTCCATGCATTCCCAAACACACACGGCACTACATTGCAGTCACCAAATACACCTCTTTCCTTTTTAAATTTCAATTTGTAAACTTGTTTGAAAACCACTTTAGACACTCACCAATACTAATTAACGACACCCATGTGTTGCATAAAATCATACCAAAGCCAAGCCTTCAACCCTCGTATATAAACATGCATGAAATATCCAGATTTCATGCCTTAATTTCATATGGGCTGTTCGTTATTTTATGTGCATCAATAATCCAAGTTTCATGTAGCAGGACCAGATTCGAAGGCCAATATTAACTATATATATAGACATGTTTTCATGCATATATTTAACCAGATTATGGAGTCAGTATAGTCGTGTTTTGATTCAAATTTTATAAGCTATAACACACTCATATATTGACCTACACATAAGTTGTACATATCGTGTATTTAGATCCAGTTTCTCCTTGCTTATCGTGACCAAAGTGTATGCTTTATATATCAGATAAATAGGCTTCAACACTGATGTTAAGGGCAGATTCAAATGGCATAAATCGACCTATATAAATCACATTGCCCCGACCAGTATCTATCATTTTATGTATTCCATATAACCTTTAATTCTGATTATGTAATAGTCAAATTGATGCTGGTTTTGACATATCTTATATATATTTGTCGAGCAAAACAGGTTTAAGAGTGGTGATAGATATAATAATACGTACGAGGTAACTAAGAAGATCAAAACAGATTTGGTGATACCTTGTGATAACGAGACAAAGAGAAGAGAACGAGGGCAATGAACCAACGAACTAATACCCACAACACGAACAGCACCACAACAATTCTTGCCCCTTATGAACGAACACCAACGGAAACAACCTTCAAACTATTCGATCTTAGAGGAAAAATACGCAGCAGACTTGTATGTTTATTTTGTGGTTTGCCGTATGAATTTCATGGAAGAGGCAAAACGTATCAATAAAATAATAAGAGGAGCGTGCCTCTATTTTAAGAAGATAGTAAATTCCATTTAATGGGTTTGATCGGTTATGCATGTGATAGGCCGAGTATTAAGGGATGTGATCATATCATTATTTTAATGCCTTCTTATCGAAAGTTTGAATTTTGTAATACATTAGAATGTCGCCTACTAGACTAGGATTAGAGAACACTTATTTTGTGACATTTTAAATTATAATGTAAGGTCACCTTATTAGTTAACTTAGGATATACAACACCTTAGGTTAAGTACAAAATGTTACTTATGTAATTTTATAAGTTCTTAAAAATTTTAAAATTAGAGGGTATTTTGGTCATTTCGGACTATATTAATTTCGGGGTTTTACAGATTATGCCAGCGAACATATGATTTCATATACTGGAATGGAAGAAAAAATAAAATATATGATATTGTGTACAATGGTTGCATGAAAAACTAAACATATTCGTACATATATGATTATAATGTGAGTTTCATGCATGAATATGGTAGGATACATGTGGGGTTAGAGTCTGTCGTGTGGGTTACAAAGGATTTGTTTGCATCGTACAAAAGGGTCAAATATGGGTCACAGATGAGTAGTGTTAGGGTAGTTTTGAGTCACGTTAAAATGGAACAGCGTGTAGGTTTTGGCGTCGGGTAAAGTGGACAAAAGAAGTAGCAACTGTTGTGTCATTAAAAATGGTCAAGAAAGGGGTATCTTAGTATTGTCGTGGTTAGTGAGAAATTGCATGAGATGTATGGGGTGAGTTAAATGATTCACGTATAAGAATTTCATAAAATATGTAAATTACACTTTAGTACCCAAACTTTATTAAAGTGGTAACTATAGACCCTAAATTATTAAAAGTGTCGTATATAGCCCTAAACTAAAATATTAATTATATTAAGTCTTCAAGTTTATTTAACCAACCTTTATACCTTAAATTTTGGTAAATTACGTATTTAGCCTAAAATTTACTAAATTAACATAATTAATCCTAAACTATTTTAATTGTCATTTTAGCTTTTAAATATTATTAATTGTCAATTATAACCTTAAAGTAATAAATTTCTAATTCGGGAAACTTGCTAAAAATGAAAAGCCGACTAAAATGAGCAATCTGACTTAAAATAGGTTATTAATAAGGAGATCATGAATTCGTGTAGATTCGTTGAAGATGGAGTTTGCTTCCGATCTTGTGTTCTATTAAGTTTTCACTTGCGGTCTAAGGTACAGATATTCTGACCTTCTCTGTAAGGTTTCCTATGATCTCTGTCATGTTCTGATCTGTTTAGCCTCTGATTTGATACCTTTGCTATGATTCCTTGCTTTGAACCTTTGACCTATGATATGGACCTAGACTGTGAAAACCTCTTTAATTCTGACCTGGAAATGAGTTAAGAAAAAGCTATTTTAAAATGATGTTTACAAATATGATACAATACTCTTTTAATTGGGATTTTACTAACTTTTATGAAGACTATTTAAAAATACTATCGTTATGAAAAACCGTTTTGAAAGATCATTTTTATGAAGACCATTATTAAAAGATTGTTTTAAATGGACTCTTAATTAGAAACCTTTTTATATGAACTGTTACTATGGAACTTGGATTATTTGACCTTCTGATATTGACCTTCTGATGTTGACCTTCTGATGTTGAACCTTCTGATATGACACCCTGATTATAATATGCACCTTTGACCTTTGACTCCCAGTTTGATACCCGAGCCAAAATTTGTTCCCTAGCCATGAAGGTAACATGGCCGTGTCTGTGATGCACCACTGGCATGACTAGCGTGTAGCCCTAGTGATTTGGTTACACCGTCCCCATTCTGATTCTGTTATGCGCGCTTATGTTATATCTGATATGGCCAATATGATTTGTTCTGGGGGGCGAATGGATGCATCCTAGGTTCGTTCTGTTCTGTGATAATTCTGATATATCTGATATGTGGTGACTGATGATGGGTGCAATCCACGTTTTTCATGTTCTGGGAGCTAGCTACTCCATATATTTCTGTTGGATACATGAGGTCACCCCTCATATTATCTGGTTACTTGAGAGGCATCCCCTCTGGATTTTTGATATGGTTACATGGATATGGTATTTCTGTTTCTGGGCTCGTGGTGGATTACTGTCCTAAACCTTTACTCTCTCTCTCTGTACCTTTACTTATCTATTTCATTATGCTATATCTGTTCTTTTCCTTTTACTTCCATTTCTGTTTGCTTTCGTTTCCGTTTATTATATATTTGTTCACTGGGCTTTTTAAGCTCAGCCGCGTTTCTTTTCCCGCGATAGGTTTTAGTTGGAAGCTGGGTTATTAATAGAGAGGACCTTGGACTTAGAAGACCTTGTTGAGATTGCTAGAAGAGATTCTTATTTCAGACTTAGAAATTTTGTATCTTCTTTTATAGCCTTGTAATTTCAGAATTTTCATTGTAGCCCTTGGAATCCTATTGTATTATTTATGTCTTATGCTTGTGTGTAGGGTATTCACAATGCAAGAAACACTTGTTTGAGGCTTGATTAAGGATCGAATGACAAAGAACTAGAGAGAGAAAGTGGGAACTTCTAGAGAGAGAAACAATGTGTATATTAGCTTGAGATAATGTGAAGTTCCAACCCTTCCCTTGTGTGGGAAGGGGTATTTATACTTACAACATATTATGCCCCTAGCGGGCTGTAGAGTGAGCTGACAGAGGGTAAAGACCCGACCCACTCCACAATACTAATAATAATAACTAAGCTACTAATAATATTACTGATAATCCTACGAGCTATGATGTGCTAATAAGTACTCGGGGTGACCGAGTCTTCAGCTGAATATTCATATTCCTAACAATCTCCCCCTAAGGGAGGTCACCCCAGAAGTAATGTTCTGAATTTCAGCACTTCTTCTTTGGATCTCGACATCATAGCTCGTAACCATTGATTCTTCAAAATCATAGATTGTTGTGCAAACATCCGTGATCTTAAGACGACTCCTCTTTTGTCTTGGATGAACTTTGAGTAATCTTTGAAAGTATCATCCCACTTGAGTCTCCAAGTCATCTTTCAGTAGTAGGTCTCCATGTGATGAAATATACTTAGAGCCGACATGCTCACACGATATGGTGTCATGATCTTCAGCATCAGAGTTAGCAGAAGCTGTGTTGAAGGTCTTTTAGGTTGATCATGACTTCTTTGATGATGATGTGGTGTGAGCATGTGGTGATGGATTGGCATCTTTTCTGCAACCAGCTACAACAGCAACCAGCTACAGCATTCCACTGCTACAACCGCCAGAAGTTCCTGCATAAGACAGTTAGCAACAAATCGACCGGTACTTACAGGTTTGGACTTCGAGATTGTTAACAGCATAGTGTGAAAACTCTCTCTAATCCTTACCAAGACCATTCCTAATCGAAAACCCACAGAGGGCTTTTTAAGATCGAACCGTAGCACATCAACGATTAGGTGAGTCGCTGGAGATCACTCCACGACTGTAGACCGGTTGAAACCGCTGCGACCACTAAGCGTAATCCATGAGGAATTACCGAAGTGACCTGCTTTCAGGGCTGCTTGATGTTGACCCTGGCAGGAATTTCCATTCAATCATTGAGAATTACATTAGTAAATTCTCTCATAAATGTTCTGGCAGATTGCTAAGATCTGCGTAGGACTCATGAGTTTACAGCTGGTGTCCTTAATGTTGAACAACCAGTGTAGAAATAATTCGTGTCCCTATGAGATCTTATTGTGCATCTCGTGGCTCTAGACTCGATAGTGCGATTTGATTTAGTGAGCGGAGGCTGGAGAGGACTGCCACCTTTTCAATATCATCTAACTCGGAGTGAGAGAGACGATAGAAATGTATTGAACTCCGTGACAATTGAAACAAGAGTCCTTTGAGGGACCTTGAGTGGCTAGGGAGGGTTGTGCAGCGTATCACTGGGTCCATGATACTTTGTCTTCAATGCCAGCAATCAACTAAGTGATTCTGACAGCATATATATTGACCCGGTTTCTGCCTAAGTTGTAAGGACGGCTATTTCTTTTCACCCTTTCTCTTTACAATTCTTTTTCATTCTTCAACCCCTTCAGTGCTTACCGAGACTTCATAACTAACACCTTGTTGGGTTTGTTCCAGTGTTAGCTCCATCTCAGTCGGCACTATTCCCTCATTCACTTTTCTCCTTTTTTAATCATACCTAAGGACTTCTACACTAACTAGTGGATTGTCCCTGGGTAGATCCCTCCGGCTCTGGCGGGATCGTGGGAACTTGTACCTAACCTTACCATCCTTATAACTCCATGCATTAATTAAAATGGTCGGTCTTTGGTATTCATCCACTATTGCCAAACCAAATCTTTGAAAAATCTCTCAAAGTGTTCATGATTCTGAAACACATTTTTGCAAACACTTGAGAGTTTTATATTTTTCAAATGCTCCCCCTCAACATGTGCTCGGTTGATTGTTTTATAAATTTGCACATGTTAGGTAGAACTCGCACTTTTTGAATTGATCCACTTTCAGTGAACATGACCGATTCGAGACACGCTTACATCACTAGTTAGACTAGCTTGAAATTATTACCCGGCCTGGTCAAGTCCACAGAAAGTTTCTCGAAATAGTACATTCTACTCAGATACATCTTTTTCGAGACACGCTTACATCACTGGTTAGACCAGCTTGAAATTATTACCCGGCCAAGACGTATCCTTTCGATTGATGGCAATTCAAGTTTCGTCAATTCATTGGTGAAGTCTGAGCCTTGCTCACGTGAGATGCCAAATCCTTTGTTTTGTTAAAACCATTTGCTCCCCCTCAATATGTGCATCGATATTAAGAAAGATTTTCGCACATATGGAAGAGCTTGCGTTTATGACCAAAACATTTTGCTCCCCCTCAATATGTGCCTTGATATGCAAAATGGTTTAGCACATACGGGAGAGCTTACATTAATTTCCAAAACATCACATTTTATCAGAATTTCCTATTTAAATCACATTCTCTCCCCCGATCAAAAATTTCAAACCATTTGAGATTTGTGATCCCAATTGATTTAAATACGTTTAGAAAAATTTGGGAGAAAATGTGGACAGGTTTAAATGTATTCTGATTTTGGAGCATACGATGCTCCCCTTGAAACAACGAGAGAGGATTACTTGTCAATATACACAGATCACACATAGAGTATTACAAGATTAGAGGAAATTACATTATAAAATTACAAGTGCCCAACAAAAGAATAACATCACTACAAAGACCACTTATGGAGCGAATCAGCTCAAGTCGTTCTTTCCATCAATCTGTAATCTCCTTCACGAACTCTACCCCCAACGAAGCTTTCCAGGTTGCGAAATATCCTTCTTGTTTTCAGTCTACGCTCTATGGCTCTCATAAACTCTTTACTCCTTTGTACATCCAGATCAGTCCAGAACTGAGTCTTCAATTGTGGGTTGTGAGGATTTATCTTGAAGTCTTTAATCCTGAAATCCAGTGCTTCATCGATCATTCTCAGGGTACCATCGCTAAATTTATGAATCTCACTGAATTGCATCATCTTAGGAGTCCCATGCTGGTCAGTGAACTTGACTGCTCTTGGAGATTCGACAACTTTAAAGTCGTGAATGTACTCGAGACCCTTACGTTCCCAATTTGGCTTAGTGAGATTGAGTTTGGTCTGATAGCTCTCTATCCCTAGTTGAAAATCACTCACCCTTTGCCTGATGACAAGACCCCGGATCCATAAATTAACAGCAGCAGCAAGCGCCTTCTTGTCGCGAGGTGGAAGATGATTCAGGTGCCCTTGAAGATTCAGAAGGAAGAGATCCTCGAAGTCACTCGGAGATAGATATTTGAAGTCGCTTTCAGAAATGATATACTCCTTCTGATCAGCACGACGAAGCACTATCCTTTTAAGATACTCATACCCATACATTGGGTGAATTTCAACTTTGATAACACTTAAGATTCTTAGATGTGAGCGTATACCCTGACGACTACCCTCTCCTGCGTGCCGTTCAATGTAGAATCGTTTCTTGTGGAACCACCAATGTGTGACCCCATAAGATGCAGTAAGTTCAAACTTGTATTCTTCATCTGACCATACCTGATCAGGCACCATTTGTTCTAGCCCAACGTCAGGGTAGTGAGCCGCCTTCATCTTGGTAATGGATAATGCCTGACGGTCACCATTATTCCCGAACCGGAGATAATTCAGATCGTTGTTAAAGAAGAGATCAGCTTGAATGTTCTTTTGACCTGGTGGACCATCAAAGGGAAGAGGTCGGTTGACGTCGTAGGAAAGGATCCGGCCATCAACTTGATCAGTAAATAGTCTATGACATTCTTCCATTTGATATTGAAGATGATGCACATCAGGATGAAACACTTTGACGATTTCATATGCAGGACCTTCCAAATCTTGGGGAGTGAGATTTGTGATGCCTTTCTTTTTACAAAACCAATTAATAAATGCCCCCATGTCATTAGTCTTTGCCAGCAATGAGTTCTCTGAAGGAGAGTTGTGTTGCGAAGCAATAGTAGCTGCCCAATTGTTTACAGGAACGCTTTTGTCTGATGATGGGATAGACCAATTAGGTTCAGGAATTGGTTCTCGATCTTCTTCAGATACGGGTTTCATCCAAGATTCCATATCTTCCCTGGTGGGTCGCTTTCTCGTGGAGTCTGAGTCATCAGGTGTGTCTGTGCGTAAGAATTCCAACCACCATTTTTGATTAGGGTCAACTGTTGGGATATTAGCATTAGCTGAGACTTCATCTTCATCATTTTGAGAGGTCAGATCTTCCACTTCTGATTCCTCATTCATGACAAAGTCCTCTGGAGTTGGTGAGAATGAGGACTTAGGTTGGGTGTCAACAGTTTTCCACGCAAGTGTTCCAGCCTTTGTAACTCCCTTAGACTTGGTTGGGGCAGACGAAGTATTGGATTGGTCTTTTCCACCAGAAGACACAGTGGGATGATGATGAGGTTGAGCTTGGATGGATCCTGACGCTCCTGAAAACCTTGTAGCACCAGAGCCACCATCAGGTGGAGGAGGTGGAGGTGGATGTGGTGGAGAACCAGGAGGTGTACAGGGTTTATCTTGTCTCCTTTTCTTCTTCTTCCGTTGTTCTTCAAGCTCAGCCATGAGGAAATCCTGATTATCACGACTCATCAATTTTTTCAAGGCTTCATAAAGCCGTTGATGATCTTCGTGGCCTTGATACTGACCACATTCAAACATTCTGTCATAGAGGATTGATTTCATATCAGTTGTAGGAAGATCTCTGAATCGTGTCTTCATAGGAGCTTCCATTGCCCATCTGACCGCTTCCTCTACCTGATCATTCACAGCTTGAGCCACCTTTTGATCAATATTAAGCTTTTCCACCTTAAGTAGTCTCTTCTCATAATTATTCATCTTCCGTGACATGTCATCAATGAGCTTTGTGGCGGCAGTTAGTTGTGATGCTAAATTAGATGGTAGTTTTGGAGGGATGGGTGTCGCTGGTGTTGCTTCTGGTGAGGGATCTACTATGATGGTTGCTGTTGTGGAAATAGGAATTGTCATAGGTCTAATACCAGACATGTCTTGTTTAATTGGTACAGACACCATCGACTCAACTTCCTTATCATCATGTGGTATGTCAGTCTCTGTGGCGTTGTCGTTGGCTTTCTCCAGGATGAATTGATCACCATAGTTGAAGTCGGTATCAAGGTTCTTCAGAGAAGATAGAGTGCCAGTAGACCCTGTTGGTTCATTTAGGTGAGATTGTTCATCATCCTTCATTTTCAGATTCACATGTACCCCTGGGTATGTAGAAGCCACGAATTCTTCATGTTGTATATCTTGTGGAGGTTCTGTAGTGGTTGTAGTTATCTGATCATGGGTTTCCTTAATGATGTTTACAGACTCAGCTTCTTTGTGAACTTTCTCATCTTGACTCTCACCTTGATCTTGTGGATCCTTTGTTTCAGGATGTGTGATCTTCATCTCCACCTTCTTCTCCTTGTACAACTGTTCATCGCTTTCTGTATCACTGGAATCTTGAGCAACTTCTAAGCTTGGTGATTCTTCTTGTGGTCCTTCAGAAAGATCAAGTACTCTGGATGATCCCTGATCACGTTTCCTTAGTACAAATTGTGTTGTTGTCTTGGATGCCGGAGAGGATATGGTAAGAAGAGTCTTAGCAGCTTGCACTACTGTAGCTACTCCTTTTCCTTTGCCCTCTACTTCAGGTAATGGTTTACTGCTCTCAACAGCAGGTTCTCTAAGGACCACTCCTTTCGTAGCACTCCTTGTTGATTCAGCATGTTCTTTAGCACTCAGCTCCAAGGCTTGTTGTAGAACCGGATCTTCTTCATCTCTTAGACCTAGTTCAGGCACCACCATCTCTTCATCATCAATTCGACCTTTTGACTTGATTTTCTTAGATTTCAACTTCTTGATTGATGCCTTCCTTTTGATCTTCTTATTTTTCTTAGGTCCCTCAACTTCAGTGGGTGCATCCTTTCTTTTCTTTGATTTCGATTTAGATTGGGTTTGTTTGATGGATTTCTGGGTTTCTGGTTTAGGGGTTTCAGCTTCACTTCTTACCTTATCAGAGAGAGACTTTTGATATTGCTCTATTTTGCTCAGATAATCCTTATAATAGGAGGCTTGACGAATATTATCTGAAATAAGGAGCTCAGGAATAAGTCTTCCAAATACTTCTTGATCGGCCCCTTTAGCAGCCCACTTGAGATTTCCCAGAACAAATTCTTCAGAGGACAAATGGAGAGGAGAATTAGTTCTGGGATGGAACTTGTGAAGAGAGTAGAGGTGGTGGATTATCATTTTTGTGAATCTGATGCTAGGAATTAATATCTTTCTAACTGTCTTCCTGCTGGCCAGATTAGACTCCAGTTTTACTTTGTCTTCTAGGAAGGTGTGAATGGAGTGAATGAATTCTTCCCAGATCCTTTCAGCGAAATCTATGTTGGAACGTTTTACAATTCCCCATAGAATTTGAAGCACTGGAGCCCTAGGTTTTTCAAAAGCAGAAGTCTTCCCAGTAAGACATAGGTTGAGGATGGTGACGAGTGTTCTCCATGGTTGATACATTTCACTGGTGACTATTGTTGACACCTTGAGGATGGTTGATGGATAACCCAGATCATTAATGAAGTGGACGAGAGCCTCGGTTGTAGGAGGTTGAGTAAAGGGTTTATCAATGACAACAGGTGAGATCTGAAGAGCCTCTCTGATGGTGTCTTTGGTCAGCTCATACCATTGTTCATCTAACTGACAATGGTAATTTCCAGTGTCTTTGTTGAGTTGAATCGTATTCCAGAACTGCTGTATGTATATAGAAGGAACGGTTGCACATGCTGTGAATGCTCTGAAGAAAGTAGTTTCCTTTAAGATATCAACAGATATCTTGTAAATAGGATTGGGTTGAGGTCTTGTCACATCGATATAACAGTTGCTCCTTCCAATAGGGATCCATTTGTTCTTTGGAAGGATTTGTTCATCTGTGCGAACAGGTGTTGAGACCTCGGGGTTTGGCTCAGAAGAGGTGGTGATCTCAGTATCAGTCATTGTATCTACACACACACATTCACAGAAAGACAGTATGCCAATACAAGTTAGACGGGTGTCAATCCTCAAGGTTAGCACATAGCCTATGTGAACATTACAAGAGACTACAGTAAATCAAGTAGCACTCAATTATGAGAGACCAAATATGCATCATACATCAAGCACATACTAAAGTATCAACTGCACAGCTTAAATGTATACATGTGAGCATATAGACAAACTGAGTTTATAAGCACATAGACAAATCGAGTTCGTGAATATGCAGACAAACCGCATTCATGACTATACATGACTAAGTAGACAAACAACATCCATGACCATATAAACAAACCGCATTCGTGATCATTCAGACAAACCGAGTTCGTGAGCATTTAGACAAACCGACTTCGTGAGCATTTAAACAAACCGAGTTTGTGAGCGTTTAGACAAACCGAGTTCGTGAGCACATAAACAAACCGAGTTCGTGAGCACATAGACAAACCGAGTTCGTGAGCTCATAGACAAACCGAGTTCGTGAGCACATAGACAAACCGAGTTCGTGAGCACATAGACAAACCGAGTTCGTGAGCACATAGACAAACCGAGTTCGTGAGCACATAGACAAACCGCGTTAGTGAGCAAACAGACAAACCGCGTTAGTGAGCAAATAGACAAACTGAGTCCATGGACATACATACAAGCAGCCACATAACCATACAGACAAACCGCATCGAAGATCATACCATCTAAACATACACCCTTGATTATATTTGAAAGCAATAATTTCAGATTAGTCATTTCACTAACAACTCTTGATATGCCTAATCACTTCTCAAACGCATCAATAAATCCATACAGGGTTTACATACTACGCATTGCAAATACTCGACCTAGAACAAACAACCCACATCGTTGAATATGACCCCACGAAATAGATTAAGCACTCATAACATGAGGACAGTATATATATACAAGGAACAAGACGAAAGCTTAAGGCAATCAAACCTGACTTAAACCAACCTCACTCTAAACTGAACCACCAATCAATCAACTTAACGCATCCAAACATACAATAGCTAACTACTTATCAGAACAGATTCCTCAACTTGTTAGTAAAAATAATACACTCAACCCTAGAGACATGCCAATCGATAATCATACGAACGACACTTAGACTCATGAACGATTTTGACTTTTTGGAGTCAATCATCATTCGATAAATCATAACAATCCAAATCATATCTTGAAAGATGAAACAATAAAAGCATATGATAACAATTATTACACACAAAGATGAGAATCCCATCAATCAAAAGCAAGTAACAACAAACAAACCTAGGATCGATTGAGGAGTCGTATGAATCAACCTAGGAGGAAGCTCGATGGGTGGATTAAACTAGCGATCGTGGGTTTAGATAGAGAAAAGAGGTGGGTTCGGTTTGATTAAGAGGAGAGAGAGTGATTTAAGACAAACCGCATGAATTTTGAGCCTTAAATATCTTCACCTAACATTCCACTTTAACATAATGACACTTCTGGTCCCTGTCTTTGTTGGCTTGACAAACCGCTTTAACATAATGACACTTCTGGTCCCTGTCTTTGTTGGCTTGACAAACCGCATAGGTTACAAGTTTAAATACCAACTCTTATCTCTCTTTATTTAGCTAAATGGCACATTTGGTCCCTGACTATCCTATCACTAGAAATTCTTACACTCAAAGGCATCCACAGCTTTCAATCACAACATACAAAATCCCTAAATACTTAGTGATAGCCCAGTCAGATGCTATAGATTTAGATATTGCACTATGAGAGCTCATAGACAAGTTTAAATTGCTATAGCTCTCCCCCTCAATCAATGACTAAACTTCTGTATAGAAATTTAGACATTGATTGATTGAGCAGCAATTTATCACTTGGTGAGAAATATGAATGAACATGAATATGAAGTAATTCATGCTCAGGTGAACATCACCTTGAAGAATAGTTGTCATTTTGGTGACAATCTGTCTTCACCTGGGAACGCGGGTTGCTATCTAAAGTAATAGCAAACCTTAGAGACATGATTTACTTATAAGGAACAACTTCTGTTCGAGCTTCATTTAAAACCCCGTGTCATTATTGAATGACATTTCTAGGGTCGTAAATGTTATCGATATCCAGAAGACATGCCTCTCCTTATTCAAGATCACAAATAACTATATACACAATAAACATGCACCTATAAACTAAGAGAAACTATACACAACAAGAAAAAGGATACATGAGAATCTCTTCATAAGAACAGTACAAGTTTTGAACTGAGTTGTTCAAAAGTCATTGTCACCTTACATCACAGGTGTGTTTTCCTAACCTCCTCTTTGGGAGTTGATCTCCCCTTTGGTAGCCACACCTTGAGTTTCTTCTTGATGCATTCTGTGAGAGTAGCTACACGCGGAAACCGTCTCCCTGCACTATCATAAGTATTTTGTTCGCATATGTATTGGTTAGTGACTATGGGGTCCTGCCTCTGTGATTTCATGCAAACATTCTTAGAAGCATTTTCCGTGTCAGTAAGTACCCACTGACGACCAACTTTCTTAAAGATTCTACCAGTTGGCAACCATCTTAGGCACGTTCTAAATATGCTCTGTTTCTGAGGCACCTTAGTGTTTTTACGAGAGAAAATTTCTTGTTTTTCAGCACTAGATCTATTAGGCTTCCTAGGGTGCTTGATGAAGCGAAAAGTGTACCGCTTTTAAGGGGTCATTTAAGCCTTAAATCGTATTTATTTGATCAAATATTGCCCTAAATCGTTCCTTTTGTCATTTTAGGTACTTTTGAGGAGAAATCTGGAAAAGGAGGCATTTTGGACGTTTTTGGAGCATTAAAGTGAAGAAAACGGCAAAGTCTCAAAAATCGGCTAAAAGTTACTCTTGACGGCGTCAGACTTTACTCTGGACGGCGTCATGCCTTGGCAAGAAAAGTTGGACGTGAAATTTACTCATGACGGGCCAGTGAAAATAGCATGTGAATTCTGACGGCGTCACGCTTTAACTTGATCAAGGGCGTCACGGCTTAAATCATAAGGGGACGGCGTCACGTTCATGGTTCGACGGCGTCAAGCCTTGATAAGCCAGAATGGATTTTTGAAGAGCTAAAGAGGGACGGCGTCAAGAAGGTCATCCGGGAACCCTAAAAGCGGCGAGGTGACGGCGTGGTGAGGTGACGGCGTCACACTCCATAAGGTGACGCCGTCAGATCCAAAAATCTATATATAGTTTTCTAATTTTTTGTCATTAGGGAGAGCTTAGTGTGTGGAATTTTGGGAGAAAACCCTAAGACGATTTTAGCTACTTTTTCAGGGCTTTTTGCCTTGAGATCTTCCAAGTTTCATTGAAAGATAAGTTATCAATTAATCATTCAATATGTCTATGTGTTGTTTGATTCTATCTTATTCTTGTCTTTTGTTTAACATGTTAGGCTAAATTTATCTTTGTGTTTGCTTAGATCTAATGAAACCTAGCTATTGATTATTGGTTGTTAGTGTGTTATTAGTTGTATTGGATGATTGTTTATCTATGTTAGGCTTAAGAAAACTGGCTAACTTCCTATTCGGTAACTTGCTTGAACGTCTTAAGAAACATGAACCAAATGCGTACTAAAGGTTTTTATGGTTGTATTTAATGCACAAGCGAATTCTAGTGATCCCATGTTAGGAGCTTCCTAGCCGGCTCGACATAGGAGTGAAGTAGGAGCTTGTAGAGTTTGGGGAAGTAAGTACGCCACCCCACGAATGGTATTAAGGAATACACCCGTCATCCACGCGACTAATACACACTAATTAACCGGTAAAAGATAGTTAGGGAGTAAGGAAATCTAAGTAAACACATTTCTCTACACATAAGTTTCTCACCACATTTTATTTTCAGTTATTTAATTTTATTGCATTCGTAGTAATTTGGGTTAGTTGACTAGCAACTAATTCCGCCCACTCTTTAAAACCCGAGATTTTACTTGCTTTCATAAAATTATAAAAACATAAAAAAGAATCTTCCTCAACCCTTAGACCTAATTAGAGTAGCCTTTCATACCTAACGAACACTATTCCCTGTGGAGAACGATCAATCCCCCGTACTTACCACTACACTATACTACATCGGTCAGGTACACTGCCTGGTGGGGTTGTAAGCCTCTTGAGATCCCTCGAGAGGTAAAACCTGTTGTAAGGTTACAAAACCACGCAATCAGTGCTTCATTAGTTTTACAGGCCTATGGTGATTGTTTGTCGAAGTAGAGGATGCAGTGACATGAACATTAACTTCCTTTGTTGGTGTCATGTGAGACTTATCCTGAAAGTGACTCTTAGCTAATGTTCCCTTATGTCTAGGTTGTGAAGTGACTGATTTAGGCAAACTCTTAGTCTCACCAACTTGGGGAGCACACCTTGGAGAAGGTGTTCCCAAGACTGATGGTTTGACAGACTTAGGATTCACCCTGTTCTTGGCCGACTTCTTTAAGTCATTCCTACGAGAAGCTAATGAGAAACTTTTCCTTAGGTTTTGTGCTTGAAAGTGATCATTTTCAGCCTGTAACTCAACAGTTTTTGCGTCATGTGAGGTTTTATCATCATTGACCTTTTCTTGCAATTCACTTAGTTTGGTCCTTAACATGTTAATAGTCGCGTTCTTGGCCACTAGCTGATCTTTCAACTCATTTATCATAAAAAATTCCCGAAAGTCAGGTAATTCCGGATTTTTTGATGGAAGGTTAATTTGGAACTTTTCTTTTAATTGTTGCATTGAAATTTCAAGATCAACACAATGTTTTTCCAGTTTTGAAAATCCTTTTAAAAGTTCATTGTAAACCCTCTTTTCAATCATATCAGGTGATTTGAAAGACTCAGTCGTAGGCAAAGAACTCGACGAATTATCATGCACAAGTACATTAGAAACAGTATTATCTAGATGAGACAGATGTACCACAGTAGTCTGTGCTTGGTGATTTTCAGGTTCGTAGGATTCCTTCTCACATCTTGTGAAGTCACTTCCTGTGCTGACACCATCATCCGTCTTGTCTGATTTTGTTCCATTCCTACCCTGTTCACCTTTTTCCTCAATGAACCCATGGACATCCCTCATCAGTAGTAGCAGTGTCGTTTTGTACATTTCAACTTCGGACCCAGTATATTTAGTGAAGCACTCTTTAGTCACTTGGCAGTCATAATTATAATCCATAGTGTATTGAGAGTTGATGAACACTTGGAGTTGATTGTTGATCACATTGAGAGCTGCTCTGGATTTATCTTCAGAATATTCTTCCTTGACCAGCTCTTGTTCTAGTTGATCCAGATATAATGTCATTATGACTGTGAAATCACCAATTTCCTGACCAAAGAGTGAAGCGAAAGCCCGTTTGTACCCCATCACGTATTCAGATTTACCAAACAAAGCCTTAATGTGTGATAGAAGTGATCTGAAGCATGCTACTTGACTTTCCTTATCAGTAGCCAACTGCATAACCTGAAGGCATTCATCCATGTGTGACTGCGAGTGTGACTCATCAGTTCCAGCAGAATCAGTATCATTTGTTTCTGTTAGAGATGTGAAATTATAGTTCCCATGATCCTTGATAGCATCGTACAGTTTGAGAACCTCCGAAATGAGGGGGTCTGAGTTAGTTGTCATAGTGAATACGGGATTTTACTGATCTTGTGATTTAACCTAGAAATAGAATCTTTCGCTGGAATTTCTAGAATCACCCAGACACAAACCGAGTACACGCTGCAGAGACAAACCGAGTAGACACAAACCGAATACACTCCTCAGAGTCAAACCGCGTCGACACAAACCGAGTACACGCTGGAGAGACAAATCGAGTAGACACAAACCGAGTAGACTCCTCAGAGACAAACCGCGTCTACACAAACCGAGTACACGCTGGAGGGACAAATCGAGTAGGCACAAACCGAGTACACGCTGCAGGGACAAACCGTGTAGACACAAACCGAGTACACACTGGAGGGACAAACCATGTAGACACAAACTCCCAAACACGTCGCTTTCACTGCCTTTTGTCTTTTTGCCTAAACTAGTAATAAAACAAACCGTATCTTCGAAGTGACACAAACCGAGTCCAAGAACTTGTCCCAAGCACACAAACCGCTGCGAAGAACACTACAACAACCACCCACGAATTACCCCAAAATCACCACACAATTCTTAGATCTGTGAATCCAAGCACCAAATACCACTCTTATACTGTTCCTAAGCTAGAAAGTACAAGGTATAACAACTTCTAATCACTAAACAATGCACAAAATGAATTTTTTGTTACTTGTCAATTCGAACACAAAAACCTCAAAAACTAAACAAATCCGTGAATACCAACTCTCATGGACCTAACCTTGGCTCTTGATACCAATTGTAGGGTATTCACAATGCAAGAAACACTTGTTTGAGGCTTGATTAAGGATCGAATGACAAAGAACTAGAGAGAGAAAGTGGGAACTTCTAGAGAGAGAAACAATGTGTATATTAGCTTGAGATAATGTGAAGTTCCAACCCTTCCCTTGTGTGGGAAGGGGTATTTATACTTACAACATATTATGCCCCTAGCGGGCTGTAGAGTGAGCTGACAGAGGGTAAAGACCCGACCCACTCCACAATACTAATAATAATAACTAAGCTACTAATAATATTACTGATAATCCTACGAGCTATGATGTGCTAATAAGTACTCGGGGTGACCGAGTCTTCAGCTGAATATTCATATTCCTAACATTCTGTGTTTGTTCTGATAAGAATCCGTATTTGTGATACCTTTGCCCTTGTCGGGTTGGGGTGTTACAAACACCTACTGTGGCACTTACCCCACTTTGACACTTATCCTAACACTCTCCAAATCAATATGAATAAAGCAAATGTCAATAGGTTTTCATCCTTGAACATTTATCACTTAAGTTCACTTGTTCTTTCACCATCATCCCATCACATTCACCTCTGTGATATGTCTCAGCCCCTAAGCTTCACAAACATGACCAAAACTTCAAGGAACTTCACCCACTAGTTGTACCAACTAATGGACCACAAGAATTAGTATCCATCCTTGTTGTCTTCAACATCTATGAAACCTAAGTAATCCCATAGTACAACAAATTTATACATCACCACATCCTTATTTAGACACACTAGAAGACCTACCATCTAAACCAACCAATCCACAATCCTTACCATCATTTGAATCCGTTGAGTGCATTGCTCAATAAGCCCTTTGTCCAACACTCGTACCAAATCAAATGCACATTGAACTAATTCAAACATACTTTCCCACCTATAAGGACTTAGATGATTCATTATGGCTAGAACATCTACTATCAAATGAGCATGATGCTCCTGGTCATTTTTATCAATTTCCACTAGGTATAAGTAGTGTTATCAAAGTATTATAAATCAAAGTAATACTTTGTCGTTAAACATTTGCATAAGTTTCGTTAAACCTTAAATCAACATTTTAACAACATATGTTAAAATGCAATCTCAAAGCCAACCTCATGCACCCCAAGTGACAATGCCTCTTGAGGAGTATCCATAAGAAACTCGAGTGAATTCATCTTGTCATCATCTAGTGAATATAATCTTGAGACCAAGTACATTTAGGATAGGACTATCAGATTCAAACACTTTGGCTTCATATCTTCATTTAGAAAAACATGATGTTTTGGAAAACATTATGCCTAAGAAAACATGCGTTAAGTTTTCATCTTGTTAAAAGGATAATGTATATCCTATACATCATTCTCTCCTTGTGACATGAACGGTTGTGTTACAAGAGATTTCATTACACCTCATTGGCTAAATGATCTTGAACAAACATCTACAAGTTCTATGAACTAGCGTATCTTCTTCATCCAGTCATACTTGTTTTCATAAGCATGATAACTTTATCCCATGGGATAATCTTATGTGTTGAAAGATACTATTTGTATCTATTTCCTTTCAAGCGTACATCATAACCTAACCTTGCTCATAATCTAGTTTAAACCTTGTGCACATCCACGGTTAAAACTACACATCTCTAGAGCATACACAAGATCTATTAAAGTTGGTAACCTTACTTACGCTCTGTTCTCGAGTTTTCTTTTAAGTAATGGAAGGGGATGTGAAGGGAAATAAAAAAAAGGGGCGTTCTTGAGTTTTTTTAAGATGGAAAGGTAGGGGACGGGAAGGTGGGAGGGAGGGAAGGGATGGGATTTTGTGTGTATATGTGTTCCGTCCAAAATTGGGAGGATCAGGGGGGGGAGTGAATAACTAACAACATGAGCCTTTGTTAAATTACTATTATATCCTCATGTTTAGAAAATCATTGATAGGTCGATCCTCATAAAGAAATGTTGTTTCATCGCAACTATATAAAGCCTCTGAATTGATTATATTTACTTTCAATTCATGTTTAGGAATTGTATGCGATAAAAATAGGCTATGGTTGACTTTCAATTCATACCCGTTTCACTATTAGCTAAGTACAAAAAACATCTAAGAGTGATGTTGCATTTGGTGTGTATTATGATATGAAATACAAATAATTGAAGCTTTACCTTCTTGTTGGAATATCAGGATAACCTCTTCCCTGTAGGTAGAAATAGTTAATGGCTGATTAATGTCGATATGTTCAACTGATGAATTGCTTACCGTGATGACAATGCAACGATTAGTCTTGCAAAAACAATCATTTGCTAATCGTTGAAATACTGCATGGTAGAAGATACACAACAGTTTTCTCAGTTTCAACTTTCAAATATAATAAAAAGAAATGTTGTTTTATTTACTTGGATTTAATTATCTGCAAAAGCTATCATTCATACTTGGATCTTGGAGCGAATTTTTTAACTGATCCAAATTGGGCTAACTTTTCAAGGGTATATTTGTAATTTTGTTATTATTCATGTTCTTTCCTTTCTACTTAAAATAAAAACTCAAGAACACAAAGTGCAATAACCACTTTCTTCACAATGTCATCCCTTACT
This sequence comes from Artemisia tridentata subsp. tridentata, assembly GCA_021014915.2. Lineage (NCBI taxonomy): Eukaryota > Viridiplantae > Streptophyta > Magnoliopsida > Asterales > Asteraceae > Artemisia > Artemisia tridentata. The sequence continues at coordinate 308,463,508 of CP139507.1, forward strand.
TTGCCCTTCCCATTCCACCCCTCCATTCTTTAAAATTTAAACTCGAGAACAGAGCGTTAGATTCTTGTTGAATAAAATTCCAAAGAACTTTCTTGAGAACGTTCTTGATTTAACATATTTCATTGACACACAAACACACCCACACTTTCGTGGAACATTTTGGAAGATGTAGGAAGTGTGTATCTATTTATTAGTTAGAACTTTGCTTAGTTGGCAACTTTAGTCCCTTTGGCACTTTAATAATTCATTCTAGTACTAAAACAAGCTGGTTCTAGTTCTAGTTTGGTCATTTGGCAACTTAGGTTCCTCAAGTCCATTTTCTCTCTACTTTGGCCACATTAACTTTATAACTAATTTAGTACTTGACAACTTAAATCCCTTAAGTCCTTCTTTCTTATAAAAGTAACACATCAATCTTTCTATAACCTCATCACACATTCTTTGACCATTAGTTTGACTATTGGGCCAAGTATTGGTAAACTATCATCTTTTATATACTTCAATAGGCAAAAATAGGAATTCCAATCTTTCTAAAATGAGAATGACTACTGGAGAACCTATTGCACTAGAAACTCAATTTAACCTGCTTCCAGGAGAGAAGTTGGGTATCACCCATAAAAATGGTCGTGTTTGGCCTTAATTGAGCACCGCTAGTAATAGTCTCATATTCATTCTCCAACTTGAAAAATCTTTATTCCTATACTTGCCTAAAGTAAGTGTTAAAATAAGATATTTTGCCTCGCCTTAGTAATATTAATCAAACAAGTAGTAGATATGCATTTTCTTTCTTTAGTTTATTAAAATCACTTGCATTACACATATATTTGTTGATTACATGTTTTTGTTTGATATGATTAAGTATCTTGACGTTATCATGATTTTTTCATTCTTTCCTTATATGATGTTTCGCAAGATTAACGTGTTACTTGTTAACTCATGATATGCCATTTTATACATGATGTTTTTATATGATGTATCTATGTTTAAAAGCTCTTGTCTTTTGTTGGCATTCATTAAACCTATGCTTAGGTTGGTCTAAATAATACATGCTCCAAAATGTTATAATTTAAATTTGGTTTGCATGAATCTTTCATCTTGCTTCTTTTGTGACTTTGTCACACTATTTGTTTGCCACGTGTGCACTTATAATTTGTCAAAGTGCTTTTGGTATGATAAACATTTAGAAGTCGTTTTATCCTACAAATTAATCACATGAATCATTATATGCTTAAGTGTCTAAGCCTAATGACAAAACAATCTCATAATGAAGTATTTCATATAATGTCATGCTCTTGCATAATATGATTATTTGTCTTGATGCTATCATGTTGTGTGGTGATTTTTTATCTAGTAGTCGAATATGTTGTTTTTGTTTATATAAGATGTTATCTTATGATTTCTATCATATTCACATCTTTTGTCACTAATACTTTTATCTTATAGGTTGATAACAACTTATTTGTTATCTCACTTCGTTCTAACTTTTATATGCCAATTTCGCATAATTCTAATCCCTTTATTGCTACGTAGATTAGTAATATGTTTTATGGGACCCATTCACTTGCATATAGTTTTTAAAGCATATAGAATTAAGTTTTAGAGGCTTGGCATTACATTTGTGTATCTTTCAACCGACCTCTTTCCAAATCTCATTATTGCTTCCGCTTTCCAAAAATCATCTCCATCACTATTTAGTTATAACAATACTCCTATCCTCTACACCTCCTATGAGGAAACCACATGCCTTGTCATGCCATCATCTCGCATTGATAGAGAAGAGCTACGTGACTTCAAGGATGAAGTTCTTTGTATGCTAACCAACATCCGCAAAAACATTACTAAGCTCATCGCTTTCATTAACATGCAACCTCCTAAACACTTTATCGTCATTCTTCATTCGATACTATACACATTATGTTGGATGTCCACCGATTAAGGCGGAAAGAAATTCATTCACATAATTGTCTTTTGTCAAAATGTATTAAAGAACACTTACTCATGTTTCTTACACCCTAAAATACCAACACATAGGTACACACCATTTAGTTAAAATCGGTTCACAAAACCACAAGTGTTTTAAGCTTATTTTTCACAAGTTTGCACCAATACCTCATTAAGTGAAAAACACATCATGTGTTTGACAAACTTCTACATCTCCACAACCAACAACTAATTTAAATGGAGTCTAGGATTTTTCTTAAACCAGGACCTCACAACTTCATTGTCTAGAACACCATCATAGGATCTCATCCTTTTCTTCCTCGACACATATCATGCACGTCATTGCCAGTGCAAACGATATATTAATCAAAACTGTCATTCCCAATACTTTTTCAACACGTTGGTCTAACCAACACTCTCCTATCATATGATGCCATTCTCATCCTCATGTAGGATCGAGTACTTCGAGCTTGATTGGGCTTGGTTAAACGAGAACCTCTAGGTGTAAGACTTGTGTTTATGCGGAAACTAAACAACAAGAATGTAAAGAAGAAAATAAAAGAAGACAATGATCCTCTATGGATCAGACTATGAACTAAGAAATTGTTTTATTGAATGTTGTAATCGATACAAAAGATATCTTCAACTCATAGACGGGATGTTTCTTTTATAATGATAAGAAACCCTAACCCTAACCCGTCATACAAGAAAACGTGTGAAGAGATAAACATGATCTCTTCTAAAAATAAATCTAACAACCTTTCTAAACATACGGATAACAAACAATAATATCCGCAGCAATAAACACTATCGGCAGAAACAAACTTAAACTATCGGCAGGAACCAACCGCAGCAGCAACGTATAACTATCGGCAGGAACCAGCTTCACTATCGGCAGCAATGAGAAATTCCTTATTTCTCAGAGATCCTAACAATCCTCCCCTAATCTTGAGGTTGACTAGGTTAACCTGCAAGATTCCAACGTGATAGAGCTTTAACTTCTCAGGCTTGAGGATTGCGATTTAGCAGCAGCAATAATAAGTAACCAGCAGTAACACTTGGAACTCCCAGCAGCAACTTTGATAGTTCAGCAGCAATAGGAAATCATCTTCAAAAGAATACACTGGTCACCATGTCATCCATTGGAGCTTGACTGCTACTATGACAATATGTACATCAAATCACTTAAGTTTCATACTATTCTCATCACATCCAGGTGTGTTAACTCCTGTGAGAGGTGAATCATTGAAAATTAATGGATTTGATGTCTCTTTACCAATAGCCATCACTACTGAAGTAGCCAATGTTTAGGTGTGTTAGACCATGGTACATTGATAACCATCTGATTTATTAGCAAATCAGCAACTATAAATGGATTTGACTTGTCTTTACCTGTAGCCGTTTGCTCAGGACTAGTCAATTCTTAGGTTACAGCAAACCTTGGTGAATTGAATACCAAATATGGATACCAAGTGTCTTTACCACAAACCATACTTTTGTGGACTAGCCAATTCTTTGGATCCCATAAAGGGTTACATCCATGGTGAATTGAGAACCATTTTCAACTCTCAGAACTGAATCATGGGTGAGTTGAAGTACCCTATAGCTTTGAGCAAGCTATTACAGCTATCAACGGATTTGATTATCACACCAGAGTCGTACCCTCATGGTGAGCCAACTCTTTCTTGTCTATGAGACATGGTGAGTTGAGTACCATTTATGGTGAAGGTGTAAACACCAACACTGTACCTGCAAGGTGTTGCTCAAAACCAACTTATTAGCACACAAAATATACAATTTTTTTTTATTTTTATTATTTTTTTTAACTAAGAAATATAAAAGAAAAGAAAGAAAACCAAAGAAAAGAAAATAAGAAAAATCAAGAAAGAAAGATATACAACAACAAGAAGCCGGATCAAGTAGAAGAACCTTTAGGAGCTGCAAGCTGATCCTTAATGAATTTGACCAACTGTTCAGCTGTGGTTAAATCATTTCCAATGGTATGTTTGGGAACTCGGACCTTCTGTGTTAGCATTCTCTTCATAAGTCCCTCAGATAAAGGATAAATGACATCCACAAACATAGACAGGATCTTGCCAGAAATAAGCTCCACTACATGAACATTGGAAGAAGGATATAACCTCCAAGTAAATACTCTCCAGGATGATTGATTACCCCACACTAATTGAGCCTTTTCTCCTTCCAATGAATTCATTAAAACTTGTAAATCTCCCCAAAGCATTAGGCCAATCCCAGTAGGAGTATGAGTTTGATAGTGATTATCCACTATCTTATAAAGATTCTCCAAATCTTTCCTCTCTACCTTATTCAAGAGCTCCCTCAGAAAGGTAAAGAATTTGACTGTCCCATCAAGGGAAAACCAAACATTGACTTCACCTTCAGGAGTAGACCTAATCTCCCAGTGAGCAATATGACCCCAAGAATGAATGGAATCACCTTCTGAATCACTGTCTGAGTCAATCCTAATAAATTCTTGATCATCCACTTCAGAGATATTCCTAGAAGGAGGGTGGTTAGAGTGACTCTTCTGCCTTGTCCTTAGACCATATTGCTGAATATGAACTGAGGAAGATGGTTCAGCAGAAACAGAATCAACCTTATCAGCAAGAATGGAATCAGTTTCATGAGCAGCAGGAATACTATCAGGAATATGAACTGCTTGTGGTGCACCAGATGCATCTACAGAAGGAATTGGAGAAATGGATGTGGTATCCTGAGAACCTTCAGCAGGAATAAAGGAAGATGCACCAGTCAATGGCTCTCCAGACTTCAGTTTCTTTGTAACATCTGACTCTAAAGATGAAGACTCTCTTTTCTTGCTTTGTTGAATGTCTGTCTTGACTGAAGAATTTATCCTTGCATAGGTATCAAGGAACAGCTTTTGAATGGCGGCATCAGTCCAACTTTTGAGGTCACTGAGCTTGTAGTTAGCTTGATTCTTCAGATAGTCCTTCATAAAAGTGACATTATCTTTGTTTGTAGGCATCTTATATCTAGACTTTTGCCTTTGACTGATCCTATTCATCAAGTCATTCCAAGTGGATGCTCTATGAGTCTTTAAGATTAATGCCTTGAGCTGATCTGATTTTTCATCCATACCCAACTCTGAATTTTGAAGAATCATAAACCCATGAGCTCTAATGATCATATCAGAAGTCAACAAGTATTCAACTTGCTCACTGAACTCTTCTGAAGTAAGATCTTCTAATCTTGTGTTATTCATAATCCCAGCTATATTCCTCTCATCTGCAGACATTTTCCTTGCAAGCTCCTCATCTTGAGCAACCTGAGCTAGTCTAGCTTGTTCAGCAGCAATTTCCTGTGCCTGCACCTGTTCAGCTATCTCAGCATCATTTTGTGTTGCTTCAGAAGGAATGATGTCACTACCAGCAGCAATGGATGAGCTACCAGCAGTATTACCAGGAACCTTAGACTCAGAAGAAACACTACCAACTTTAGCAGGAACATCAGATGCAACACCAGAGATATCAGCAGCAATGGAGGATTGAAACTTCTCAAATGCTGACACTCTTGCGAGCCGCTTGGTCCTTGTTCTTGCAAAAGCCTGAGGTTTAGAACTTGTAGTGGGCTCAAAAGAGGTAGTTACTTCAGTGTGTGCACTATCAAGAGAAACAGAAGCCAACACATTTAGTCCATCAAATGACATATCATCCTGATCATTCTCAGATTCAGATAACACAATCCTTCTTTTCTTTTGCAGATGTTGAGCTTCTAAAGAACTGATCCTTTCATTTAACTTTTGAATAATCTCACCAAAAGTTTCTTTAGTGTCCTTGAGCTCCTTTTCCAAATTTTCCACCTTCTCACTAAAAACCCTTTTTGTCTTTTTAAGTTCTGACTCCAATGCCTCAATTTTCTTCACAGACCTGTTAAATAACTGGGACATAGAGGTGAGATCAGCAGCATCCTCAGCTCCACCAGCAGGAATGCATGAGGTGTTAGGAGCTTCATTGGATCTAGGTGGAGAAACATGAAATTCTCCCCCTGCATTGGTGTCATCACTAAAAGGCTGCCTAGTAGGACTAGGAGATGAAAGCCTTGAAACAGAAGGCATATCCATTGAGGGTGTAGGTAGGACAACAGGTGAGACAACTGTGGTGGTCTGGACATTGGGTTCATCAGGGACATTACTCTCATGTCTAGGTGCGGCTGGTCTAGGTGATGGTGGTAATGGGTCATCAGCAGCAACAGATGTAGATGCATCAGCAGCAACTGAAGTCCCTTCACTAGCAGCATTGGATGCACTAGCATCAGCTGCATTGGGAGATGGTGGGACACTGACATTGTCAGCAGGTGATGAGTGTGTAAATACTCATCATTTTATACCCATTTAAGACACAAAAATGACCAAAAACACCCAAATATATTGCAGATATCCTTGGTTTTGTGTTTTTATGTGTTTCAGGTATGAAGGATTGAAAACGGAGCGAAAACGAGCATTTTTGGATCGACTCGACAACAATGGTGCATTTGATCAAGTGAAGACAGAGTCAAGGTCAAAGTCAAAGTCAAACCCAAAAATTCCAAAATGATACAAATTATCCTTGGAATTTATTTTCAGATTTTGGCGGCCCTAGTCCTTGGATTTTCGGATTATGACACAAATGGTCCCTTAACCTACACCTAAATTTCATAACTAATCTTAAATCCCTTAAAACAAATAATTTTAACCCACAAATCCTAAAACCCAGCTACAACCCACCAACAAACTTAACCCAAAACACAAACCAACCCATCACCACCTTAACCCCAGCCCATCACCACACTATTAACCCAAAAGCCCAAAAAAGAAAATAAAAACCCCATACCCGGTTTTATCTTAACACAAATTAGGTCAAATAAACTCTGACCTCTTCCATCGCATCCCTTTCTTCTTCCCCATTCTTTCCCGCCTAAACACCAAAGTACACCCATCACCATCACCTTTACAAGTACTCTCCCAACAAGATTGTTCCCTCTCCCATACCCCAACACCCCTAACCAGCCACCCTATCTATCTCTCACCTCCAAGTCACCAATCCGAGGGATTGTTTGGGCGCCAAAATCTAATATAGGGCTGTGATCAACCAATCTTTAATCCAATGGCTGAGAAAGGACTCCAAAGAAGCACAAAGAGTTTCCAAGTCTGTTTTTCCCTCACATAACAAGCAAACAGTGGAAGACCCCTTAGCTTAGGAAATTAGTATAAATAGAGTAGGATTTTTATTGTTGTAGTCAGGTTTTATTTTAGCGAAATTTTAATTAAGGTATTTTGTAACTCTTTTTTTTCCAGTATTGTAATTCGTTTTTAATTAAAGTCCAAGTTTTTTCATTTTAGTCAAACTTAGTCATCAGTTACTGCTTTACTGCTTATTGTGTTTTTTTTAAGTGCTTATTTGTGATGCCTATTGTTTATTTAGATGTTTAAGCTTAAGCTGATAATCTGAGTCCCCATTAGTTCACTTTGTTCTAAATACCCAAGATAAGCTAAAAAACAGTCAAATAAGTTCAGCTTGTTTGACTGCTTTTTGACTTTTGGAAAATTGTTCAACTAATTTTAATTAAGTTAGAAAATCATTTTTCAATTAGGATTATAGCTTATCTTTGTTTGTAGCAGTCAGATTAGTTAAAATCAGTTCTAAGGGAGTGTTTGGGTTAAGCTATTTTTGTGCCAAGGATAGCCTACACTGTTCATTTGCCTTTAAGATCAGGTTTGATTGAGCATAATCAAGATTAGATTAGCTGTAATTGAAAGATTTTAAGATGATTTGATCATTTTTGAGAATTTGTAGTGATAGTGCAAACTTAGATTTTGAAACTGCTCTTATAAGCTCTCATCGGCTGAGCTTATTGAAACCTCAATTTTTTTGCACTTCTAAGTCCCAATTAGTTGTTTAAGTCAGTTCCCAAGAGCTTGTTTGGATTGAAGTAGTTTTGAACCACTTTTGCGCCGCTTTTCCATAACTGTTGGATCAGAATCTGATGTGCAGAATTGTGGTTTTGGACTGCTGATCTAGGGCAATTTGTGGCTTAATCAAATAAGATTAGGTCCTCATTTTTGGTTCATGATTAGTTTGATTAGTAAACTTTAAGTGTATTATCTGGGATCCAAGTTTCTGGCTTATTTGATAGCTTATTTAGGTTCTGCAAATGCCCCCTTGAGCCTGATATGAACCTGAATCAGTTTGCATGTTTTTACCCATCTAATCTCAGCTTAATTAAGATAAGCAATTGTGTTTAGATTTTGGGCATTCTTGGTTTTAGAGTAGTATTCCACATAAACTTTCTGGCTGTGATCTGGGATTCAACAATAGAGCTTATTTGATAGCTTATTTATCAGCTGAAAGTTGGCATATCAGTCACTTTGAATCTGAGTTAGAATAAGCTGTGCAGCAGTGTTTTAAGCTTATTTCTTTGGCTTATTTAAATGATCTGAGTTAATTTATGCTTGAAATAATCCCATGTATCATTCCTGAGTATATTTTGAATTTTGGTCAACTATTGCTTATTTTTGGCTTAATTCCAAACTGCTTATTGGGCTGTTTGGGTTATTTAAGCATTTTCAAGTTCTGAATTTAATTTTCCTAGGTAGCTAATTTAATTTTAGATTTACTCAGAAATTTTCAGATTTTTCTCAAGTGTTTTAATATTTTTAATCATTTAAATAGTTTAAATTAGTTTTTAAATCATAATAATTAATTAAAAAGTCAAAAAAATAAATTTCTTTTTTCTAAAATTTTCTTTTATAATTTAGAGTGTAGGAAAATTAATTTGGTACTCGTAGGGTTAATATTTTTAGATTTCACGTTTTAAACTCGTATTTAGATTTCCCGAATCGCGTTTTTTAGTTTAAATTAATTTACGTTTAATTTTTCCTTGTAATTTGACTTTCCAAATCTCATTAGAATTAAAAAACACCAAAAATCCAAATCCAATCATCAAGCATTTTAATCCCGAACCTAAAACGAAATCCTCGATTCACACCTCGCTGGGACACGACCCGGGTGATCACTTGCCCGGTATCACACACATCACATTCACGGGTTTTACAAGTTGGTCTTTTCCTAAAGGGTTGACTTGTCATTTCCTACGTATCACGTGTGCACGATACTATATTTATATATATATACTTCACGCGCGATCAAATTTTGGCGCCGCTGCCGGGGAGGTTGTGTTGCGACAATATCGTTTAAGGTTTAAACGATTAGTGACTTGAGATCCTTCTTCACGAAGTTTTTGCTTCCAAAAAAATTATAAAACACAAAAATATTTTTCTTTTCTTTTGTATATATATTATCATATAAAAAAAACAAAAACACAAAAACATTTTTCGTTTTGTTAAAATAAACAATAAAAAGCATCATCGAGAAACATTCGATAGAATACTACCTAACTGGGGGTATGACCATTAATAAGTTCCCAAACAAAAGATTAAAACTTGCCTTTGTGTCGCTTGCGAATTCGGCTCACCTTTGATTGATAAACAACCTATACAAGTGGTTTAAGGTAGGTCTTGACATTAAATTGCAGACCGAAGAGAGATCCATTCTTCTCTCCCGCCACTCTGCGCGTTTATCTTTTGAAGAGCTACCGTACGCTTGTTTGATTTAAGGTTTAAGTTCACTTGTGTTTTGCCTCGGTCTTGTTTTAATTGAATTGTTTTTGTTAGTGCATGCGCACTCGTTCTTCTCCGTCAACAAGACCTTTACGTGAACTCGTACATACTACGGGAAGACGTAATTGAAGACGTAATCGTAGGCATTCCGCCTCAATAGCCGAACCCGAAGTTCGTGCTATTCCTAACCCCATTCCTCCCATTGTCACAATGGCGGAGGAACGTACCATGTGTGAGCTTCTCCAAGCACCCACCGAGGGTTACGGAGATGCTATCGTTGTTCCGGCAATCATTGCCGATAGCTTTGAGCTAAAGACCGGGTTGCTAACCTTAGTAACTTCGAGTCAATATTTCGGATTTGAGAGGGACGATCCTCATTCACACATTCGATGGTTTAACAAGATCACCTCTACCATCAAATACCGAAATGTCCCTCAAGAGGCAATCAAATTGCTTCTTTTCCCTTTTTCTCTCGAGGGGGCCGCCCGGATTTGGCTCGAAAAACAACCCCCTCGTTCTATTGAAACATGGGAAGATTTGGTGTCAAAATTTGTGAATGAATTCTTTCCTCCATCAAAAACCACTAGCCTTAAAAATGAAATCACCAAATTCACTCAAAAATTTGATGAATCCTTTAGTGAAGCGTGGGATCGGTTTAAAGAATTACTCCGCAAATGTCCTCACCATGGTTTCTCCGAGTTGCATCAACTCGATACTTTCTACAATGGATTGAACCATTCCGATCAAGACTCTTTTAATGCCTCCGCCGGTGGTAATCTCTTGTATCGGACTACGAAAGATGCTTTAGCCATCATTGAGAACAAGTCTAAGGTTCGCACTACACGAAGCAAGCCGGTTGTTTCCCAAGTGAGTGCTACCCATTCTACCTCATCTCCCATGAGTACTTCTAGCACCGATGCTAAGATTGACAAACTCACGGAGGCTATTCAAGCTTTGGTTCTTTCCGAACAAAAGAAACTTTCTTCCCCACAAACTTCTTCACCCAATCAAGTCAAAGCGGTGGAAGAAACTTGTGTCACTTGTGGTGGTCCTCATGCATACTACAATTGTACTGCCATCGATGGTAGTCGATGTGAAGTTAATCCGGTAGTCGGGTCTCTCAATCAAGGAGGTAATCAATACCGTCCTCAAGTTGACCCAAACTATCGTGCTAACAATCAAAATGGACCACCCGGATTTTCTCAACCCAACAATCCAAATAGATTCAATCAAAACCAACCGAGATGGCAAAATGTTCAAAATCAATTTCAAGCCCCGATCAATCAATACCCAACCCAAGGGGGTAATTTCAATCAAGGCTTTCAAGCTTCTCATTACCAAGCCCCCGTTGGTTCCTCAAATGAACTTGCTAACTACATCAAGTTAAATGAGGCCAACATGAGGTCAATGCAAAATCAAATCACCACTTTGAAAAATGATTTTCAAACCTCAATGTCAAAACAGGGTCAAGAGCTTAAAAGTGAGCTCAGAAATACAAACTACAAAATTGATCAATCTCAAAGCAAAATTGAGAACATGTTTGCCAGTCTCATGAGTTCGATGAATCAAGGTTCAACTTCGGGAGCTCTTCCGGGAAATACCATTCCTAACCCGAAGGGTGAATTAAAAGTTGTCGCCACTCGAAGTGGTAAATAAATAATGGACCCTCGACTCCTATGCCCCCTCCACCGGGGGAGGTGAATTGGGATACCAAAGTGACAACGGACAAGGTGCATTTTTCAAGCCCACAAAGTACCGCACACGTCCAACCTTCGGTGGTCCAAATTCCAATTCCGGAACCCGATGTTCCGAAGACAAATTCTAAGCCTTCAATTCCATATCCTTCAAGGCTTAATGATCAAAAGCTTAAAGAGAAAAACAATGCACAAATGGAAAAGTTCTTCCAAATCTTCAATGAGATGCACTTCGACATAAGCTTTGCTGATGCTCTCGTTCTCATGCCAAAGTTTGCAACTACACTCAAAGGGTTGCTAAGCAACAAGGATAAGTTAGTCGAGATGGCAAAAACCCCATAAAACGAACAATGCTCGGCGGTCATCCTCAAGAAGCTTCCCGAAAAGCTTGGAGACCCCGGCAAGTTCTTAATCCCGTGTGATTTTTTGGGGATGGTGAAATGCTCCGCTTTGGCCGATCTTGGCGCAAGTATTAACCTCATGCCGCTCTCGATATGGGAAAAACTATCTCTTCCAAAGCTTACACCTACGTGCATGACACTCGAGCTAGCGGATCGTACCACTACTTATCCGCTTGGAATAGCCGAGGATGTTGTCGTGAAAGTGGGAAAGTTCCACTTTCCTACTAATTTTGTTGTAGTAGATTTTGATGCCGATCCTCGAGTTCCACTCATTTTGGGTAGAGCTTTTTTGAGAACAAGTCGTGCTCTCATTGATGTGTACGCTGAGGAGTTAACCATTCGTGTTGAAAATGAAAAGATCACATTCAACATTAATCAGGGGTCTAAATGCAACGTTGCTACTATTGACAAAAAATCTGAAAAAATTGACTCAAAACTTTCAAGATTCACGGTCAAAAGTGTTGCACAAAAACATGCCGAGCTCAAAGCAACGAACATAGCCCCTGGTTCAAGTGAATGGTTCAAAAGTTGTAATGCGGAAGTTAAGAGTGTTTTTGATTACGATGAACACGAATCGGAGGATACAACGGAAGTGGTAAAAACTGCTAGCTCTAAGAGCACACCACTTGCCCCACCTTCAGAATCGGTTTGTCGTATTGATATTGCCAAAAATCCCACTCTTACTTCCGCATCACTCATTTCCGACTCTTCCTATACTTCTCCTCCGTTTGAGGAAAGTGATATTTCTAAGGAAGAGTTCGAGGTCTTCTTGTTTGATGCTCAAATTGTTGAGCCCAATGTTGATCCGTGGGGAGATGGCCCGATTTTAGAAAAGTTGATTTTTGATGAACCATTGTTTGCTCTCCTCCCAAAGGATGATGTTGTTGTGGAAAATCCGTCTTATCCTTCCGAGCTCGAGCTCGAGGATGCTTTTCCCGAATTTGAGAGTTTTGTGTTTAATGATCAAGAGGAGAGAAGTGGCAATCCTACTCCTCATCCGGATTATTCACTCTCGGCTTATGAAGCCTTTCGTTTTGATATCGATCATTTGGAAGAGACGGGAAGTGTTAATACCACTTCCCATTCTTATATGTCTCTTCCCGAGTATGATGTATTTCATTTTGATGAAAATGATCGATATCATGAGGAGTTCTCGATTGAACTCCCTCATGTGATATCTCCTCCTGAATATGATCATTTTTGTTTTGATCTGGAGGACGAGTTAAGAGTGGGGGGAGGTGTGTTGAAAGATTTACTTCTTGAAGATTGTATACCAACCCTCCCTCCCGTTGAAGCCGATGATGCTTCTGATGATGAAGAGTTTTACATGATAATAATAAAAATCTTGCTTCTCTTCATCACATATGGTGTGATTGCTCTTTCCCTTTTTTCCTACGGGAATGAGGACACCATATTTGACCCCGGTATCGCCCCTAATAGTTTCTTCTATTGAAATACCGCGGGTTGTATCTCATCGGAGTGGAACTTTCTCATGTTCAAGTGTTTATCCAAACAATTTGAATGAAAGTCCGATTGAGATTGGTTTTCCACTTGCTTCCCCATGGACAAATGAATTCGGGGTCGAGTCAAGCTAGTGACTCGGTGAACAAAAACATTAGCATCGCATGGGTAACCGCCCATGTTTCTGTCTTCTCTCTTCTTTCTAACAACTAAGTGTGGGGGAGTCCCACTGTGCTTGGCTTTTGTGTTGTTTGCTCTGATTTTCAGGTTTCCCTTGGATAGTGTTGATTGACGCGCCTGTTTTCAATCCAGCCGCCCAATATCCTATCCTTTTGCTAACGATTATCTAGGGATATCTTTTCAACATTTTTTGTGAAAAATGGAGATTTCTCTTCCACACTTGGCTATTAGTATTACCTTTTTACGTTCTAAGTGGCGGCATAATAGCTGGTACTTTGAATATTGAGGGCAATATTCAATTCTAAGTGTGGGGGGGAATTCTCGCGAATTTTGTCACTTATGTACCTTCTAGTGCCCTAGTACCCCTGTTTTGACCCAAATTTTAAATTTTTTGTCGTTTCTAAATAAAAGAGTGTGGTATGTTTAGTCTTGATTAGGTTAGAACAAAGGGAATCCCGACTCTGCTAGAGTGTTGATCTAGCTGCTTCCTTAACGATTAGACTAAGGTTTTACGATTTGTGCAAATGAAAATGCTAAGCGTAGAATAGTTGGTTTTCTTTAGAGCTTATACAAGTAATCTATGGCTTTTCCTCCCAGGAGATAACTAATCTGACTTAATAAGTGCTTATTTTTCAAACATTTGAACACACAAAATCATTTTTTCATACGATTTTGAAAAATACTAGTTCAAAGAATTATTTAAACTTCGGAACAAGCATATGTAAGAATAATGCAAAATGAAAGTGAGACGTTGCTTGAAAGTTGCAAAAAAGTTAAGTAATAAATAAATGTGCTAAAAAGCTAAGGTTCAAGATCGGCCCTTGGATCCTTATTTCCGGAAGGCGTTTAGGTCTTGGCTACCCTCTTACACCGGCCCTTGGACCCTTAATTCTGAAAGGCGTTAAGGTCTTGGAACTCTCCGTTGTAACGGCCCTTGGATCCTTTATTCCAGGAAGGTTTAAGGTCTTGGATCCCGTGAAACTCCGTTAGTTTATGTTGCACAAGTAAAAAAAAAATGAAAAATGAAAAATGATGAAAAAATAAAATAAAATGGAATGATATTGCAAAATGCAATATATTTTGAAACTTGCTTGTTGTGAATTTTAAATCTATCTTTCAACTAGTATTAGTCAAAGTTTTATAAAAACGTCGATTTTTGTGATCAAAATTTTGAAAATCAAGCACATTCACCTAACTTAAATAAATGTGGGAGTGAAAAGTTAAGTCTCGGCTTACATAGATTATTAGTATAAGTAGTGTTAGCATTTTACAAAAACATTTGCACATTGAGTTTAAGCTTAGTTGGGAGTATAAAAAGAGGATGACGATATCAATTCCCTGGAGACACCCATTTTGTGTGAATCCTGTTCCATGATACCATTTTTGAAAATCAAGCATGTTATTTATTTATGTTCTAGTTTAAATTTCTCATATTTAATAAAAAGTCGAAACGGGGTATACTTGGTTCCTTTCATTACTTCATATGATTGGATTGCTAGGGACTAGCAATAGCTTAGTGTGGGGGATTTGATGAGTGTGTAAATACTCATCATTTTATACCCATTTAAGACACAAAAATGACCAAAAACACCCAAATATATTGCAGATATCCTTGGTTTTGTGTTTTTATGTGTTTCAGGTATGAAGGATTGAAAACGGAGCGAAAACGAGCATTTTTGGATCGACTCGACAACAATGGTGCATTTGATCAAGTGAAGACAGAGTCAAGGTCAAAGTCAAAGTCAAACCCAAAAATTCCAAAATGACACAAATTATCCTTGGAATTTATTTTCAGATTTTGGCGGCCCTAGTCCTTGGATTTTCGGATTATGACACAAATGGTCCCTTAACCTACACCTAAATTTCATAACTAATCTTAAATCCCTTAAAACAAATAATTTTAACCCAAAATCCTAAAACCCAGCTACAACCCACCAACAAACTTAACCCAAAACACAAACCAACCCATCACCACCTTAACCCCAGCCCATCACCACACTATTAACCCAAAAGCCCAAAAAGAAAATAAAAACCCCATACCCGGTTTTATCTTAACACAAATTAGGTCAAATAAACTCTGACCTCTTCCATCGCATCCCTTTCTTCTTCCCCATTCTTTCCCGCCTAAACACCAAAGTACACCCATCACCATCACCTTTACAAGTACTCTCCCAACAAGATTGTTCCCTCTCCCATACCCCAACACCCCTAACCAGCCACCCTATCTATCTCTCACCTCCAAGTCACCAATCCGAGGGATTGTTTGGGCGCCAAAATCCAATATAGGGCTGTGATCAACCAATCTTTAATCCAATGGCTGAGAAAGGACTCCAAAGAAGCATAAAGAGTTTCCAAGTCTGTTTTTCCCTCACATAACAAGCAAACAGTGGAAGACCCCTTAGCTTAGGAAATTAGTATAAATAGAGTAGGATTTTTATTGTTGTAGTCAGGTTTTATTTTAGCTAAATTTTAATTAAGGTATTTTGTAACAATTTTTTTTCCAGTATTGTAATTCGTTTTTAATTAAAGTCCAAGTTTTTTCATTTTAGTCAAACTTAGTCATCAGTTACTGCTTTACTGCTTATTGAGTTTTTTTTTAAGTGCTTATTTGTGATGCCTATTGTTTATTTAGATGTTTAAGCTTAAGCTGATAATCTGAGTCCCCATTAGTTCACTTTGTTCTAAATACCCAAGATAAGTTAAAAAGCAGTCAAATAAGTTCAGCTTGTTTGACTGCTTTTTGACTTTTGGAAAATTGTTCAACTAATTTTAATTAAGTTAGAAAATCATTTTTCAATTAGGATTATAGCTTATCTTTGTTTGTAGCAGTCAGATTAGTTAAAATCAGTTCTAAGGGAGTGTTTGGGTTAAGCTATTTTTGTGCCAAGGATAGCCTACACTGTTCATTTGCCTTTAAGATCAGGTTTGATTGAGCATAATCAAGATTAGATTAGCTGTAATTGAAAGATTTTAAGATGATTTGATCATTTTTGAGAATTTGTAGTGATAGTGCAAACTTAGATTTTGAAACTGCTCTTATAAGCTCTCATCGGCTGAGCTTATTGAAACCTCAATTTTTTTGCACTTCTAAGTCCCAATTAGTTGTTTAAGTCAGTTCCCAAGAGCTTGTTTGGATTGAAGTAGTTTTGCACCACTTTTGCGCCGCTTTTCCATAACTGTTGGATCAGAATCTGATGTGCAGAATTGTGGTTTTGGACTGCTGATCTAGGGCAATTTGTGGCTTAATCAAATAAGATTAGGTCCTCATTTTTGGTTCATGATTAGTTTGATTAGTAAACTTTAAGTGTATTATCTGGGATCCAAGTTTCTGGCTTATTTGATAGCTTATTTAGGTTCTACAAATGCCCCCTTGAGCCTGATATGAACCTGAACCAGTTTGCATGTTTTTACCCATCTAATCTCAGCTTAATTAAGATAAGCAATTGTGTTTAGATTTTGGGCATTCTTGGTTTTAGAGTAGTATTCCACATAAACTTTCTGGCTGTGATCTGGGATTCAACAATAGAGCTTATTTGATAGCTTATTTATCAGCTGAAAGTTGGCATATCAGTCACTTTGAATCTGAGTTAGAATAAGCTGTGCAGCAGTGTTTTAAGCTTATTTCTTTGGCTTATTTAAATGATCGGAGTTAATTTATGCTTGAAATAATCCCATGTATCATTCCTGAGTATATTTTGAATTTTGGTCAACTATTGCTTATTTTTGGCTTAATTCCAAACTGCTTATTGGGCTGTTTGGGTTATTTAAGCATTTTCAAGTTCTGAATTTAATTTTCCTAGGTAGCTAATTTAATTTTAGATTTACTCAGAAATTTTCAGATTTTTCTCAAGTGTTTTAATATTTTTAATCATTTAAATAGTTTAAATTATTTTTTAAATCATAATAATTAATTAAAAAGTCAAAAAAATAAATTTCTTTTTTCTAAAATTTTCTTTTATAATTTAGAGTGTAGGAAAATTAATTTGGTACTCGTAGGGTTAATATTTTTAGATTTCACGTTTTAAACTCGTATTTAGATTTCCCGAATCGCGTTTTTTAGTTTAAATTAATTTACGTTTAATTTTTCCTTGTAATTTGACTTTCCAAATCTCATTAGAATTAAAAAACACCAAAAATCCAAATCCAATCATCAAGCATTTTAATCCCGAACCTAAAACGAAATCCTCGATTCACACCTCGCTGGGACACGACCCGGGTGATCACTTGCCCGGTATCACACACATCACATTCACGGGTTTTACAAGTTGGTCTTTTCCTAAAGGGTTGACTTTTCATTTCCCACGTATCACGTGTGCACGATACTATATTTATATATATATACTTCACGCGCGATCAGCAGGATCTGGGTTGTCAGCAGGATTGACATTGTGTAACATGGCAGGTAATAAAGGCAAATGTTGTCCTGTAAAATTCATCTTCATCATAGCAAACATTTTTGCAGTCATCCTATTCACTATCTTAGGGGATGGGTTATTGGTTTGAACACCTAAGATAATTTGAAGAAATCTAGGATACATTAAAAACCTGTTTTTATCACCAGAGATATTTTCAATCATTCCTTCAAAAATATATTTTGCCCAATTATATATCCTACCCTGTGACAGACAAATAAGCCCAGACGCAATGGGACTAGGACATTGGTCCCAACCACCAGACTTTATACTCATACACTGGAGTAACGTATGAACAAGAAATCTCCATTGAGGAGACAACTTATTTTTAAAAAATGTACAACTACCAGTGACAGGATAACCTATGGAAGCCATACCATCATTGATTTCCTG
The DNA here is from genome assembly GCA_021014915.2 of Artemisia tridentata subsp. tridentata. NCBI lineage: Eukaryota > Viridiplantae > Streptophyta > Magnoliopsida > Asterales > Asteraceae > Artemisia > Artemisia tridentata. Next base: position 308,481,626 of record CP139507.1, read on the forward strand.
CCTGGAAAGATCATATTCCCCATGTTCCTCAGGAAGTAGAAGCTGCACCCGAATCAACCCTCCGTAATGATGACTTCGCGCTCATCAATGGTGGCAACGATGTCGTCCTCCCTTCCCACAATGTGTCTAACCCTAGCAGTTGCCCAAAACTGCTTAATCAGCGAATCATACACCGTTACAGGACAATGAGTGAGTGCATAGCGAATAGAAGACCCACGAAGAAAAGCCAACACCTCATCATAACCATTACTTCTAGAGGAAGACTCTAAGTATGCAACCTTGTTGTGATCATCCTTGTAGCGAAGAGTTGTCATTGTATTGGATGAATGAACAGGGGTTCGATATGAGAAAAATAATGAATTAAGGTTTGATAGATTTTTTTTAGAGATTGAGATGAGAGAAGTGCAATTTTAGATTCGGTTTCCAAATATAGCAATTTAGATTGCTGCAATTTCGCGCATGTATCATTGACCAATTGACTTAATGATCTTCCCTAAATTTAACATATTCGGCAGGAACCATTGGTCAACCGGTAGTAACATTTGGTCAATCGGCAGCAATGAAGTGGTTTGACCAAAGTTAACCTTCCAAATCCAGTCATTAGTATTAAAGCGCCTGAATTAAATCCCAACACCAACCAACAATAAATTCGCACTAATCTCCTTCTCATTATATAAGCCTCAAATCAAATAACTTCATTATCACAAACCTAACCAATAATCTTCAAATCAAGCAAAATCATGAGTTCATCCAAAATTCCAATCATCGAAATCTCATCAGACTCCTCCTCCTCCACTGAATCAGGGTGGGAAAATTACTTTCCCCAAACTGCATCATCTTCTCACAGCAAAGGTAAGGCAAAGGTTGAGGAGGATTCATATTCATCTGATCCTCTTCCATCTACTCCTTCGTCATTTGAGTACTCTAGCTCTGATGATGAAGGATCATCAGAGCTGAAGTCCTTGACTTAAGCTTAGAGAAGAGATGAAGAAGACTGTGGCTCTGCTTACTGAAGAGATGGAAAGGACAACTGCTACCTTCTACAAAGTACCGGTGCCAAAAGGAGATGCGGATTCTCGTGAAAAACCTAACCGGAAAAACCATAACCCTCGAAGTCGAATCCTCGGACACAATCGACAACGTGAAAGCCAAGATCCAAGACAAAGAAGTCATTCCACCAGACCAACTCCTCAGACAAGCCAGCCAGCTCCACAGCCAAGTCAGCCAACTCCACAGTCAAGCCAACCAACTGCAAGATTACGCCCCAGAACACAACAGAGGCAAACTACCCCAAGCACTTCAACTCCAATGAGAGATCATCCAGCCCCTGAACCAAGACAGCCACTCCCAGTAGTGTTGGCACTTCCAGCCCCCCACGTGTATGAATAAATTAGTCGTCAGAGGGGTAGGAGGTTCATGCCTGATTGTAAGGGCAAAGGAAAAGGTAAGATGGAATAGGTAGTTTGAGTCTGAAGTCTGTTGTATGGTTTGTTTTTATGAAGCTATAGTCTTTTGGTCTTGGATGTAATCACCTCAAGAAATGAATGGAAGATTTTATTTTGTGATTTATTTCAAGCATAGAGAAGTTGATAGCTGCAAAACAAAGTTAGTAGAACAAAACACACTAAAACCTGCAAAACAAAGTTAGTAAAACACAAAACATAAAACATAAAAGAATGAGAAACAAGACAAAATTACAAGCATTAGCCTCCCCTTAGGCTAATGCCTCCCCTCAAAACCAGCAGAGAAGTATACAATAACATGATTAGCCAAACAGAACAATTACCAAGGAAACCATGGAGAGTAAGCCATTCCCCCTCCAAAGATTGGATTATAATAGGCAGACCTGAAATCCCTCTGAAAGTATGAAGAGGTACCAGCAGGAATGGTTCCCTGAATATCAGCAGGAACAGACGTACCTGCAGGAACAGGTCTATCCGCAGGAAAGGGAGCCCTGTAAGAGTTCATTCCTGCTGCTTGTGGAACATATGGTGGTATTTGTTTAACATTTTTCCACAATGATCTGGTCTGATGTTGCCCACCATTCAAATTCATTCTCTTCTCATGATAATCACAATCTTTAATGAGATGATATTGACTACCACACACAAAACATGACTTCTTCCTAACAGCCTTGTTCTTACTATAACTTTTCTTAACATAGACAACATTATCACTAGTGGAACTAGAGACACATTTGTTTTTAACAGAATTACTTGAGCTGTTGTCTAAGAAGGCTAATTTAGAAGCAGATTTATCATTAGTTGTACTTGAGGACTCATGATATTTGGGTGTGGATGACTCTTCACTTGAGTCACATGAAACAAAGTCTTTAGACTCTGCTTCTGAGGACTTGTCACTTGTGGAACAAGAGACACAATCATTAGGTTCAGGTAAGTCTCTGGACTTTTTACCATAAACCATTTGTGACTCATCTGAGTCAATTTCAGAGAGAGAGTGGACAGGGGTAGGCATAAAAACTCCTCTTATAGGTGGAGGAACTGCATTCATTCCTCCTTCTTTTACAAACTTTATAGGAATTTTATAGTCAACAGGTTCAGGGTCAAACACACTATAATCATTAGGGTCATAGACTTGATCTTGCCCTATGTAGTCACCGAACCCTAAGCCACGTTTAGTTTTTACAGACATTGAACTATCAACTAACCTGTATAGGTTTTTAGATGAGTCTTTCCATTTATCAAACCTAGCCAAGGAATTGTCTAGCTTAGTCTGCAAATCCTGATTTTCTAACATGACCTTAGTATTTTGAGATTCAGAATATTTAAGTTCATTAGCAGTATTTCTAAAATCTCTCTGTAAAACCTTAATCTTTTCCTCATAAGCTAACTGATTCTTTTGGAACCAGACCTTTTGTTTTTCTAAGGTTTTAACCGCATTATCATAAGCTTGAACCTTAATAAAGTATTCATTATACTTAGATTTCATGTCATCATATTCTTTATTAAGAGTTGAGTATAATTCTTGACAAGCAGGATTACATCTTTGTACCTGTGATGGGAATCCCATTAGAGCATATTCTTCCAAATTTTCCTTTGCCTCATAGGATTCATCATTTTCAGTCAGCTTTTCCATAGACTTATTATGGAACAGACTCCTAATCTTCCTTGCGCACATTTCAAATCTATCTCCTGATAGCGACATTGTGAAAAGGTTCAAGAGAGACGATTTAACAATGTTTCCTTCTTTATCAGAGATCCTAACCAGGCTCTGATACCACTTGTAGGATCGAGTACTTCGAGCTTGATTGAGCTTGGTTAAACGAGAACCTCTAGGTGTAAGACTTGTGTTTATGCGGAAACTAAACAACAAGAATGTAAAGAAGAAAATAAAAGAAGACAATGATCCTCTATGGATCAGACTATGAACTAAGAAATTGTTTTATTGAATGTTGTAATCGATACAAAAGATATATTCAACTCATAGACGGGATGTTTCTTTTATAATGATAAGAAACCCTAACCCTAACCCGTCATACAAGAAAACGTGTGAAGAGATAAACATGATCTCTTCTAAAAATAAATCTAACAACCTTTCTAAACATACGGATAACAAACAATAATATCCGCAGCAATAAACACTATCGGCAGAAACAAACTTAAACTATCGGCAGGAACCAACCGCAGCAGCAACAGATAACTATCGGCAGGAACCAGCTTCACTATCGGCAGCAATGAGAAATTCCTTATTTCTCAGAGATCCTAACATATGATGCCATTCTCATCCTCATATAGGTATTTAGTATTTTCATTTTTTATTTTTATACGGAATTTATGATCCTAGGTGCTTATTGTCTTCACTTCCTTTAATACCATTCAAGCGTATATTATGGCATGATACATCATCTTTGGTAGATGATAATAAAAGATCATGTCGGTCAAAACCATGTTAATACTCTCTCTTCCATTGTCACATAGAATAGGTCATTTTTATAATCTGTGTCAATCAATGAATGAATTTCGTTCTTGTTAGAATTATAACACTTATGCATTACGAGAGTCACAGTCTTTGCTTATCCCTTAAGCTGTGAATTTTAGATAAGGATTGCATGATTCCTTATTTTCTATTTTTATAGAATTTCTATACATACATGTTTCTAATTCTTTAATAGTTCTCTACGTTATCACCACCACCTTCCATCACTACTTTCGCTAATCATCACCACCATGGATTAGCGAAAACTTACTTTTATCAATCTTGAGTCATCTACTGAGTTATCACCACATGAATCCTACTAGTAAACCGACACCAACACTAGCACCACTCACTTTAACTCTTAATATTTCAACTTCACTTCATATCTTCTTTCTAGGCATTATTTTGTAGGCTCTTATCATATTATATTCTCGTTTTTCTTATAATTGTAATTCTTATTAGAAGACTACACTTCATGAGATCTTTAATTTCATAATCATGGTTCTCTACTTTGAGTTGCTTGTGATTATATCATTTATATATAGCATATATACATCTTATTTTCTCTTTGTCAAAAAGATGAAATATATTGCACTAATTCTTTCATTGTAGGTTCATCATCATATACACTCGATTGTATATAATATACTCATCTAAGGATGAAGTTTGCATCAATTATTTTCCTTATTTTAGGTGCTTCTTGACAAGGAGGAATATCCATCAAGCACTCATATTGCATCGTCTATACACTTGGTTGTATATGACATATTTGTCTAAAGACAAAGCTTCTATTATACTAATATTTTTTTTGTAGGTTCATCTTGACGCCCTAAAGCAAGGGGGAGCTTCCGTCAAGCATTTATAGAATGCATCTTATACACACTTTGTTGTATATCACATACTCGTCCAAGGACGAATATAGTTTTGCACTAATATTTGTTTTGTAGCTTTTTAATCACACCTTGACGCCTCGATCAAAGGGGAGCAACCGTCAAGGGGGAGCATGCACGCATTCATAATCATTCTCATTCTTCGACATACCTTTGTGTTTCAACAAAAAGGAGGAGAAGATAGTCTAACATAGCTTACCCACGTGTACCGTTTGCTATGTGCATTTTCTTCATCATGCATTTCTCATATATTTTTTATATGTTGCACAAAACTAACCTTGATGTAGGTTAAGAGTCTTAATTTGATCCATGGATCCGCTACCAAACAAGGGCAAAAACCATAGGGGATTGGAGTGGACAATTTAACTTCACTAGAGATGATGCAAGCTCGCCTTTTCGGGGAGAAATGAAGTAAACTCCAAGGACACACCCTTTTTGTTTCGACAAAAGGGGGAGAAGAGTGTAAACGGAGAAGGTAATGTAGAAGGTAATACAGACACAAGTAACTCTTTACATTTTACTATCTATCACGTTTACATATTTCATCATTATCAAAAAGGGGGAGATTGTTAGTGCAAATATTACGATATTTAATCTATACAGTCTCGCTTGTTTTGATTGATGACAAACATGTAACTTGATACATAACGTAAAATGTACAAGTTACTCGTAATCATATTTTGTCTCAACATACATTCAACACCTCTCAATGTCTCAAGTCCTCGTATGCTACAACACATGTTCGTACATGTTTGTTATGTGGCATTATGATCAAACCCCTTAAAAAATCATTTAGAATGTTTAAAATACGTTTAGAGTCATTAAGTATTTTAATAGGTTAACCATTCTATTTCGAACCTCATTTTACATTTTGCATTCACAAGTATTTTATACAAATATATCTTTCGTAAAATGTCTACTAACAAATATATACTTTTATTTGTACAAGTAAACTAATTATAACTTTCATACAAGCACTAAAGTTTACTTACACTTGATAAAATACATTTTATTTTGACAAGCACTTAACTAAACATATATTAACTAGTTAAGTAATACATTTTACAAACAAACTTTGGTTTACATTTTAATCAAAATAAAAATGGTGTTATTACCTCATGCATAGTGTCATCAAAATCTTGAAAAATCTCATAAGATATCTTGGAAAGATTGTGTATAAGATTTTGGAAAGATTTGATAAAGATTTTTTAGATTTCTTGTCAGACACCCGTGGAACCAAAAGTTAACAAGGACGGAACCCCGCGGATCCCTTTTTTTGGTTCCTTGGTCTGCTGACCTTGTTGGCTATAAATAACAGCCCATTGTCCACCCATTTCCTAACCACTTGAACACATATTCTCTCTACCCTTTTGCATACATTTAGATCAGTAGATAACAATGTAGTAACATACATTAATCACCCTCACATGATCATAATGTTGCTAACTTTCATTATGTTGTAAGCATACTCCCGAAATGATCCTGTGAAGCAAGCTTAGAGATCTTGAGTCATCATCCACCACAAGCATACATATATGAAGATCTATCACAACAAGCTTAGGGAACTTGTGATCTTCATACATTGAAGGCTTTCTATCATTGGAAGTTCATTTAGATTAGTCATTCATATCCATTAGACATTTTTGTAATGGATCGTCATTGTAAACATCATTGTATAATCACAATCTATTCACCAAACTAGATTAGATGGTTTATGTGTTTGTGCCATAAAACACAACGTTTTTATGTTGGGCCATAAAACATAACGGGAGTAGTTGTACCCTTGTAAAAGAACTCGATATCTAGCTTAGTGTTGGAAATATTGTATAGGCGACGTTAGGTTGGTTATACCTTGAACTAGAACCCGATATTTAGCTTTGTACCGAAAAAAGTGTAAGTGATATTTGTAAGGTTTTCTCCGCCGAGAAGGGAGCTTGTTGATTTAGTGAAGTAACTCTCGAGTTGGGTACTTGGGGAGTGGAGTAGGGTGGAGAGGAGATCCGTGACCGAACCACTATAAATACTCGTGCCCGGTTTGCACTTTCTTTTACTTACTGCTTTAATTTTATACTTGCATTATATTATTGCTTGTGTTGTGACTTGATGGTTATGCTTGTGTTGTGTTAGCGTATGCTTATATTAGTCATATACTATAATTGGCATTTTTCATATTACAACAAGCGTGATCGGATATTTGATACAACAAGTTTTAAGATTTTAAAACGGTAACATATTCACCGCCCCTCTACGTTTTCACAAGCATCATTATATCATGTCTCCCTGACGATATAATGGAATCAGTCATAAACTGTGAAACAGCCAAACAAACTTGGATTGACTTGGTTTCTAGCTTTGAAGGTCCCTCAGATACAAAGAAAAATAGGATCATGGACCTGAAACTTGAGTATAACACTTTCAGGGCAAAAGAATCTGAAAGTCTCTCTCAGACCTACACCCGTTATAAAACTCATCTTAATGAGCTGACCAATGATGGTGTCACCCTGACCAAGAATGAGATAAATGTTGGCTTTGTCAATAGTCTCCCTGAGAAGTGATTAAGCTTCTCTCAGGGTCTTAGAAATGCTAATCACATACAAAACCTTGAGCTCCCTGAAATCTATGGAAAGTTTGTCTATGAAGACAACTTAATCTCTAGCAGATACCCTGATTCAAAAAGGGATCAAGAGACCAAAAACACCTTGACTGTTGCACCCATATCAACTGCATTCTTTTCTAATGGTGTTGTTCAGGACTTTCAAGAAAATTCTAATGATAAGGCTGATGAAAGAAGCAGTGAGGAGTACCTAAATGATTTACAAATTGAATTTCAAGAAAAAGCACTCCTTGCTAACTCAAAACGTTTTATCAAAAGAAACAAGTCTAATTTTTCAGGTGCTAAAGCTAATGAGATGTAACCACCCGTAATTTTTTAAACATTATTTTAATGATAAAAATTAACCTATTACTCCGTATTATTTGGCAATTTATATACAAAACTGAGAAGTCATCTCGCTTTTCTGAAAGACACGACACCACACGCGTACCAACACAACCCTAGTAACGGCATGAATCCAATAATTGTTATCCGGAATCAGTAATTGTGTTTTCATATCACTTTTAAAAAAAAGTTCTCATAAGTCATATTTTTCGCACTCACAACAACCTAGAAAACCCAAATTACACCGGAGCTCAACGGGACACGGGGTACACTTAATACCCACAAAAATAACAAAACCTAAATGAAAACTATATCATTATCCCCAACCATACATCCCCACCATATAAAAGTTTAAAAAAAAGGACAAGAGATAAAACAGATCCATGATGCATTGCTTTCTTCCTTCTTCCCTAGGCTGTATCACGAGTTCACATAGAAGTTCCAAATGGATGGTGAGTTATGCTTAATCAGGCTCTTCACAAGCTTCCTCTCAAGAAAGCATAGTCAAAGTTATCTTCTCCTCACTCTTTTTATTGTTGCCGCGCCATAGGAGTCCACCCACCCACACCTTCAATCAGTCACAAATCTCACATCTCTAAAGGGGTGCTTGAAGCTTTGGTGGTGGTTCCTGTTGGCATCGGTTTTGGTTATATTGTATTCGGCCTTATTTGTTGTTGGTCTCTCCTCTTGTAATCGATTCACCATCATACCCTCTTGTAAGGTTTTATTCGATTTTTTGTTCTTAATTCATTGTTACTGATTATAGTTATATATTGGAATCTCGAATTTGGTTTTCATGTGGAAACCCATTTTATCTTGATTGCAAAACTTTCGTGGATATAAAAACTCGGCTAAAACTATTTTTGATAAAGATTTCGTGTGGTGAGATGGGTACGAAAGTGGCGTTTGTTTGTTACTATAGACCGAGTTAACTCAACTCGGACAAGTCAAGTCGACTCAGCTGAGTCAACTCAGTCGAGTTGAGTTGACCTCGTTGCATTCTCAGTCTCCAATTATCATTGTCATATTTCTCATGGAATTAAAAACCGAATGGAAATGTTTTGATGCTAATTCGTGGGAAAGTAAAAATCATGAGTCTGGTGTGGTTCTCGGGTTGGGTTAACCCGAACCCTTTCGAGGTATTTTGGATTTAAACTTGTATTGAGGCTCTAGTTGATTCATCTTGATGGCGATTGTAGTTATGGTTAATTTAGTTTGGTCCGGGTTGATTTTGACACCATTAGGGTGTGTTTGTTTGGTCTGGATCAGTCGACATCACCCACAAAGGGTGTGTCGTTGGTCTTGTGTTTGTGTCACTATGGATAACAACCCGTGTAGGGTGCTGTTTTGTTTGTCTCGGGGAAAGAACACCACAACCTGGTGTTGTATTAATCCGGTTTGGTTTCGGATGGTTTAAGTAACCCGTGAAGGTTTTTGTGTGTGACTACTCGTTTATTTCAGTCGCAAAAAGGGGTGACTGTTTTTGATTTGTGAATCGACTAGAGAGCATTAGGGTGTGTTTGTAAGCTTCATGGAAATTGGCATGTTTGATGTCTCGGTCTAGCAGCCGCAAACACCAAGTGGTGTTTTTCTTTTTCATACGGTTCACAGAAAAGGGACACCCACGAGGGGGCTCGTCCCCAGCTTATTTTTTTCTTGTTCTCGTAGACTGTTTGTTAAACAATAAGCTTTTTGAACTTATCTTGGGTCATTTTCGATCACGACATCGATAGACGGATTTTGAGGAATGTTTGTTTGGTTCAGCTTATATTTTGTTGGTGTAGTTTTAATGTCGACACAAAGGAGAACCCATGAGGGTGGTTTGTCCTTGTCCTTGGTCTCGGTTTTAAAGAAAAACACAAATGGAGTGGTTGAAAGTTGCTACTGAATTTCTGTGAAAATGTTATGTGCTTGGTTATAACATAATTAGCGTGCGTCTGGTTTGTTGTGAGTCTGGGCAGAAGCCCAAGAAATTGTAAAGGCGTGTTTGGATTTCAATTGCGGGCTGAGCCCAACTTAAGTTAATATAAGAGTGTGTTTAGTTTTGTAAATATATTTTATTAAACTTGTGCTAGATATACTTTCTAATTGATGAATTTTGGACTAACGTAACTCCTTTAATCGGTTATGATCATTGGTACGTTTCGGGTTACTCTTGAGATTGATACTTGGATACGAACTAAACACATACTTAACGGGCTCTTGTTGGACTATAACAAACTTGGCATAATGAACTAGTTATATGGGTGTATATTAATGGACCATAATAAACTTGGCACCATGGACTTGTTAGATTGGTTTACCTTAATGGACTATTATTGGACTGTAAAGCCTGATAATTAATAAATACCCTTAATCTTTTTATATTATTTAAACTTATCTAATCGGATTAATTGCCATTAAAACGTGTTGTGAATAACGAACTATATCAGGCTTGTATTTATAAACTTATTTTGAAATCAAGAACCTATTATAAAACAAAAGGTATAATTTACTAAATATAAAACCTTCTCTAGTTAATCTATGTATTAAAACTTATGTTTTCTTATAAAACATACATTTCTTGGCAATTTATTTGGGATTATTGGGTAAACACCGAAACGTATTAATTAACTTAATTGATTGACATTTCTTTTGTCACTATTTTCCTTGACTTCGTTTATCATTCTTTTCTCGACTCAAGTTCTCGTCCGTACATTTCTCGATAGTGTCGATTCTCTATTCCAATTTGGCGTGAGTATTCTTGAGTCTATGCTGTCTTGCCACCACACGAAACGTTGACATTAAAATTTTTACAAACTTTGATACGAGTAATCCACAAAAACTAAGACGATTGTCTTTTCAAAACTCTTTAGTTTACAAGACGTATTCTGAGGAAACTATATATATATATATATTAGGTTGTGCCGAGCCGGCATCGTTGTGCCTGTACCATCGATATCGTTGTGTTTTGCTCTTGATGCTAGTTGTGACCATTGTGAAATTTTGCGTTGCTGCAAGCTAAGGTGAGTTCATAGCCCCTACTTTTACTGGTTTTTAAATTGTTTTTAGGGGAGAATACATGTTCGTTTTAACTAAACTCAATGACTGTTTATTTGGAATATGAGAACTATTTACTCAATATCTGACTGTTTGACTGAATTATTTGAATTGGTTATTTGAAGGTGATATGTGATTGACTGATATGCATGTGAGTTTACAGCCCCACTCTATTTACACTTGTTTTACAATTGGGGTGAGAAACATGCAGAACTATTTTATGGACCAACACTATTTTTATCAAACTATTATGTAGGTTTAGCCTAAGACACTGAATCCCACATGCTCAAACTCATGAACCGTCAATTCTTGCGGGGAAGTGTGAATGTTATAAATAGATCTTTCGGGGTGACTCCCCCGTTCGGTTTAACCGGATAGGAAAATGCGAGCGTATAACATGTTGAAACACGAGTGTCAAGGGATAGGCACTTGCAAGGGCTTTATTTAACGTACTTCTAGAGCACGCACACTGTCAAGCTTCGGTTGCATGAACTTAGAGCTAGCGTAATAAACTATTCTATCTTGGATTGCATACCCTACATATGGTCCACATCTCAAATTTTACTTTATGGTAAACTGTATTTTCATGACATTGTGAGCGACATAATGGTCACCAAACTTTTATGGAACTCACAGTATTTTTACTGCTCTATCATAAACCTATGAACTCACTAACCTCGTGTTGACACTTTTAGCATGTATTTTCAGGTTTAAGGTGATAACCTAGTGGTGGAGGCTTTTGGCAGGGCATGGCATGGTCATAGAAGACTCTAACAGATTTGGGACCGCTTGATTTCTTTTATGGGCTCATATTTCCGCACCGTTTTTGAAATGCTGTAAACAAAACACTTTTGAATATGAAATCTATTTTAAATGGTTGCAGTAAAACCATTCTTTGTACCTTGTGTTGTAACACCAATTTAGTAGCACCCAAACATGTATGCTTCCGCTAAATCAGATTTTGGGGGTGTTACATGAGAGCACTGAATGTTTTAAATGTGGTAAAAAGGTCATTTTGCAAAAGACTGTTTCTCAAAAACAACCTCAGAACCCTCATACAAATTTTTAGGAAACAGTCCTTCTTTAGGAACTAGCAAGTTTCAACCTAAAATGCTTCAGTGCTCACAATATTTTCAAAACAAGACTGAGCAAAAAGGCCCAAAATATTTTGAAGCTAAGTATAGGAAAGCAAAAGCTAAACTTGCTTTTTTAGAAGCAGCACCCTCTACTCCTTAGGAGACACAAACATCTAAACCTTTTTTAGGCAAAAAAACAAAGGTCTAGTAGCTGAGACTTTTGATTGGGATGAAAAAGATGTCTCCTTAGATGATGAGGAAGTAAAATTTAGTGCACGGATGGCACTTTCAGAGGGTGAGATGCTGACTGTTGGAAAAAGTCATGCAAGAAATGGAGAATGGGTCAACATCACCATGAGAAAGGTAAACATTTTACTATCTATGGATGATGATTCTGATTGGCAATCTTATTTGAGTTATATTAATGTGGATCTTAAGTTTGTTGAAGAGCAAAGATTAAATCTGTTTTGAAAATACAATAAACTTGCTTTAGAATTGAACAAGTGTAGAAATGAAATTCTTGGTTTAAAACAAGCAAAACTTGAAGCACTCACACTTCAAATTCGAAACACTGAACTTGTAAAACAAAATTATGCTCTTTAAGAAGAACTTAAGAAAGAAAAACTCATTATTGAAAATTGGACTACTAAAATTCTTAGAGTCTATGAGTCTGTCCACAATCTTGTCCCTAGTACCAAAAAGAGAATACTAGGAAAAGATCAACTCGTTGAGTCCTCAAATGAGAATAAAAGTGAAAAAGCTTTCACTCCTGTTGGCATATCCTTTGAACAAGAATTAAAACCAAAGTCCAGTGACTGGGTTGAAAGAGTCAACCTAGACAGTAAGTTGCCTAATTTCAACACTGGAAAAATCTTGGAACCTGAAAGTTAGGCTATCAAAGATATGCTTGGACTCACTTATGAACCCAGTCACACTGAGTCTATCAATGAGTCTGAATCAGAATCTCAAACACCCTTACCACCATTAAAGACACTTTAGGGTGCTTTACCCAGTTCAGACCTTACACCCCTTGTCTACTCCCAACACTCACCAAAAGATAAGTCAGGATTAGGTAGAACAATCTTGAAAAGACCCACAACTGACCTCACCAAAGAAGACTCAGTCCCTACTGAATCTTTCACACCTTCAGTCCCTACTAAAGAAAAGACCAATGATACTGATTCAAAATTTGATCAGTTAGCTGAACTTGTCAGGAAGCTAAGTGATAAGATAAAATTATCTAAAAAGCCCCCTCAATCTAAGATTAAGGAGACTAAACATGTTTCCTCAAGTATATCCAAACCAAAAACAAAACCAAAACAGAGATGTGAACTATGCAATTATTCAAATCATTCCACTGATGATTTCTACAGGATCCTCTTTTGCATGATATGCAAAAAGGAATATCACAAGACCTCTGATCACAAAAAACATATAGCCTCCCTGAATTCTCTTGCTAACTACAACGCTCAACCTTTTAAGTATGCATCACCATCTAGGCAAACTCCAAGACATAAAAGGCTAAGCCTTTTCCACCCTGCCCACATTGTGGATTTAATGACCATCTTTCTGATGACTGTCTCATGTATCACTGTTGTGACACTTGTGGAGACCACTCTCATGAGACCTCAGGACATGATATGGTCATCCATGCCAGAAGAGGAATCACTATTGACTCATCTCAATCCATTGAATCTTCCTCAACTTCCAAATGCAAAGCATGCGTAAGCACTGTCCACTCAACCACTGACCATGAATCAGTTGAATGATTCTAAAAGACTAACAAAGCTAAACCCACCAAAAAGTGGGTTCACAAGAAAAACTAACTCAGTTTGTTATTTATGCAGAGACACACCAGGGAGCCTGTTTGGCATCTAGACAGTGGATGCTCAAGGAGTATGACTGGTGTGAAAGAATATCTGCCCAAATATATGGAAGAACCAAGACCCAAGGTTGTATTTTCAGATAAATCATCATGTATCACTGAAGGGTATGGTTCAGTAAACTGTAGTGGTATAGTTTTTACTAGAATAGCTTATATTAATGGTCTTAAGTATAGCTTAATAAGTGTCAGTCAACTATGTGATGCCAAATACATAGTTCAGTTTGATGATAAGCAAGGCACCATCTTCAGTGCTAACAAAGAAGTAGTTCTTATAGCCCCTAGAAGAGAGGATGTTTATGTACTAGACATGTAAACACTCACTCAAAATGGAACTTGTCTATTTGCTAAGGCCACTGAGACTATAAATTGGCTTTGTTACAAAAGACTCTCCCATTTGAACTTCAAAAACATAAACAACCTTGCAAAACAAAACAAAGTCCTTAGCTTACCATCTCTTGTGTTTTCAAAGGATAAACCTTGCTCAGCCCGCGAAAAAGGTAAACATCACAGAGCATCCTTCAAAACAAAACAAAACTTCTCAATCAAAAGTTGCCTTCACCTCCTTCATATGGATCTCTTTGGACCCATCAGTCCAATGTCCATCCATCATGAGAAGTATACCCTTGTCATAGTAGATGAATACTCAAGATACACTTGGGTTTACTTTCTCACTAAGAAGAGTCAGGCTGCTGAAACAATCATGTCCTTTGTCAGGAACATTAAAAACCAAAATGACATCAAAGTCAAACAAATCAGAACTGACAATGGGACTGAATTCAAAAATCATGACCTTGAGTATTTTTGTGATGAGAAAGGAATTTCTCAAAACTTCACTTCTCCTTACACTCCTGAACAAAATGGAGTAGCTGAAAGGAAGAATAGAACACTCATTGATGCTGTAAGGACAATGCTGAATGGTTCCGAACTCTCTAAGCACTTCTGGACTGAAACAGTAAAGACTGCATGATATACACAAAACAAGTCCATTATTGTCAAAAGACACAACAAAACACCCTATGAAATATTCAAACGGTAGAATCCCTGACATCAGCTATTTTCATGTGTTTGGATGTCCTGTGTTTATTCATAATCACAAGGATCACCTAGGAAAATTTGATGCTAAAGCTGATGATGGATATTTCTTAGGATACTCCCTTGTCTCTAAAGCCTTCAGGGTATTTGTCACACCCCGAAAATCAGGTCGCAGCGAAAGACAATGTCGCTGGGGTGCTACAAAATTGGTATCACAACACAAGTACAAAGAACGGTTTTTCACCACAATCATTTAGAATATACTTCGTAATTGATTAATCAAAAGTATCAATTTACATTGTTAAATTTTTGTGCGAAAATAGGCCCATAAAATAAGTACAACGGTCCCCAAATGAATATCAAAGTGTCTCGATCCTATAACCATGCCATGCCATGCCAACTGCCGCCAAATGCGTGCTAACACTTTAAGAACCTGAAAATACATGCTAAAACGGGTCAACACGAGGTTGGTGAGTTCATAGGTTTTAGTTTAAGACAATATGGTTGAACCACAAGGTTCCGAGTTCAAAACATCTTTCACAAACAAGTCAAATTCAACGTAGGCTCACACTGCCTAAATCACAGTACAAAAACCAATCCGCAAACAATATCATAATTCAAAACATCTCGAGCCATAATCAATCATACAAATACTACAGTCATATAGTGATGCGCCAACTGAACCTCAAACTACAAACACGCATAAATGATCCACACATAGATTGGGTGCCACTTCCCAAATGATTACTGGGTGCCACTTCCCAAAATGTATACTGGGTGCCACTTCCCAAATCCATACTGGGTGCCACTTCCCAAAATATATACTATCAATGCATCACTAAACAGTTTCACACGTTCAAGCCAAGTCACACAAATTGAGTTCACACAATAAGGCACATATTGCAATCAAAACACACTTATTGTCCAAAATCATGAAAACAGTATATCACCATTAAAGCATTCAAAAGCATTGAGTTTAGTTAAAAATGAGCATGTATTCTCCCCCAAAACAGTTAGAAAACGGGTAAAAGTAGGGGCCATGAACTCACCTTAGCCACAGCAATGCAAGGATCACAACTGACACGACTGACATCGAGAAGCAAAACACAATGGTATCAAGACATGTGTCACGACAATTCCAAGATATCCAGGCACAACGGACTCGGAAACTACTTGCAACCTAATATGAATGATATGATTTAAGTCATGGAATGATGTCGTGCGTGCAAGTTCATACTCTACTTTATCACTTGTACATGTTTGTTGTAATGTTTATTGTCACAAATATAGTTGCGTCAATTTGATCATTTATTTAGAAAATTACCACTTTTGAAAACGTAACTTTTAAATCTCACAATCAAGTTTCAGTCGTCAAGCTAATGACTATTTCAAAATTCTCTAACGCGCCCAATAAATATATATATTGTTCTACCATTTTCGTTCACGTCATTTTAACCAAAATGTACTCCAAAAGATTCAAAAATCCATTTTACACGTTTTATCAGCTTTTCTAATAGAGAGAAAATAAGCTGTCAACGCATATGTTGACATAAATCTTTGTTAGGCCATAACTTTTGCGTCATAGCTTCATTTCTTAAGTTTGACCTATCCCCGAGAAGGTATTTAAGTGTACTATCGGATTTCTAAGGTCTCAGCTAGTCTAGATACCATTTAACCTCAGTTTTCATTACTCAAATTTCTGGACAGATTCACAATTTTTCTGAAATGTAGTTTTCGTCGTAAAAATTGAAATTAGCGTATCTTTTTCGTTACAAGCCTGTTTTAACTCATTCAAGTGGCTACATTTTCGTTATTAAGTCTATTTTATATATTTCTAATCTAATAATGCCTCTGAGCTACTGATTTTTCTGTAATTATCAAAACAAGACAGATTGTTTATCAAAAGTGTCAAAACTATATTTCTAATCTTCTAGTTAACATATCCACTTAACCACAACTTCAATTCTAGTTCTAGTTACTCCATCAACTTCTCAACATAATAATAATGATCTAACCATAAACTTAACAATATCTTAAGGTCCATATAATAATCATCAAGAATGTTTAAATCTACAAGTTTATTAACATACAAGTATATATAATGTTTTCATCACTTTCTTGTGAAGATTTTTGCTACCTAGTTTTCTTGTTACCAAAACTTGTTCAAAACATAATCTTTTGTTAAATGATCATTGTAAATGTAAAACTTTACCAACATGTACCAAGTGATAACTAAGTATACACTTAACTAGCATATGACATAAAGAAAACATGAAATTTTTGTAAGATTACTTACAAAAGGAGATTAGTAAGATGAGAATGTAAGACACTTGATTAACCCAAGAAATTGGTGTTCCAAACCCTTGTTAGAGTACTCTAATGACACTTGATTTTAACCACAACAAAGTTCCTCCTTTCCTTGGCTCCAAGAGTGTGTGTCGATTTGTAGTATACAATGGGAGGTGATTATATTTTTCTTCCTTACTTGAACTAGTAGTGAAAAATGAAGATACTTGAGGTCTATATATACTTGCACAATTCAAACCTTCAATAGTGTGGTCAAGTGGTATAATTGGGCTAACTAGGAGGGAGGGGGGGGGGGGGCGATTGGGGTGTTAGGGGGGACAAATGGGAGGCTAAGCCTCCAAATGGATATTTTGTTTTCCATGTTTTAGTGATCATTGTGGCTCATTAATGAGCATGTGCTAACTTTATATAGTAATTTTATTTAAGATAGGAGGGGGGCGGCAAGGGTATAAAAATAGGATTAGATGAGTAGTTTTGATACAAAAATGTATATGTTGTATGTATTGGGTGTTAAAAATATGTATTGGTTGTTTGTTTGGTGATTAACGAAAGTTATACGTAATTAAACGTGAGTTGTAAAGAATTTACCTTAGGCGTAAGGAAATATTTTTGGAACTTTTGTAATCTTTTTGGAAGTATAAAAATACGTTGGAAATAATCGTTGGAAGAATTGGATATATCGGGCGTTAAATTACGAATAACGTTTGTTGAATTGACAACCTTAAGTAATTTAAAGAATATGAAATTGTTTTATGGTTTTAAAATTGTGAATCGGAGTAGAAGCAAGGTACCGGGGCGTTGTGGACTAAATATAGTCTAACTTCATAGTGTTCAAAAGGGTTGTTCCTCGTTTTATATTTATTTAACCAAATAGTTATTCGTAAAAAGTGTTCTTGTTAAATTTCAAAGTCGTAAATTTGAGTTTGAAAATAAATGTTGACGTGGAAAAATTTACGGGTTGTCACAGTATTCAATACAAGGAGACAACAAACTGAAGAAACCTTTCATGTAACATTTGATGAGAGCACTGAAGCCACCGGGTTCTCTAATACCTTAGTGGAAGAGATTGGGATTGATGATTCATCAAAATATCCTCCTGATGAATATCATCTTGAAAGTAATCCTTCCACTCAGTATCAAGTTGATGTTGATTTCTCATACTACATTGTCCCTCACAACCTCCCTCAACCAACCATCAGTGAATTCATTGATGCTCAACAAGATCCAAATAGGATCACTCAAACAGAACATGAAGTTCAGGAATCTGAAAACCTTAGTGTTCAAATTGAACAAACTGAAACCCAAAACTTTGAAGTGCCATAAGCATCAGTACTTGAACCTACTCCACCTCATGATAGTTGGACAAGATAAAAAACAATAGAACTTGTGAATATCATTGGTGATCCCACTGAAGGTATGCTTACCAGAAGCATGGCTGCTAAACTTAAGGCAACATCAACAAATGAATGCCTCTTTGTTGACTTCCATTCAGAAGTGGAACCCAAAAGTGTCAAAGAAGCACTGAAACACCCAAGTTGGGTTTAGGCCATGCAAGAGGAACTAGAACAATTTGACAGAAACAAAGTAATGACCTTGGTAAAATGTCCTCAGGATGTTTATATCATTGGCATGAAATGGGTGTTCAGGAACAAAACTGATGAAAATGGTACAGTCATAAAGAACAAGGCTAGACTTGTTGCCAAAGGATACAATCAACAAGAAGGCATTGACTATGATGAAACATTTACCCCTGTTGCTAGAATGGAAGCCATCAGGATTTTCCTTGCCTATGCAACATACATGAACTTCAAAGTTTACCAAATGGATATCAAAAGTGCATTCCTCAATGGAAAACTTAAGGAAGAAGTTTATGTACAACAACCCCCTGGATTTGAAAGCAGTGAGTTCCCGACTATGTCTGCAAGCTTGACAAAGCCCTTTATGGACTGAAACAAGCTCTTAGGGCATGGTATGAAACTCTTTCAGCCTTACTCATCCAAAACAAAATTGTCAGAGGAAAGATAGACTGGATAAATCGCTGAAGGGTTAGGCGCTGCCTACAGGGATCATCTTGTCTTGACATTGCAGGTGATCGTTGTGGACCACCCTGCCATACTTGTACTTGCCAGCACCACGACTGTCTGCCGGTGCAGCCTGTGCTCCGGAATAGATTTGGCTCGCATGCTGTTGACTCCGGACCTGGAGCAACTTACGTCACTCCAGCTACTCTGGAGTGCTATTCTAACATGTGCCGTAATCTGAAGGTTTTGTTCTAAGTGTGTTTACCTCTTCCTAACTACCCGGAGGAGACTATACCTCATCAGGAAGCAAGCACTGGTTTGCATATGTAGATCTACTTTAGTTTTCAAGATATGTTTTGGAGGATAAAAGTGGTGATATTAGATGTTTTGATGATTGCAGGAAGAAGAACAAATTAGATGAATGGGATGTAAAGTCTATTAAAGGTCAAACAGATGGGGTAAAATTTATAGAAGGGTATAAATGTAAAATAACAATAAAATTCTGTGAGTGAAGTAAAATTCTGTGAGTGAAATGTATAATCTTAAGTTTGATATCGTAGTCAACAATTTTTG
This sequence comes from Artemisia tridentata subsp. tridentata, assembly GCA_021014915.2. Taxonomy (NCBI): domain Eukaryota; kingdom Viridiplantae; phylum Streptophyta; class Magnoliopsida; order Asterales; family Asteraceae; genus Artemisia; species Artemisia tridentata. The sequence continues at coordinate 308,501,323 of CP139507.1, forward strand.
TACAATTTTAAATTCAACAATCGGGTCTTTTTTCTTTTCGTTCAAATACTATCTTGTAAGCTAATGTCAACTATGACCCCGGATTTTATGATACATTCGGATGGATCATGGTTACCCACTTAAATGAATACAAAACATAAAAACAAAATGATAATGTCTCTTTCAATGTCAAATATGATGATGGTTGACAAATCAAAGGATATAAGAATATTAAGTCCAACCAAACAAGTCATCATCAGATTGCGGTATGGTTTTTAATTCTAGCTCTAGTATTTACTCACTTGTTTTCATAATAAATGTTCTTTGTTTTAACACACATTTTAAGATAATTGAATTATTCCATTTTCATCTAATAAAATCTCACCTTTACTTTCTCGACGTGTTTTGATTTGTTGAAATTTAAAAGCGAACACTTATATGGGACAAACCAAAATAATTAGATGGAGACTTTTCACGTTTTTCACCAAATCACATAAAAGACTGATGTCATACTCTTAAGACAAGTTATTGTTATACAACCAAACAATTTTGAATATGACATTTATGCCATTTTACTAGAAAAAATGTATGTACAGGATGCAATTATGCAAGATAAGATTCTCAAAAGTTGAACATTTGGACATGTAACAATCAAACTTTGTGTAAAAGTCGCATTACTTTCGAATTTGGCTTGATTTAAGGAAATTGGATTTGTAAGTGGGCTCAAGAGAATGACGTAGCCATGTGATTTGTGGGGGGCCATAAGCTAGCTGTTAAGCAAGTTGGATCTAGGGGTGTTCATGGTTCGGGTAATAGCCGAATAAACTGAAAATCGAAACTGAACCGAACCAAAAATAATCGAATCGAATTTGCTAAAACCGAACCGAACCGAATTAAATATTCGGTTTTTGGTTCGGTTATGGTTTTGGCAATCTATACCGAAAACCGAATTCAAATAAATATATATATTTTATATATATTTATATACATAAAAAAAAAGATATTAAACTCTTTCATATTATAAATATAACATTTTTTAAGCTCGATTTTTTTTCTTCCTAAAAATCTATATAAATAAATGAATAAATAATTAAAATTATGTAATTCGGGTTATTCGGTTCGGTTTTCAGTTATGGGGGTTTGGTTTTCGGTTATATCCAGAAAAATAAATTAACCGAACTAACCAAATCGAATAAACCGAACAACTCGATAACTGAACCGATGAACACCCCTAGTTGGATCCAAATATTAATGGATAATTACACAACAAAATTGCTTTCAATTAAAGGGAATAGATCGACTAGAGAAAATAAAATAAGAAGAATGAGAAATGTTTGTAGCCACACATTTCAAATAAGAAATGGAAATTTCATAGGAGATGCATCTTATTTTATAGGTGTATCTGAAATATGCGGTTGTGATTACTTCTCATTCTTCTCATTTTTCTCATTCTACTTTATTTCTCATATGATTCTTACTCTTCAATTAAAAACTACTTTCAAGTTTCACAATAGTTGCAAACGAGATATTATTTTGGCCACGAGGCGGGTAAAAAACATTAATTATATAGGCATAAAATGAAGTTATCATTTAAATAATGTATATAACGGAAAATAAAACTCGTAACTACTTACATGAGTATGATAGTAAATATATGAACAAATGATTCGAATAATAGCAATCTTATGAATTATTAAAAGTAAAAAGACTTTCGTATCTAAAATGTATATAGTTTTATATTTTACTTTATATGTTTTTACGTCGTTTATAATATTTGTGGTGTTAATAACAAAATGTTTTGTAAAAGAAGTGTTAACAAAAATTAGAAAATTGATGTGAAAAAAAAGAAAAAAAAAAAAAAAAAAAACTAAAATATAGAGCTTATATGAGTTTAGGGTTTAGTTTGTTATTTTAATAAAGTTGAGAGTTTGCTTAAGTAATTATAGGTTAATTTGTAATTTTTGCAAAGTTGAAAGATTTCTAAAAAATTATTACTCCCTTCATCCCATTAAAAAAAGGAGGTGATTAACAATGGGCTTTGTGGCCGGTTAACCGTTCATTCGGTTAAGCGTGCTTGTGTGAGAGTAGTACTGGCTTGGGTGACCGGCCGGGAAGTCTTCACATGAGGGCCACAAAGTTCTCTTGGTAAGACAATGAAGAGGAGAGCCTGTAAGCCAATATTGCGCAGGTTTCAAATCCGAGCCGCCTCCGGTTTTCATCCGGCCGTTATTCCGGCGAGGAAACTCGTGTGGAGGCGGTACGATTTCCGGGCGGAAGCCGTTAAAAGTCCCCACTACGCCTAGCGTGGATCCGGTTCAGACAACATAGTCTAGGTATGTGATGGATGATGGCCTGTCAATGTGGCGGGTGCAACTCCAACCAAAAAATGAAAGTCGCCTTCCAAAAAAAAAAAAAAAAAGGAGGTGATTAACACACTTTTTTTCTTGATTGGGACATTTAACTGTACACATAGTTAGAACACACTATAAACATTGTACACTGTACAACTATATAACGCACATAGTAAAATGTTCAAAATTCAAATAAATACATGACCGGCCAAATCAATTCCCCATTCAAAATGTCCAAAACCCAAAAGCTCAAACTTTAAGAAACCCGTAGTGAAGTAAATATGCAGTTAAAGAAAATGACTATATTGCCCCAAGTACCTGTGATGATAATTTATTAAAGTTGAGTAGCTTTTTCTTTGGCTCCAAGTACAGTACGTGACATGTTAAAAAAAAAAAAAAAAAAAAAAAAAAAAAAAAAAAAAAAAAGTACAGTAAGTGACATGCATACAAAGTTGACTAATTTGCATGAGCACAATTTTTCATGGCTTCTATTATTAACAACCCCCCCCCCCCCATATGTGGGGTCCGGCTACTTTTGAGGGCAGCAGGAGAGAAAGTCAACACCCACCCTAAGGGGGTTTGGATAAGATGGGCCTTTTTCATTTGTTATTCATTCTATTCAACTATCCAATGAACACTCTAAATTTTTGGTCATAAAATGGAAGTAAAATATTGCCGTTTATTTTTGTTTTGCCACCAAAATTATGGCACTGCTAATTGAGATTTTTTAAATTATACTAATCATAAACCACAAAGATTTTGGCTTTGTTTCTTATGTTTACAACTCTCATTAAAATAAAAATGCATTTACACAAATGATGTTTCAAAATCAACCATACATAGAAGAATCAAAGAAGGAACACCTAGACCACACACGAATGCCGCCAAGCCGCTTTTGACCGATGAAAACAGATAAACAAGGGTAAACTTTTGTTTGTCTATGATTACTCCATCTTTAACAAGTGCTAGTCCTACTTTCATAATATGCACAACATCATTCACATCGATGAAAAATGGTTTTACATGCATATCGAAAGCATCAAAACGTTACTACCTTGTTCACAGCGAAGAAGAGCCATTAAGAACAAGTAAGTCGAGAACATTCATGACAAAAGTAATGTTTCTAGCTGCGGTTGCATGACCAAGATTTGATGCATCTGGTAACGAAGTTTTTTGAGGGAAGATCGGCATATTCCTGCTCACAACTTTAGAACCGGCAAAGCGTTCAAGTAAAAATCGTGTTGCGAGAATATTGGAGACGAAGCAGGGCCGTCTCTGAGGATTTATGGACCTAGGCCGAGCAAAAAAAAAAAGGGTCCGGAGGCTAGGTGCAACAAATTATATAATATAAACTAAAATATAAGAACTATATGTAAGTGGGCTTTTTTATGTGGGTTAAGTTATATGGTTTAATTTTTGGATGATTGTTAAGATTTATAATGGGCTTAGTTAATTACATATACAATTTTTATATATATACATTAAAAAAAATTAAAAATCGGGCCCTTAAAAAATCGGGCCTCGGCCGGTCGCCCACTTCGTCCCACCCCTAAACCGGCCCTGAGACGAAGCCTATCTTGTCGGTAACAAAAGAGGTACAAAGTCATGGTTGATACAAAAAGGTATTACCGGCTATTAGATCTACGTGGCCACAAGGTTATACGGGTCCGATTTATATCCAACAAGACAATGCAAAGCCCCACATTAATGTTGACGATGTCGAGTTTCTTCAAGAAGCAACTCGATATGGGTTTGATATTCGACTTCGTTTTCAACCGCCAAATAATCCGGATTTAAATGTGTTAGACCTTTGGCTTTTTTTTTTTTTTTTTTTTTGGGGGGCGATTCAATCACTTCAAAAACAAGAGGTTTTGGGAACAATGGATGAATTGGTTTAGGCGGTTTCAAGCTTCTTACGAAAGGATGCCATCTCGTGAACTTAGTAATGTATTTTAGCTTTACAAACATGCATGGAAGAAATCTTGAAGGGTTAATTGTGGCAATAACTATCAAATACCCCATATCGGTAAAGGTAGGTCGGAACGAGAAGGAAGGTTGCCATCGACAATTGATTGCGAACAAGATTTAAAGATCAAGAAATTTTATTTGCGTCAATAGGAAAAATATGAAAAACTTCAATGTTAATGGAAGAAACATGAAGAAAAACACATACTTCATTATATATGTCCACTCTCTTTAGATCTCTTTGTTTACAGCATTTATACAAAAAAAAAAAAAAAAAAAAGGCAACATCCATAAATTCGGTGACCTTGCATTACAAACAACTTAAGATAGTGCCACTTCCATGCACAAAAACCCGAATCTTTTTACCATCTATAAACCTAATACTGTGGCAGCATCCGATAATATGGACACAGTTACGAGATGCCACTAGATTTCTCAAAGAATGAAAGAATCATAATAATAACTTTGAATCAAACCAAATTAAAAGGTCATGAAAGAAAAGGTTTATAGTCATCATATAAGCTCACTTTTTTGTCCGCGTTAACCTGGTAGCTGCAGCAGCACTTGCTGCCATTTTCTTCATAAGTGAATTTGAGCTCCTGATAAAAAATAGAAAAGTTAACACAGGCGAGAAGATATGTTGTTTGACATCTGAACACATAATGAATAAGATGTCGTTAAAAATTTAATCATACTTGGCTGGTTGCTTTGTATTTGAACTTTTGAGTTTTGATGGCGTGCTTTCCTCCGATTTGTCTTCTGAGTCGCCACTTGGTGAATTCAGCAACTGCATCCCCAAAAATTCAGTTTTCATATTAATCACATCCTATTTTGAGGTATAACTGGCAAGTTCAACCCTTTTACTTATATAAATGGTCGATTTGGTTCGTCATATCAAAATATTTAGGGAAGGTAAACATGTCAAAGGGATTAAAGATAACTGGGACAGTAACACAATTATATCTACAAACTTCTTTTTTATTTTAAAGGACATAAATGTTAGTGGGTCAACCCAATCTGACCCAGACCATTACAGCATTTGACCCGTACTAGAAAATGACGTATTTCAGTCTAAACCCATTTTGACCCGGTAACCAACCTGTCCATTTTACCGCATATACTCAAAGGAAAAACTTAATGTTACTTACATCTTGCCAATGTGGATGTCCCGCTTCTTTCTTGGCTAAGGCTGCTTTCAGATAACAAATTTGCTCTTTTAACTCCCTTACATCTGAAGATTTACCAGCTCCACCCTCTACTGTTGAAAACCTTTCAACAAATTTAAATGTGCTAAGTGTTTCTCCAGCTTCTTCAATATCAGGATGTACATGAACAAACATCAGGATCTTTGGTTGATTTCCTGGCGTACCAAAAGACAAAGAGCTAGTTCAACAAAACTTCATTTATAACTTTCAGAGCAAATTATACGTTGAAGGCATATGCTTTAAGTCGATTCCTATTTTATAGAACATACTTACAATTCAATGCTTAAGGGTTTGTGTAATAAGTTAATTCTATTAGAATAAGGGACTATGAATGGTGCACAACCCATATTTATGATAGACTTATAACACAACCCCTTAAAGTTGTTTCTGAAAGTACATTTCATTAACTAGAAATTGACTAAAAGCACATGCGAGGGACGTGAAATTTGCACAAACTTTAACTATAAAAGAGACTGTTTAATAATATACCAAGAGCTTCTTGGAGCAATTGAGTGAGTTTACATGTCTTGTAAGGAACGCGAGAACTTTTATTAGCAAGAGCTACCAAGACATCTCCTAAAGCTGAAATTGATTTCTGTATGTGTGTTGCTTCATCATCTGGATTGTCAAGTTTTTCATTTCCCGCAAGGTCAACAAGATGCATACAACCTCTAATTGTTGTCCCCAGTGTGACGTCTTTCCCAAAAACATGAACCGTAAGGAAACTACAAAAAGATATACATTATCTTTTTATCAACATAGTACCAAAACCAGTACGAGAAATTACAAGGATAAAAGATGTGCACCTGTGGGAACGACTACTGTGGTTATTCATTGCACGATTCTTTCGACATAGGTTCATTAGGTTTATAACATCGTCTGTTGACGAAACTGGTACACGATTTGCATCTGGTAGATTTATCCCCTTCTTTGAGCCATTAACAATGTCCAATGTGATCAGATGTTAAGACAACAAAATAGTATCCAATAAAAATAGTTACTTTTGATATCAAATAAGCATAAGAATTTGCATTAAGGATATATCTTGCTAGTTCCATCTTCCACAAGGAGATCCCTTATTTCATCATTGTAAATTTCGACCATGTTGATAGAAATCTCATAGTTCATGAGATTCTTTCTCTCCTCCGAGATATTGAATAGATCATTTAATGCCCTGTAACTTACACCCATTGTATCTGGCTTTAGGTCATCCGGTCCAGTCTATGAGCACACAAGTAAATCATCATTATTCTTGTCATTATCCTCGTCAAAATCTCACAAAATTTTAAGCATTTTCTTACCAATGTGTAAGTTTTGCCAGCACCTGTTTGACCGCATGCAAATATGCAAACATTGAATCCATCAAGAACTGTACGTATCAACGGTTGGGTGTCCGAGAATACCTCTTCTGCAAGACCAACAATTATGAACAAGTGTTAATGTTAATTTATTAGGGAACTGAATAAGCGTAACATCCTCACAAGAAAATCGAAGATTCTGAGGGACCTTAATTTAATGACCTTGAGTTGCAGATGGACCAAAAACTTTATTAAACATTGATGCTTTTCGACCCTCTCTTCCAGATTTCGTAGGAATAATAATTGCAACAGTTTCTTCATCAGTATAATCCACACTTGTAACATTGTTTTCTTGTCCAGGCAAAAAGGGTCTAATTCTACAATATACTCTGATATTTCCTTTTAAATCTTGCACTTGATTGTATAGCTTTCTGTTTTCTTCTAAAACCTTATTGTACCCCGCTGCAGCGTGACATATAGTATGTGCATGCGTTCCTGTCAAGAAAATTTCCCTATAATAAACAAGATTCTACATATATATTTAGGTTTTTTATATGAACATTGTACCTAGATTATCGGCTTCCTCTTGACAGTTTTGTTGCATTGACCGCACATCTGTTTTGGCAGCAGAAATGGTGCTTCTCAGTTCCTGTATGTCATCAGAAGAAATCTATAAGGCATGTGCACATAACATAACTAGCTGTGTATATTAGAAGTGCAGCATCAAACTGGACATGATTTAAATGCACGACTAATGGCACAAAAGGGTAACCAAGGTAACGCACTTATTTTTTGCCCCTAGAAAAACTAAAGAACTTTAAAAAACAATCTGTTAAAAACCTTAAAATTTTGAATATTTTTGGACCAAACCCTTCAAATATTTCAGAATACACATATTAACTTTTTTGCGTGGCTCGGAATTGGCATTGATGGGGGTAAGGTAGTAGTTACCTTCTGTCGAGATTGAAATAACCTTAGATCGAAATTTTTTAAACTTCAATGCAAATCTGCAAACTTACAGTCTCATGCTATATATACTATAACTATCTCACACGATTATACAGGACAGGACTTGATCCCACACCATATGGATACAGCTAGGCTACAAGCCATTTGGTAACATGGATTGATAATGACATAGATACTTTACCTTCAAGGTGAAAATTTTAACCCATTTAATGGGTAGACTCAGGGATCAAATGGGTAAAATAAAAAATACTTGCATGAAACATGTCAATGGACGATCCAAAGTTTTGAATATAAAGTGTTGTGGACCGACACATTTTACATGTACCAAAAAAAAAAAAAAAAAAAAAAAATTACCCCACCTGTTTGACGACATCTAGTTTTACCTGTAACTCTTTATCCTGTTGTGCAGTTAGTTCTTGTCGCTTCTCAGTGTTGACGTTATATTTGTTATATTCCTTCATTCTTCTTTTATATTCCGCCTTCTTCATAGCCCTTTGTTGTTCTATCTCTTTTTCAATGCGTTCTTGTTCCTCTTCCTGTTCTCTAAGCCTTTCTTCTTCTTCTAGTAATTCTTTCTCTATAATAAGCCGTTCTAACTCCTTTGCAGAAAGTTCTTCCTGTTTAGCCTTTTCTCGTAATGCTTGTAATTCCTTTTGTCTTTGAATGCGTTCTTGTTCTTTTCTAGCTCTAGCATCCTCTTTCTTTCTCATCTTCTCTTCTTGTGCTTTTAATTTTTTTTCTTGCTTGATGCGTTCTCGCTCCAGCTTTCTAGCCTTTTCTTTTTCTTCTTTTTCTCTTTTTATGCGTTCAGCTGTTTCTTTTTCTTCTTTTTCTCTTTTTATGCGTTCAGCTGTTTCTTTTTCTTCTTTTTCTCTTCTTAGGCGTTCTTGCTCCTTTGCAGCTTCCTCTTGCTTTCTAGCCTCTTGTAATGCCAGTAATTCTTTTTCTTTATTTATGCGTTCTTGCTCCTTTGCAGCTTCATCTTGCTTTCTAGCCTCCTCTTGTAATGCTAGTAATTCTTTCTCTCTTTCAATGCGTTCTTGCTCCTTTGCAGCTTTTTCATCTTCCTCTTTCTTTCTAGCCTTTTCTTGTAATTCTAGTAATTCTTGCTCTCTCTTGATGCGTTCTTGCTCCTTTGCAGCTCTATCAGCCTCCTCTCTTTTGATATCTTCCTGTTGCTTTGTTGCTTCATCGTCTTCTTTTTTAATATTCTCGGTTGCTTGTTCCTGCTCCCATGGAGTTTAACCAGAAGTTTTCTAATCAGATTGTCAATCTTTAAAACAAATTACTTTGAAGTGCTAGTTGCGTAACCAACTTTGTCTGATATCTGTCTTTGGTAACCAGTTTCTTTTACGCCACAGATACTATAAGAGTTTTAAAAAGAATACGATGAAGGTATAAAAAAATCACGCGCTGCAAAGTCAGCATGGTCAAAAGTAACCAACACATCAATTATCATTTAATAACATTACCTTAAATTAAAAAATTCTTGAAAGTTGGGTACACCTTTAAATTGAAAGTTTGGAAACTTTAGTACTTTATTGCCCATAAAAAGTTGGTTATCTAAAACAGATATTCGATCAAAGTTGATTGTCATGGTATGCAACCAGCTAATTTTCAAAATCAGAAGTCATGGAGAGCATAGTAGTTAGTCATGGATCACGATGATACCTTTACTACTGCTGTTGTGGATAATGTGTTTCCGCTTACTTTTTCTGTTTTTTCTCCCAATCTACTTTCAAATTCCTCGTTGACTTTATTCACTATATTCTCAACAATCTGCAATCATACTTTTTTCTAAAATCTAATTCGGAATATTAAGAAAACTAGTTATACATACTACATAGTTATTGAGTAAAAAAGAACTCACCATAGGAATATCTTCTTCCTCTCTATCCTCGAGGAGATCACAAACAATCATGTATAAGTGTCCAGAATCAGACTGCAAATCACACACTCAAATTATCTTAGATCGAAAGGATGTCAACAATTGACTATAATATCCTTACTTCATAATAATTAGAAAAAGGCAAACCTCTTCATTACGGTCATTTCCATCCCCAGATTGGCTAGTCATATATAATAACCTGTCACTGCTAAGAGAATGTGTTCTTGAAATGGTATTAAGGGCTGATTCTGAGTTTCTACGAACAAATGACCTCCCGATTGAAGATGCTTTTGAATTCCATAAAAATTTGCGTGCACCAGTTTCACTATAAGCTCTCAGTGCGAGTATAGTGTTCACCACTCTTGAAAAATCTCCTCCCTGCATATATTGCAACAGAAACACAGTATAGTACTGCTACCAAATGCATCTTTACATGGTTTAAATTAAAAATTACCTCATCTAAATCATAGAGATCAAAAGTTGGAAGGCCAATTTCTTCAATGGCTGTAAGAAAGTTTGAAATATTTTCATAGTAGGCAGATTGAGCTTCCTCATCAGGTGTGGTGGTGACAGCCGATGGTGCTTTCACAACCTACACATATTCTTTTCGAGTCAATATTAATCACTAAAAGGTGAAAAGTAACCTGAGAGGTCAAAGATGAATAAGTAAAAATCTTGTTACATTAGGAACAGCACGTGGTTTAATCTTGTTAAGAATATTGCAAAGTATCATTCCACTTTGTAATCCTAGCCTAAAAGCTTCTTCTGAAGGCTCGGCTGGCAAGTCTTTTGCAGCCACTACACCTGCTCTCTTTCTTATCCATGATGCTGCCTCATTTCTGTTTGTTGCTGAAACATAACACATATACGCACCAACACCTTGTTTTAGTTTTCAGGATTTATTTACATGTTTCAAAAGACTTGCAAAATTGTCACCCGCATGTAACTAACTAGATTTTATCAGTTACTTGTAACAAAACTCTTATTCAGTACACAATTGTCATTGCATGTAACTAACTTTTGTATTAATTTTTATCAAATTTAGTCGGTTGACAGAGTTAAATGCAAAGTTCTTGATTGGAAAAATAAATCACTGTCTTATGCAGGCATACTACAGTTGATAGCTTTTGTTCTTGCATCAACACAAGTCTATTGGGCCTCGGTATATATGCTTCCTAAATCAGTAATTACATACATTTATAGGATCTTGAAAGGTTTTTTGGTGTGTAATAGAAAGATTAGAAGAGATATATAAAGCCAGAGGGGCTTGGAAGATTGGGTCTCAAGCCTATGAGGCAAAGGAAGAAAGCTCTCCACACTAAACACATAGATACCCAATAAAAAAGGGTCAAAATAAATGGAATGAATTTGTTAAAGATATGAGCTCTCAACCCTGTACTAAAACTATGTGGAGCAGCAGAGACAGTTCAAAAGATGTAGGAAAGAAAGTATCTAAAATACATAAGTTAAAACCATCAAGAAAAATAGGCTTAGAAAGCATTTCTCAATAAAAAATGGTTAACTACCCATTATTCTTTTGGTATTCAGTAGCCAATAAAAGAGACATATTCACATATTACGTATAGGTTGTTTTTCTTTTAATACCACACAAAAGTTTGTTGGGGGTGGCTAATTGCAATATTATAATAAAATTATGGGCTGTATACTTATGTGTCAAGACCATTATTGGGCTCATGGAGGGGGCCTAGCACCCGCTAGCCAACCCCCTCCCTCCGCCTCGGCTTAAGTTAATGAGTCTTAAAGTGAAAGCATCTGTATGCAAGTTACCAACCCGTGAAGAGTAAAGACGGCGATGCAGAATGGAGATGAGAATGCAAGTATTGAAGAAAGTTCGTTTGTGTATAAGATTTGCATATCTACTAAAACGTGGAGTAAGAATGTGATAGGAATCTTTGTTAGGAATGAATCATGTACGGACATCCTTTATTTGTTGGTCAATCGAGAAGCCTTGGGGATTGTCCTTGGTTTCCATTTTGACTATGTAACATTGTTAGTGATTATAAAATCTTCAGCTTTTCACCACATGACATCAGCTTTTTGATAATGTCACGGCATGTCATGTTACTACTGTTTTAGTGTTTTACATGCTATAGAAGGTCATCTACATACTAAGGAAACAAACATGAAAATGAACAAAAACTATAATACGTTCATTACATGGAACGATAATGTGACGAATGTCATTACATTTTGCTACAACTTTGTTTATAGTTTTCTGTAACTCGCACATAAACATAACGACATTGTATGGATTAAAAATGCTTAAGACCATAATTTGTACCAATTTGCATAAACCAATGATCATAAACATTATTAACATGTAAATTACGCAATGAAATGGTCATGAAACTTACGATCTTCTTCATTCGTCTCGTACGCTACATCAACATCTTCACCCATAGACGTCATATCTTCCGATTCAGCCATTTTAAATGAACATTCAACAGCACTTTTAACTCCAAATATTTATTCTAAAAACCATTCATATTCATTATTGGTGCATGCTAACAAATTCAAATAACAATTTTGGAAAAACAAGAAAACTAACATTTTTTTCGGTTGCTTTTTTTTTCAATGAATGGTTCGGGGCCTCTTGTATTGGAAGTGAAGGAGTGGATGGTTAATAATAATCTCATTTTGCAAACCATTGATCTTCTTAGTTGAATTCAAGAATGATGCTTATTGTTATTATTCCATGTGTCCAAAATGCCTACATAACACTACAATTATAAGCTCACATATGGTCCTTAGAATTATAATACATAACACTTTAAATAACGGCTCGTTTTCTTTCAAATAATTTTTGGAAAATTACAAATTTTATTCATGTGTTTTCATTTTTGCACTTCATGCCACTCCAATGCCCTTACTGTTTTTAGTTTGCAACAACTTATATCCTTTTCGCAAACGGCTGCCAATTATTGTCGTTATCGTCTCACACGTGCATTTCACATGAGGGTAAATTCGTCTTTTCACTTGTCCCCCAATATCACTCACCCACTTTCTTAACAATCTCAAAAAACCCTTTTGTTTTATCTTAAACACCAGTTTTCTATATCAGATTCACTCCAAATCCTTTAATTTTGAAAATCACAAATTAACATAATGGTTGATCTTAATGGTTAGAGGCACATTTTGGCAGATTCGTGCCAAGAGTCCCCAAATTCATGATCTTGGTCTCATTTACGATAAATATCATTTCGCCTTCTATTAAAGCTTATTTTAGCTAATATGTAGTCAAGAATTGTATGGTATTGGCGGTCAACCGCATTGCCTACAAAACATGCACAGCGAAAAATAAACACATAAAGGTTATGCAGACAAAACCCCTAATATACACATCTCCTAATCAGTGATATAACATAAACTTGACACGTATAAAGGGTGTTTAAGGAATTCTTACTTGATCATGCAGTAATGTAAGCTTCTAGACCTTCACAACTTGCACAGAATCGCCTTCTTCTTGATCTTGTTGCTTCAGTCGAACAGATTAGGGCTACAAACCTATGCAAGTTGGAGAGTACGAAATGCACAAAACAAACTAGGGTTTAGTTGACTTAGGGATCGACTTGAAGAAGTCAATCGATCAACCAAAGGGATTTATCCCTTTGAGATTTTTCGGCTGATCGAACAAGAGGGTGAGGAGAAAGGGAGTTTTTAGCGTTTAGAGGATTAAAATGATTTCTAGTTTAGTTTGTCTTTGATTTATAGTAAACAAAAAACAATCCTTATCCAACTAGAACTATCTAGTAACTATCCTTAAGTGAATTAGAACTAATCCCCCCTCCAAAGGGGTCGGCCGAATCCCACACAAACCTTAAGGTTTATGTTTTTGCCTTTTATTTACTTATATATTTATCCTAGAAAATATATACACCCTGGATAATTACCGTTTTACCCATCTACAAGAATATTGCCATATTAGACGTTGTTCTTTGCACACTAATTCTTTCATACTCCCACTTTGTGCAAGGCAACAACACTAGAACCACTTTCACAGTACGAAGAGGCTCTTAGCAAAGCAATCAAGTATAGAAACCAATTCAATACCCACGTAGTGATTTACAAAAACTCCAAAAACACCTCAGCTGAGTTTAGGTATATGACTATATCCCTTTTCACTTTGCGATATATCAAAAAGTACAAGACATGGATATGTTAATCTAGCAATACTTTAGTCCTTTCTTGTCAACGTGAATGATTTGTCTCTCATGGTGTTCCAAGAAACTTGTCGCAGGGCCATGCTCTCACAAATCATCTCACCAACAAGGGGTCCGAAAAAATATCCTCTCTAGTCTATTTCAACTTGAAGTTGCAAATTACCTTTGTAGAAAACTAGAAGGGGGGTTGAATAGTTTTACCGATTAAAACTATGTTTTAAAACTTTTAGATCGACTTATGTCAATCTAGTTTTGTGTTGTTTGATATTGATAGTTGTCTAAGCATACAAACTATACTAAAAGAGAGAGATAGAAAGACACAACCACAACACAAGTATTTATAGTGGTTCGGCTACAAGGACACCTTCATTGCCCTACTCCAATGCCAGAGTACCCAACTCGAGAGTTCCGTAAATACTACACAAGACTAACTCCTTTCACCGGCGGAGAAGCCTTCACAATGTCGCTTACACTTTATCTGGTACAAAGCTAAATACCGAGCTCTTTCCACGAGGTAGAGCCAAACCTTCGTCGCCTACACTTTAATAGGTACAAGGCTAGATACCGAGTCCTTAGCACGGCGGACCAAACCAACACAACTAGAACAAAACATCTAAAGGAACCAACGTCCTTTTTACACCTAACGAATCAACATATCTACAACACCCTTTGAGAAGAAGAAAGAACAAGATGCACTTCTGTGATCTTGGAAGAGAAGAATCCTAGCAACTCATATCACGAGCTTGCAAGTCTTCGAGAATCACAAAGAAAGACTACATAGAAAGATCCTTGGATATGAGGTTAGAGAGTTTAGAACATAGAGAGAAAATATGTCTAAAAGGGGTGAGGGATAAGAGAGAAATGACTCACTATTTATAGGCAATTCTGAGCACTGTTCACCCGGATCCGGCGGATCCCTTCCCAAAGGGATCCGGCAAGACAAAACCCAGGGATCCGGCTATCTGGTATCAACAGTTCGGATTTTGGGTTACATTTCCGGGTTTTGGGTTATGGGCTATGATCCATGGTTCATGTGATGTCATGCATGATGTCAAGGACATCTTGGCTTCTGGGTTTTGGACTTTAGGTTATGGGTTATGGACTTTGGGTCATGGATCATGGGTTTTACCCATTATGAAGTCATGCATGATGTCATGCAAATGGGTTATGGGTTATGGATCAAGCTCCATAGGTTATGGGTTATGGACTTAGTTTTTAGGTCATGGATAGTCCAAGTCTTTCCTAGTTAATTTACAAGTAACATGTATTTTATAAAATGTAAGTAACTAAGTTACTTAAGTGTTTTTATAAAATGGTTTTGGTTTTATGTAAACTTGTTAACTAAATATGTTTAAGGTTTTATTTTTTTGATGTCATACATGATGTCAAGGACATCTTGGGTTCTGGGTTATGGACTTTGGGTTATGGGTATGGACTTTGGGTCATGGATCATGGGTTTTACCCATTATGAAGTCATGCACGATGTCATGCAAATAGGTTATGGGTTATGGATCAAGCTCCATAGGTTATGGGTTATGGACTTAGTTTTTGGGTCATGGATAGTCCAAGTCTTTCCTAGTTAATTTACAAGTAACATGTATTTTATAAAATGTAAGTAACTAAGTTACTTAGGTGTTTTTATAAAATGGTTTTGGTTTTATGTAAACTTGTTAACTAAATATGTTTAAGGTTTTATTTGTTTGATGTCATACATGATGTCAAGGACATCTTGGGTTCTGGGTTATGGACTTTAGGTTATGGGTTATGGACTTTGGGTCATGGATCATGGGTTTTACCCATTATGAAGTCATGCATGATGTCATGCAAATGGGTTATGGGTTATGGATCAAGCTCCATAGGTTATGGGTTATGGACTTAGTTTTTGGGTCATGGATAGTCCAAGTCTTTCCTAGTTAATTTACAAGTAACATGCATTTTATAAAATGTAAGTAACTAAGTTACTTAAGTGTTTTTATAAAATGGTTTTGGTTTTATGTAAACTTGTTAACTAAACATGTTTAAGGTTTTATTTGTTTAATGAAATGAGTTAGTAAACTTTTGGCTCAAAGTGTTACGTATTTTATCTATCTCGTTAAAATTATTTTACGTTTGTTATCGACAAAACATTAGAAGATCGTAAAATATAAATAAACGTTTTTAAGGTTTATTTGTATTAACAATCTCCCCCTTTTTGTTGACGAAAAATGATAAAATTATTTTAAGTAAAACGATAAAATTCGTAAGTTTTTGAATTTAAGTTAGAGTGTCGAGAAGAAACTAACCCGAATGCAAGTTGTTGTTGTTTTTTTTTTTTTTTTTTAGTAAGAAATGAGAGAGAGGTGTAAAAATGGAGTAAAGAGAGTAAGAAGTTCTTAGTTGCTCTCCCTTGTTGAGGACATCAAGTAATTAGGGAGACTAAGACGTGATCATTGCAAGTTTCTACAATGTTTTTGATTGGACGAAAGCTCCCCCTTAATGAGGGCGTCAAGCACTCCATGTGTATTTTTGAAAATCTACAAAAAAATGTTAGAAAACAAGTATATGTTGTCCCTTTGTTGAAAATTTGGCTGCATAAGAATTTTGTTAGTCCTCTGTATCCCCGGATCCTTCTCAGAAGGGATCCGCCTAGTATAAAATGAGGGATCCGACTTACCTGCAACTTGTTAGTAGTAGTAAAGAATAGAAAATGTATGAAATCAAGTAATAATCACACCAATCATGTTCACATAAACACAAAGCACATAATCATGAAGATTCATTTAATAAACATAAGAGAAATGATACAACAATGGTCAAATCTCTAAAAACTAAAAATGATCTAACATGAAAAAGTCCTAGTAACTAAAGTTAGGCCTAAGACTAAGAGGAGGGAGATCACTTATGCTTGCACTTCAAGGTTTTTAGGGAAGGTTAGGTTTAGTGACGTCTTCAAGACGTTCAAGTATGTGATGAAACATGAAACGCATTTCATTGCGTAGTTCATGTACCACGGTTTAAGTATGGTGGCAATGGGTACAAGTCTCCTCATGACTTGGTTGGTAAGAGCCTAAGATAGATGGTTCATTAGGCATGTTTGAGGTGGAAGCACCTTGGTGGATAGGTTATGGATGTACCATGGGTGTTGGTTGAGAAGTATGTGTGGGAGGAAGTGTGTCAATGTTTGGTTGAGGTGGTTGAGATGGTTGACATCTTCTCATAACCCAAAATGGGCCATTTGAGGGGGGAGGAGAGGAACGCAAGTTTACTATAGGTGGTGGTATGTTTATGTCAACATTTAGGTGGTAGGCTGGTGGTTGAGTTGACATTCTCTTAATAGATGATGGTGGTGGATTGAAGGTTCTAGGAGGTAAGTCCTCCAATGAGTTCAAGAATCGGTGAGGGGATGTAGGAGGTGTGGTAAAAGAAAGGAGTTAAGGTTGAAGAGGTGAGGCTTGTATGGGTTGAGTTGAGATAGGTGTTGGTTCAAGAAAAGTAGGTTGTGGTGAAGTTGGTTTGTTGGAAGCAAGTTGTGGTAGAGTTGGCTCATTAGAAGGAGGGGTTTGGATGTAGTTTAAGAGAAGTGTTCTAGTAGAGGGTGTCTTGATGGGTGTGGTTTCCGTTGAGGATATCTCATACACAATTCGTGCGATTTTTCTTGGAGGGCTTCTAGTGGATGATCTTGCACTTGGTGCTTTAGTCATGTTTTGAGGTAAGTTTAGAAAGTGAGTTTACAGTAGAAGAAGGTTTGTTTAGGTGTGGTTTAAATAGTGAAGGATCAAGTGAAGTAATTAAATCCTAAACCACTAAAATCCTTTGAATTGCAATGATATGCATGCACCAAGGTCAACTACAGTGATACAATCTTCCAGGAGATTTATTAAAGGTAATGTGGAGTGTTAGAATGGATAAAGTTGAATTTTGGAAGGTTTTAAGTGATCAAACCTGTTTCTATTTGCCCGGATCCAGCGGATCCTTTTCAACAGGGATCCGGCTAACAGATTAGGTGTGAGGGAAAAATGATTATGATTATACTATAGCAGCCCTATGTTTCTTGGTGTAATGAGTGTGAAAAGGTGTCTTAAATGAGAAAATCCTGAGTGGTTTAAGACTAATGATGAGGGGTTACCATTAATGGTATTTAGAGAGGAGAGAAAGATCTAAAGTAGGCACATAGGTGAATATGAGTTAAGATAATCATACCGCTAAGTTTTAATTGTTTGTAGGCTTCAGGGAAAGGTGGTATGAAATTTTTAAATTTTTTTAAAAATCATAAGAATTAAAAGATTGGTTTTAGAGCATTTTAAGGTAGAAATGATGGAAATAAATTTGTGAAAAATTATTTATTGTGTAGATAAGTGAATTATGTTTAGAGAAAGGTGATGCAAGAAGTGGAACATGAAAATGTTGGTTATCTTAGAGATGATAAATCATAAACATCTCGGAAGAAACTTAATTTTTTCCTAAGAGATCAAAAGAGCTACTAACCTCAAGATCAGCTCAAATGTGACTAATAGGAGATGGATAACTAGTGTACTAAGGTTAGAAAGGTTGAGGGTGATGAGAAGTGGTATAAAAGTTTCTCTGTATGACCTAATCCTTTCTATATGGGATCCGACTAGTTATAACTAAGGGATCCGGCTTCTGAGACTATTTCTTTCACAGTGGGCTTGTAGAAGTTAGCTTACTCGTCGAATAAAAAATCTAACACTTCAGGCAACACTTATACATAGATACACTACTGATACAACAAGAATGACACTTAAGGAGCACACAAAGATAATCAAATGAGATAATGACCGACTTTTGATATATGATCAAAAGTGGTAAAATTTCCTAGTAGGCAATTATAGAAACTACAAGTGTTAGAGTTTTACCCATCATGCTATCATCTAGCATTACCATACGTTAGAGACAAATATTACATGTTTCAAGAGACATAATACCGAATTCGTTTTTGAGACATTCACCAAATTGTTTTAAACTTGTTTCATCAGCAACATTCAATTTTTCTTCACCTCTTCTTCTTTCCCATACTTGATATGAAGTGAGTGAGACACTTGAACATACCCTTGGTTTGCTTGAACTCCTCGGTTTCTTTGTGAATTCTAGGGAGTTGATCAATGTATGTGATGGGATCGAGTTGATAGTTTTGGATTGGGTCGTTAGGATCAACTTTAACTTCATCAGAAGAGTTGGTGGGAGGATGTGGCCTTTTCCTTTCAACCATCAACCTCTGTGTCCGTCCCTCGGTGAGAGGTACCATGACATGATCACAAAGAAAGTGGTCATCGTTCATTGGAGAAGGTTGCATTCCACTTACGTATCTTGCAAGGCGAGTGAGAAGCATTGTATAAGGAAGCACCATTTTGTCGGTACGGAATACACTAGCCATTCTTTTGACCATGTAGTAGGCGAGGTTGAAAGGAGTTCCATGAATGAGACAATAGATCATATAGACAAGGCAAGCATTGGGGTGATCCTTGTTTCCGACAAGACAGAGGACATTTTCTCTAAGGATTTGTTCCCACTTTTTGTATTGAGGAATCATCTCGGAGAGCTCCATTTGGAATGGGTCTCGATGGATGAGTTCGGAGTTTCTAGTGAGACAAGTTGGTGAGATTCTTTCAATGAAGACGGTGTTCCTAACCGTGATGGGATCATCAAGAGGAGTGAGATAGACTTGATGTGGATCGACCATTTCTTGAAGTTTAGCAAGAGACCAATCATTTGAGTACATGCAAATACCTTGACATGGAATGCGAAGGACTTCGGCAAACACTGTGAGGGGTAGGACAATGGTTTGATTGTTGATGATGAAGGAAATAGAGATAGTTTCATCATCATTGCGAATGACACGGATACTCTTATAGAACTCAAGAACAAAGACGGGACAAATTTGTTCGTTGATATGAAGGAGACAATCGAAGTTAATTCTAGAAAAGACATGAGGGATATTGGTGTCATCGAGGAAGGATGGGTCAACAACACGTCCTTCGTGGAAGAAATGCTTTTGAAGCATTTTGAATACTTTTCGGTCATTGGGAGAGAGGTTTTCTTTGTGATGATGCAAAGGGATGTAGTGGGCGGTCTCGTGGTAGTCTTGTTGAGTTGATTTAGGCATGTTTAAAACCTAGAACAAAACATAAGGTGACGATACAAAATACGACTTTTATATACGAAATTTTTTTCTAAGTGTATTGTATCACAATGTTAATTAGATGGGTTTAGAAACTCATAATAATTTGGTTGGAAAATATAGTTTTTGATGAAACTTTAACTATTCCTCATTTTGTATTAACAATGCTAAATTACATCATTTAATTATTTCATTAAGGTTTTGAGAATTCTTGTGGGAAGAGTATGTTGTTAATTACACAATGTTTATCGAAAACAAAAACTAATAATCACAATGTGATGATCATTAAGTGTTAATTTGATAAACCCATTTTGATGAATATTAAGAACAAAACACTTAGAAATTCATAAATTACAATGTTGTAAGATTAGTACTTACGGAGATGATTAATTTGATGAGATGAATGATGATGAATCTCCAGGAGGGTTTGAGGGTGTTTTTAGGTCGAGTTTTATGAGAGAAAGGGTAAAGTGAGAGTGTATAGTGATCATCATATTATAATCTGTTTTGCTGATATGCCGGTTCCGCCGGATCCTTTGGAAAAGGGATCCGACACCTTATAGCCAAGGGATCCGGCTGTTCAGTTATTTCACAGATTGGTATGATTGATTTGACGTAGAATATTGATCCTAATTATTTGTGATATCAATGTATGTTGGTACAAGTTTATGATGAGGTACTTGGTGATCTTAAATTTAAGATATACATAAATATAACGAGGCGTGAGTTAAATAGTTATTCAAAATAAAAGGTAAAATAAAGCAAGAAAATACTTATATTCCATTAACTTCAATGCACAAGGCAATACAAAGGATTGGATAAATAAACAACAAGTAGAAGTACAAATAAAGAAAACGTCGCCATGAGAGAACTTGAGAATGGGATAAAGAAGCATCACGAGTGAGATTATGATGAGGATCAACGTATAATACACCATTTTTGTGACGTCTTTGATTTCTTTGTTCGAAGGTGTTTTTGGAGAAGAAAGTTAATTTGAATTTTGAATTGTGATAAAGATTAGAATGAGAAAGATTAGATTAAATAAAAGATTTTGAGGTGATGGTTTACTATAGCAAAACGTCGAGTGGCGTGGGAAAGTTTGAAGAGGGATTTTTGAATGTTGTGGTTTGATATTAGTGTATACTATTCATTTAGAATTTAGAAGATTTTTGACATGCCGAAGTATTTAAAGGAATTAGACCTAGTGAGGCACAAGAAATAATACAAGTACTTATGAACACGTTGTCACATATAAGCAAAGCGAAATAAAGGCATACATGTCAAGACAAAGGTATATTTAAAGAGAGGAACATACCTTTAAATTTTAATAGTCTTCTTGAGAAAAAGAATATTCGCAGCCTTTTTGACACCTTTGAAAGCTCTTTGAAGAAAATTATAACACATCTTTGTAATGTGTCAACTTTGAACTTTTTTTGGATTAAGAGATGTACAAAGTTTCCTATCGTGAAGACACTTAAAGAAAATAGTTTGAATTAATTATCTGATAAGAATGATTTATTGAAAGTAATGCTTATTAAAACTATCAATATCTAAACTGGTTTTATTTTGTAAAACTTAGTTTCTAGTTTATAAAAAGATTTTTATAACGCCCTAGAATTCGGATTAACATTTTAATTATCTACTTTAATTATACCATAAGTTAAATAAATAAATAGTAATATGAATATAACATTGGGCAAATTGGTTAAAAAAATATTTTGGGCTTACTTTTCTTATTTAAACCCATACACCCCAAGCCCAACTAAAATTTGATAAACCCATTAGACAAAAAAATAATAAAAAGAATCGGTGTTTCCCCTCCCATAAACGAAGTACAGAAGGAAGAAAAAAAAAACCTAGCCTCCATACTTGTTGTCATCAAGAACTCAAGATCAAGATTCGTGATAATCCCTCGAAGGTTTGGTATCATTAATCATCTATTTTCTTAAACATCTTTTGTTTTTAATTTTTTTTTCATGTAACTATAATTGATGGATATGATTAGGGTTTATTAAAATCTCAGTAATTAATTATGTTTGATCCTTAAAATATAATTAGAGATGTGTTAGAGGTTTTATCTTGTGTTGGTTAGGGTTAGAATTTTGTTTGTAATGCTGTCCAAAAATTGGGTCGGATTGATGGATGTATAAATTGATGATGACAACGTGTTTTTGTATGATTCTTGAGTCTAAAACAAAGTGCAGGTTGTGTACTATCTACATACAAAATTTCATAATTTTTGGAGGTGGGGAAGATGACTTTTTGATTTTTATAAAATTAGATGTCAATCCTGAGTTTAGGAGTCTGGAAATTTAGCTAGTATTTTTGAATTTTAATTTCGAAACGGTGAGGAATTAGGAGGTATCCTTTTACAGGTAGAATATATAGTATATAAAGGACTTTCTGGAATTTTTATAAATTTTTCTAAATGGTTCTCATGTGGTTTCAAAATGCAAACTTTTTGGGTGTTTGTGCAGTCATCTTTCTGGGTAGGTCTGGGAAAATGATTTTTGAAAGGGTATTATCACTTTGAAATAAAATTTAAGAAAATTACAGTAGGTGCTCAACATGTTTAGGTATCTGTGATAAAAATCTTATCTTCCCAGTAGACACTTAATTATGGTATAAAAATTCATAATATCAGGACCAGAATGTGATAAAAATCTAAACCACCTTCAAGTTAAGAATTTAGTATAACCTCAACCCATTGAATGTGTTTTAACCTAAGTGTCATTGTAACATTAATTCGGATACTCTTAAACATGTGTTAACCTACTTTATAATGTTAATGCGGATACTTTTGGTCATATGTTAATCTAATTTTCGATAATGAAGCCCTAAGTTGTTAAATTGTGAATTGTGACCCGAGGTTGGAAACTTACTGAATCTGAAAACTTACTAATGATTCAAACTTGCTAATTTAGGAAAGTTGCTAAATATGGAAAGTTACTAATTTTTATTTAATTCAAAAAGCTCACTTAATTCGGAAAGTTACTAAATTGGGAAAGTTACTAATTATGAAAAGTTACTAATTAGGAAAGTTACTAATTATGGAAAGTTACAAATTATGGAAAGTTACTAATTATGAAAAGTTACTAAATATGAAAGGTTACTAAAAATGTAAAGTTTCTAAAAATAAAAGGAAACCCTAATATGTTACTCTGCTCAACAACAAGTGATGAATCAGTAATAACTTATGAAATAGTTCTTAAATAATTAGACGGTCATTAATTCGTGTAGATTCGCTGAAGAAGGAGTAACTTCCGATATTTGTGATATGGTTTCATTTGCGGTTTAAGGTACATATATTCTACCCTTTCTCAGTAAGGGTATTCTCTCATGACTCTTGATCCTTGACTTGATTCGTTTGCTTTAATATGATATGATCCTTTGCTATGATCCCTTTTGATATGATCCTTTGCTATGATCCTATTTATGTGATCCTTTGTTATGATTCAGTTGATATGAGCCATTGCCATGATTCCCTTTGATATGATTCTATGACATGATATGATTTGTTCTATTTAGTCGCCCGAGCTAACTAGCCATGGAGGTACCATGGCCATGTCATTGAGGCACCAATGGCATGACACTTTCTGTGGAGGTGTGATTGATCCACGGCGTCCCCATTTGATATGATATGATATGATATGTGATCACTTGGCCATTTTGATATATGCGTATACTTGTCTAGTACATGGTACGTATATGATTTGTTTTGTGGGGGGCGTATGGATGCATCCTAGGCTAATATGATTTGTTTGGTGACTGGCTGTGTGTGCCCTACACCCCACTCACTATTTGGTACTTAGAGGCCTCCCCTCTTCGTACACATTGGATATGATATGTATATGTGATTATGTGGTCTATTCGAGTGGCTCGTTTAGACAGGCTCGTGGCTATCTGTTAGGTATCTTTGGTCCGTTCGAGTGGCTCGTTTGGACGCGTTCGTTGCCATTTTTTTATTTGACTCTTAGAGCTATTCTGACTCATGATATTTATGCATTGGATCCATTTGATTCGTATTATCTTATTTCTCCATTTCATTTGACTTATGATATTTGTTCAGATGATCTTGACCTCTCATTCTTTTCATAGATGATATTCGTTTCAGCAGGAGCTTGTGTTTCCTTTTTCTTTACATATATATGTTTAATTATTCGTTTGTTATATATATCTGTTCACTGGGTTTTTTAAGCTTTGCCGCATTTCTTTTCCTGCGGCAGGTTTTAGGTTGGAAGCTGGGATTGAGTGAAGAGTGCATAGGAGCCCTTAGTGGACCACCCTGACGATAGACACCCATTTGCTCTTGGATTAGATTTTGATTTATCTTCAGTTAGATTTGAGCTTGGAGTTGTATTTCAGTTTTGGAAATTTTTATGTATAGAGTTAGTATTTCGTTTCTATCGTTAGAATACCTTGTAACTATTATGTTTATAAGTCTTCCGCTTGCATTTGTATGTTCTGATTGACACCACAATGTAGCATCTTTGCCTTTGACGGGTTATGGTGTTACAATTATGGTATTAGAGCCCAGGTTGCGGCTGCCAAGGAGTGACCAAAGACCTTACAGACATTTCTTTATAGTTTTATACGTGGGAGACCTTCCAGCAAGGGAGTCACATTCATGGACGAGGGACTGAAAGGAAGAGAAAGCTATAATACATAATAGATTCCCACTAGCAGCTAATCTAATAGGCACAATACCCGATCGTAGAACAAATTTGCTTGCTTGGTTGGCTTCCCAAAAAAAAAACAGAACTTCCATAACTTAACCTGAAAGCGCTGCTATGACTGCTGCACAGGTTTTCTCCATAGCTGTGAATTTCTTTTATGCATTATTATCATTGAACAACTTAGCTAAATTAGTCCAAAGCTCTGTTGGTTTGACTCTGGCTCGTGGTTCCTCCTTTTTTTTTGTATGGTTTTTTTTCCAATTGGTAGTCGCGGCCGGCATTCCGCATCCTCTCATAGCCTGGTGTGACGCGGGGAACCCCCCCCCCCCACTTAGTCCGGCCAGGGCTTCCTCTTCCTCAACCGGAGACGCCGCCGGTACCTGAACCTGTCCTTGTCGTGATCCCGCAATTGCCCGTGACCTTTAAGGTAGGGGTAATCCGAACTTGAGGCGGAATCCCTCATCAGTATAGTGGGATTTCAAAGAAATGGGCTTCATTTTTTAAGCTTCTTATTACCCGCAGGAGTCCCACTGCTGTTAGCACCCTTTTTAGTACTCCTTGAGCTAATTTCTTATTGTTTTCGCGCATTAAGCTTAGGAATACGTTTATTTGCTAATATGATGGCTGGTCATAGTTTAGTAAAGATTTTAAGTGGGTTCGCTTGGACTATGCTATGTATGAATGATATTTTGTTTTTTATAGGGGATCTTGGTCCTTTATTTATAGTTCTTGCATTAACTGGTCTGGAATTAGGTGTAGCTATATTACAAGCTTATGTTTTTAGGATTTTAATATGTAGTTACTTCAATGATGCTATAAATCTCCATTAAAGTGGTTATTTATTTATAATTACCGGTCTTAGCAAGAATCTATTGCAAATGCATGTGAGGGAGGAATGCCTTCATTCAAATTTAAAACTTGTCGTCTACTTGAAGGAAATGTTTGGAACAGGGAACTTAGTATCCAATTACGGACTCCGTGCTACTGAATGGATCAACGAACTGAATATATTTCCAATTCCGACTGCAGCTCCAGCTAAAGTAATTGTAGTAGTTCCAGCACCGATGACTTTTAAACCCTCCTACGTAGGTTCGAATCCTGCCTCTCCCACTTGTTTGTTGTAGACTTCAGAGAAGACTTGTAGTACATATGTTATGGCATGTGAAGATTTGGACCCTTAGGTTTGCACTATAGGAGCTTATGAAATGACCCTTGAAGTTTTGCCTTAGGTTTCCCCTGCAGAAAACTTTAGTATGACCGGTGAGGATTGGGTAGATTATGCTATAAGGCGTTTGTTAGATATCTTTCTTCCGCATCACTCTGATTTATGTCTCTGATTTTAGCTAAGCCTTTATAAGATTATTCGTTCCAGAGATTTAGAAAATTTATCAAGATACGCAACATAAGTTTAGAATGCTTTGAGACTTTTGTAGTAATGCCTTACAGGTTTCACTTTCTGATGTGACCGCATTCTTTCAAAATTCGATCTCCGATTCGTTTATGATTCATTTAGATACCTTTTCGTTTATTCAGAGAATTCGTATATGTATGAATTCGATGTGTTCGACACATTCTGTGGTTTCCCTTGCCTTCGCTAAGCATATTAAGGTTCCCTCTACACTATTAGAATCTGCTATACTCATTTCTATTCCTATAAGAAATCTTGTGATTATTCGTCACAAGTATCAGAATTTTCCAGTACGTATTGAGGATATTTGAAGATAAGTTTCGTTATGCTAATCTGTTTCCTTTGGGAATGTTTGGTTCGATATTATTCTGAATATGGATTTGTTGACTGAGCATCGAGGTGCTAACAACAGTCATATTAGATTTGTCATCTTTGGCGATTTGAGACTCAAAATTCTATACCATGGTTCCCAACCTGGTAAACAATTTTGATCACCATTGTTTTAAAAACTCGTACGTTAATCCCTCGCAGTTGTGAAGATACTTCGTTTGATGAACTCGCCTTGAGAGTTATTCAGTTGTTTGAAATTTCACAGTGTGTTCCTGGTTTAACCATCAAGATTTCCATCTGATTGAGAAGATGTTTTGATCTGGTTATGAGAATTTGTTTAGTCACGACTCGAGGTAGACTGTGATTGCAATAAAGGCATGTGAATATGATGCAAGTATTATAACGCCTGGCCAACGTGATAATAGTTACATCATATAACTTGAACTTATTGGGATCATAGGAGATCTTGAGCAGTGCCTGAGATCAGTAAGTTGGTTGATTCAGAAACTCTATCCGTATAAGAGCAATGTTTTTCCTAATTTTGAAACTCCGTATTGAACGACATCAGTTGAATATTTTTTTTTAAAGAACCAACTTCTAGGAAGTGGTTTTATCCGTCTGGGTGTGTCTCCGTGTTGTGCTCTAGTTTTATTTCAGAAGAAGAATGATGATAGCATGAGGTTGTGTATTGATTCCGGGAAGCAGAATCGCGTTATGGTTAGAACTGTTGTCCGTTACCATGGATCAAGGATTTGTCAAATCAATTTCTGGATGCGAAGTTTTTCTCAGTGATTGAGTTGGATCCGATTATTTCAGTTACGTCTAAAGGAGCGAGATGTTCTTAGAATTGCCTTTCGTATTTGTAATGATCTTTATGAGTATTAGTGATGCCAATTGTATTGGCTACTACTCTGACTACTCCTATGGACTTGATAAATCGTGTATTTCATGAATATTTGGACAAATTCTCATAGTATGACATCTTGGTGTATTCAGAGACGAAGGAGAAACACGAGGATCATTTTCGTATTTGCGTTGAAATTTCTATGTCAGAAGAAGCTCTAGGTAATATTCTTGAAGAGTAAATTTTGGTTGGGATGAAGAATGAGAGGAGAATCTTGAGAAGCTGAAAAGAGATTTGTTTCTACTAAAAGAAGGAGACTTAGTTATGGCCTTATGCAACACGAGAAGAGTATTGGTTATGCATCAGCACAACGAGAACCGTATGAGGTGAACTATCCGACGCATGACTTTGGGTCATTCGTGATAGAAATGAAGAAGCTCAGGAGCAAGACGGTGGGATATGATCTATGTTAGAAGACTTGAAGGGAGCGGTTTTGATTGAAGCACACAGTTCTATTTGCTCTATTCATATTAGTTGTACTATTATGCATAGAGCCTTGCAGCATAAATTTTGATGGAATGGTTATGAAGATGGTTGTAACTACATTGGTGGCGAAGTGGTTCGCGTGTCAACAGGTTAAGATTCAGCATCAGCATACGAGTGGTTTTCTTACTTTTGGATGTTCTTATGTAGAAGTGGAATTAAACCTTCATGGACTTTACAACAGGATTTCCGCGCGCATTTAGAAAGGACATCGCAAATTAAGTTGTAGTGGATCGTTGATTGGTCGGCTCACTTGGGAGATTAGTAGAGACTTCTTTCAGCAGAAGATTATTCAAGCTACATGGCGCACCTGCAGTGATCGTGTCAGAGATTCGCGTTTCTACATCACATTCCTAGGAAGAGCTACTGAAGGCTTGAGGAACCAGACCAAAGTTTAGTAATGTTTTGCACCTCCAAACTAATGGATAAGTAGAACAACTATTCGAACTTGGAAGGCGTGTTGAGCGGAAAATTCGACAAGTGTTTGGCATGGTTGTGTATACTCACTAAGATTGATGGCATGCAAGTGACAAGGGTTTTCCCTTTTGGAGTTTTGTATGAACGGAGATGTGGAGCACCTTTTGGTTGAATTAAGTCAAAGAGTTACTTATTAAAGGTTCGAAGTTGATTACAGTGACTAATGGGTTAGTAACCATTGTGGAAGGAAAATTTTGAAACTTTAGACCGGGAATTTGTGTGTTCCGTATGATGTTTCCGTACAGAAGAGTTAGACGTTTTGACATGTAAGGAAGATTTAGTTCGCGATACGTTAGACCTTAAATTCATTCTTATCCGTACGATTATTCTACCTATTCCGTTATGCCTTCTGATACGTTTTGATATTCCAATATGTGCTTAGTTGATCGTTGATACGAATATATTACCCACCTCTTTATGAAACTCTTGATACGTTCGATGGTTCGGTATGTGCTTCTTTGATTATTAGCAAATTCCTTAGTTCGTTCAGAATCTGGATAGAGTTGATGAAGTTTCATCGTTTAGCACTACCTCCGTATTTGCCTCATGTGTATATGTGTTTCATGTATCTCTTAGTGAGATTACAAATATCATCTGTCATGTATATGTTTCGTATTCGTTGGATCGAGATTTGTTATGATTTGTCTGTTATGGAAGAGCCTAAGGCTATTTTGGAGCGTCAGGATCGGGTCATGAGAAATAAAACTATTTCATTTGTGAAGATGCTTTTGGAAGAACCTCTCCGAGCGTGAGGCAAGTTATTGTCATTTCTTTTCATGATTGATACGTCTCCGTCTAACTTTTGCGACTTCAAATTTCGAGGACGAAATTTTTCTTTTTAGAGAGGAAGAATTATAACGCCCTAGAATTCGGATTAACATTTTAATAATCTACTTTAATTATACCATAAGTTAAATAAATAAATAGTAATATGAATATAACATTGGGCAAATTAGTTAAAAAATATTTTGGGCTTACTTTTCTTATTTAAAGCCATACACAGCCCAACTAAAATTTGATAAACCCATTAGACAAAAAAAAAAAAAAAAAAAAAAAAAAAAAAAAAAAGAATCGGTGTTTTCCCTCCCATAAACGAAGTACAAAAGAAAAAAAAAACCTAGCCTCCATACTTGTTGTCATCAAGAACTCAAGATCAAGATTCGTGATAATCCCTCGAAGGTTTGGTATGATTAATCACCTATTTTCTTAAACATCTTTTGTTTTTAATTTTTTTCATGTATCTATAATTGATGGATATGATTAGGGTTTATTAAAAGAGTGAAGTTATTCTACATACAATAAAACTCTCACATACCAAGGGACAAATCCCACCCATTGATTTAAATTTAATCAATAGCTGAGATCAACTAAAAAAATACACTGAAGGGCAAATTTGTAAACTTTCAAAAAAAACACTCTACTCACACAAACCCCTAAATTCTTTGGCACACACACACACACACAAACATACACAAACACAGATTACTCTCTCTGATGATGAATATACACAACAAAACCTCGCCGGATAACGGTGATGTCATCATCATCATCATCATCAAATTAACCGAATAACAGATTCAGTTACAATCTAACAAACCTTACGAGGTGATCTATTTATGTAATTATATTGAATTGTCAGCTAATTTACAGTTTTACTGTTATCAATCGATTGATCATCTATTTATATGTTGATTATTTGTGTCAAAATTGATTAGTTTTATTCAAACCCTAATTTTTGAAATTCTGATGTTATGTATTGTTAGGATGATGTGGATTGTGAGATTTAAATAGGTATTGGTGTTTTCGTAGCGATTTTGGCCGAGTTGACCTGAATTAGGGCTTGTTTATGCACAAAGGCTTTTTAGGAAGTTGTTAGATTGCTTATTTGAGGTAAATAGTAGAATAAGCAGGTATTCTTATTTGAGAATTATGGAATTAAATAGTGATTCTAGGTAGATGATTGCTTATATGCTTAAGCAGAATCAGTTTTGTGACTCTTCTGCTTAAAAGCGATTGTAGGTAGATTGTTGGATATGTGATGCTAGCATGATTTATATTCGCTTGTTTAAATAGATATTTATGTTTTCGTTGGCGCAAGTTGACCTGGCTTGTTTACATACAAAGGTTATTTAGGAGTTTGCTTATTTTGAGTTATAATAAGCAGTTTTTGATCATCAATGTGAGATGCAATAGAATGCTTTTATATTTCTAAACACTATATCCCCAAGTAGTTATATGTGATCAGAAGCTTAAGCAAGAAGCGCTTTTGTTTATTGCTTATTTTCATGTATTATCTGCTTGATTTGAGGTCAAATAAGCTGAACGTAAAACCTTATATAAATGGAAACAAAAAGATATAGAGTGCTTTATAAACAGAATAAGACGCTTTTTCTTCGAGTACTTATGTTTAAGCAGCCTATCTGTAAGCACAAGTATAAGCAATCCCAAACACCATCTGAAATTATGTGAATTGTACAGCTTATTAGGAACTAGGAAGTTATGGAGTGATATCACCTGAGATATCACAGGTGATATCAGGTGATATCACCTGTGACCTGTGATATCACAGGTGATATCACCTGTGATATCACATGTGATATCGTGATATCACCGGTGATATCACATGTGATATCACTTGTGATATCACATGTCACATAAGCCGAAAACCACATAAACTATATGCTAAAAAAAACATTCTTTAGCTTAAGGGGGTTTTGAAAATACACAAACTTCTACAGGTCTTTACTATTAATTAATACTTAAATCATTCTTCAACTAATGATAACACATTCTTGATAACAGGTCACTCCTGAGAATCAAATACCAACATCTAGAATGGAACCTAAGAATCCGTAAGAAACTTCTACATCACCTTGTTAATTATTTATTTCAGTTTTTGCTAATGGTGTCAAGTTTGACCCATTTACCTATGGATGGATCAGTTGTGGTTATGTTTTACTGGTAAATTTAAAAAGTCTAGCTAAAAATCAAACGGAATAGGTAGAAAATCGCATAAATTGCGTTTTAATTTTTAAATACATAAAACCTTCTAAATCATTATGTTTAAGAAAAGGTTATTGCTGAAATAATATAACATTATAACATATTTGACACTCTTGTTATCTATAAAAAAATCTAAAAGAAAACTTTACAAATATGTTTTGGTCAACCCAACTCGTATAATGATATAACTTTTGACCCGTTACCTAGTGTGTCCAACCCTCCCATATTACGATGTTTAGTGTTAGCAATAATTAATGAAAAGGTGAATTTTTGATGCAGCATTAGCCCGGAGATGAACAGAAGTGGTGGTATGGTGGATGCTCATGGTATGAATAGTGTGAGGTGCTCAACTATATACCCTGACAAATATTGTGGAGCACCTATGTGGGGTTCAAGCAGATACGATGATGACATGTGTCAAATGGATGATGATGATCTCATGGCGGGCACATCTATGAAGCTTGATTCTACTTTAGTTTCTAACGATGTCAATAAGGTAACAAAAGTACATATGTCATTCTTTTTAAGATAATTTATCTCAGTGCTATAACATGGTACGTATTTATTATCTCAATGGATACAGAGCTTTAATCCCATGATGGAACCGGATGATGAATGGCCTTGTCAGTTTGATGGAAGTCCAGAACTGGACAAGAGTGCATGTCAGTTTGATGCAAGTCCAGAACTGGGCAAGAGTGCAACTAACTTGTTACGGCCCCTTAATAGGCTACCTAGGTTTTAAGCATCCTCTGCCTTTTAGATTAGCAACCAATTAGTTTTTCTAAACTTATGTTCCTGAACTCGGTTCCTGCTTTGATCAGAGAAGTAATTGTATAAACTCCAGTCCTCATATATGATTTAAAGATAATTATTCTGTACTCGAAATGAACCACTTATAGTTTTGCTCAAACGCCTGCTTAATCTCGTCGTTTGGGTGATTACATTGCTAGAAGGTTACTCAAATGTGTAGCTCTGCATAACGATGATGAGGGTCTATATCAGCATTTTGTTTAGTTCAAAATTTTTCAAGTCTTGCAAGCACACTGTCACTGAAGCGACTCAATGAATAGGGCTGGTATGGCAAGTGACCAAGTGTTACTCAATGAAGTGTATTCAAGTAGTAAGGCCTGTTGATCCAGCATTGTCAACTAGTATCGATGTTACTGATACTGTTTATCCAGCTAACCCTAAAACTCACCATTTTCTAGTCACACATTACACATATAGCTGCAGTGTTTACTTCATTAATGGACTGACAATCAATATTTCTCTTTATTTGGTTCTTGTATCTTTGAACGTGCCACTAAAACACCATTTCTGCACGTATAGTGTTTGTATTATACAACTCATGATCTTCATGATTGCAGATGAT
Organism: Artemisia tridentata subsp. tridentata; assembly: GCA_021014915.2. Classification (NCBI taxonomy): domain Eukaryota; kingdom Viridiplantae; phylum Streptophyta; class Magnoliopsida; order Asterales; family Asteraceae; genus Artemisia; species Artemisia tridentata. Next base: position 308,533,927 of record CP139507.1, read on the forward strand.
TTTAAATTTAGTTGCACTTTCATTGGAGGGCTCTGTGATGTGTACTGTTGAAACCAGAATGGCTGAAGAAGGAATATGGGGCTTTGTAACACTCAAGTTTTGGGAACGTGGGTCACAAAACAATGATTTTAGCTTGTCAACTGTTATATATGAGCCACACAGGTAGTTCCTTTTTCTTGGTGAAAATCTCTTAGTTGCTAGATCTATGACCAAAAACTTGTGCCCGAAGCAGACGTAACTCATATAATCTTATGATTTTCTATAGTGATGCTGGTGTTTCTGCAATTGCTTTCCATCCTACTCGTGGTATGGCTGTCAGCGCTTCTTATGGTGGGGACTTCAAGGTAAGATATCACATTTTTTTCTTCTATTTTTTGGAAATGCATTTGTATAATTCTTATGATATTGTAGGTATGGGTCAGCAATCGTGAAAGTCAGCAGAATGAGAAATTGTCTCAAAGGGCTAGGTGGGCATGCCATGCTGTTGGTTCATACAGGAAGAAACCTATGACAGCTGCTGCATTTTCTGCAGATGGTTCTGTATTGGCAGTTGCTGCTGAAACCTTTATTACATTGTGGGATCCAGAGAAGAATGTTCTTTTGGCTGTAATTGGGTCTGCTCGTGAGGTGGGTCCTCTAGTTATGTTATGCTATTTTCAGTCAAAAGGGGAACATGATTTTTCTTGTACCCTTACAGCTTGTAGTTGGTGTTTGAATTGCAACACTCTTTGTTTTGTCAGCTGATTCGTTAATCAATCTTTCAAATGTGCTCAATTTTGTGTTCTAATATTTTGTAGTCGATTGTAAATCTTTCGTTTATTGGAGAGTCCAATTATCTTAATATCTTATTTTGTATCACAATACCTAATATCTTATTTTATATCATAGGTGATACCTAATATCTTATTATATATCACAGGTGATATCACCGGTAATATCCCATGTGAAGAAGCTCAAACACCTGTGAACCTGTGATATCACCGGTGATATCACGATATCACATGTGATATCAAACATATACACTCCATAACTGTAATACATGTGATATCACCGGTGATATCCCATGTGAAGAAGCTCAAACACATGTGATATCACAGGTGATATGACATGTGACATGTGATATGTGATATCACATGTCGAAGCCCATGCAACATTGTCGAAGCCCATGCATGAAGCCATAATGCCCGTTTGGCTTGTGTAGTCTATATCTCTGATCAATTATCTGATTCACGTATTGATGACCATCGACTTGCCACCATTGAGCACCACCTTAATTCCATCTTACACGCCTCTAACGCATCGAAAAATACTAGTCATGATGTTAAGTCTAGAGGTCTTATTGGTATTGGTGGTAGTGAAGGGACTATGACCACTGTGGAGAGGTGGTTGCATCAACTATTACTATCTATTCATGACTTTGATGTGCCACCTAAGCAGCCACTCTATCCTCCTGGCGATACAAAAGTTAAAATCCATTTGTGTTGATGAAATTTGTTATCACCTGTATGAAATTTTTTAGTATCTTTGTTAATTTTAAATTTCCCAGATTGTGTTGATGAAATTTGAATAACAGACTTATACATGATTGTTTGATTATTACTGAGTTTTTATTATTGAGTTTGCGTAGACTATAGTTACCTACTTACATTATGAGGTATCACCTGTGATAAAAAATAATTTATTAGGTATCACCTGTGATACAAAATAACTTATTAGGTATCACATGTGATACATACAAAATCACACATTGGTTAGTACTGCTAGTTGGTTTTAATGTTGTTCAATGTTAGTGCTTGTTGAAAAGAGTTTGTACTGCCATTGATCAGTTTGTGATATCGGACGACACATACAAGAATATTTTTTCCCCATAAAAGGTTAAAGGGTTGGTGTATTTTTTATTTTTTAATTTTGTAATTTTATGGAATAATTTGACATTTATCACTTGTGATAAAGCATTAAACTGTTTGGGCTAAGTTATTAGGTATCACCTGTGATACAAAATAACATATTAGTTATCACCTGTGATACAAAATAACATATTAGTTATCACCTGCGATACATACAAAATGAGGTATCACCAGTGATACAAAATAATTTATTATGAGGCATAACCAGTGATACAAAATAACTTATTAGGTATCACCTGTGATACAAAATAACTTATTGGGTATCACCTGTGATACAAAATAACATATTAGGTATCACCTGTGATAGTTGGTGTCTATTGGTTATAAGTTTTGGAACTCATGTACTCTAGTTTAAAGTACCATTGTGTTTGCTGATTTGGCGAAAATTGTACAAGAAATAAGATGTTGATGCTCATAATTCTTGTTTATTCTACTCTATTTGGAGTTTAAAAATATGCATGGTTAGTTTGTTGTGATTCTCAATTGGTCTGCTGATTGAAATATTCTGTGATATTCAGAATATCACAAGTGATATTATGTGATATTCAGAATATCACAAGTGATATTATCACAAGCGATATCCTGAATATCACAAGTGATATTCTATGATTTTCTGAGTATCACAAGTGATATTCTGTGATATTCAGAATATCACAAGTGATATTATCACAAGCGATATTCTGAATATCACAAATGATATTATCACAAGCGATATTCTGAATATCACAAACGATATTCTAAATATCACAAGTGATATTCTGAATATCACAAACGATATTCTAAATATCACAAGTGATATTCTGAATATCACAAGTGATATTCTGTGATATTCAGAATATCACAAGTGATACTCTGAATATCACAAGTGATATTGAAATAAAACACTTAGGATAAAAAAAAAAAAAAAAAAAAAAAAGCAACACAAAGACTTTGATTAACCACAACTTATAAGCAAGTAATTCAGGTCTCATTAACCATTACAACAATCTAGTTGCTAACAATAGAAGGACAATCAAGTCATTGATGATAACAGTACATTTTTTTTCCAACAGAAACAAAAGCTAAGAATGTAAACAACAAGCGTTGATTAAGCAAAAGAGAGTCAGCTGCTAGATATGCTGAAAGAGCTAACTTTCATTGGAGTAGCAACAACCAGTGGAGCCTCAGGTGAATCACTGACTGAATTGAGTCGTCTTTAGGGACTATCTTGTAGCAGTAGCAACTCTTCAGACCCACCTGGTTTCGGTAGCATTCATGGGAACCATCCTTCACTTGTTGGAAGTTCCATATCACACCTCCTTTAAAGAATCTTTGTTGGGGAACCCACAGAGGTTTACTACTTGTACTAGTTGTCAACTCACCAAGTCTTCTTAAGACAAAACATATTTTTACATAAATTTCAGTTTATGACCCTTTTTAGCATTATCTTTATAACTATTTATATTCATTTTTGTGTATGTAAACAGAGAATCACAATGGCGGAGATAAAAACACATCCATGGTTTCTGAAAAACCGGTCTACATATTTGATGAATGAAGATAAGATGATAAACATTTTGTTTGAAGAGCCTGAGCAACCAATGCAAAGTGTGAATGAGATCATGCAGATAATATCAGAGGCCACAATTCCGCCTGTTGGTTATTACGATATAGATATGATGGAAGATGATCTGGACTTAGACTTAGACCTGGATGACTTTGACTCAGATCGCGAAGAAATTGATATAGAAAGCAGTGGTGAGGTTGTGTATGCCCTGTGATCAGACATACGAGTTAAAAATGTACACGAACTGTGGTTAGCATATCTTTCATAATGCATCTGGAAATCAAATATTTGCAGTTGTCTTCACAAATTAACAATACACTATACAAATTACAATCCCGTGTCTTTAGCATACTCATTACAGCAGATTAATTCTAGACTTTTGTGTTATCATACATTGAAAGAAAAGCATCTTAAACTCAGATATGAATAACACATTCGAATACAACTCTATAACTTGATAGTAGGTTACATTTATCCCAAGTGATTCTATAGACTGTCAATGTTACATGCTGGTGACATTTATACAATAACTTTTTAGCTCTCCTTACTCAATAGTTTACGGCCTAGCACACACCGTGTGAACTATAAGCTGCAAGTTGCTAAACGTCGAATGTCAAATAAAAACTAAATTTGCTACTCTCAGCAGTTACTTTGAATTGAAAAAGCCACTACATAAGTTTGATAATGCAATAGAACTGCGCTAGCTACATAGTAATTTCTAAATGAAATATAAAAACTGAACAGAGCATCAAAGCAAACAAAGCTAAAAATCACAACCAAATCGAAATTCATTCCAGTAACTAACTAGAGTACAACCATGAGATGCATCGAAACAGACCGATTTGACAACAATTATAACTACGCTATGCATCAAAACACTCCAAAATCAACTAGTTAACTTGGATGCCTGGACGGCATGACTCTGACTGCAAAGAAAGAGATATAGAAAGCAGTGGTGAAGTTGTGATCAGACATACACGTATTGATTGTTTCTATCTATCACCATTCGAGTTCAAAATGTACACGAATTATGTCCTGCCTAACTGTCACAAACTTATAATGCATCTCGAAATTAAGTATTTGTAGTGGCCATAACAAATTAACAATACAGATTACAATCCCTTGTTTTCAGTATATCCATTGCAGCAGATTTTAGTTATCTTCCATTGTAAAAAGAGCAACTTAAATTCAGACAAATGAATAACTACTTTCAGATCAGTTACTCTACAATTTAAAAAACAGTTGCAATTTATCCCAACTGATTTAAGAGCCTGCATAGAGTTACATGTTGGTGACATTTATACAATAACTTGACAGCTCATTACTCAATCGCTTACTCGCCTAGCATACATTGCGTGAACATCGAATGTCAAATTAATTGGAAATTTGCTACTCTTAGCTGTTATTATTAATCGAAAAAACTAGTGTATAAGTTTGATAATGCAATAAAACTGTGATAATTACATAATTTAGCAACCAAAATTTAAAAAATAAACAGACAAAGCTACAAGATTACATTCAAATCGAACTTCATTCCAGTAACTAACATAGAAATAGACTAATTCCAGAGCAATTACAACTACGCTATGCAAACAAGCACTCGAAAATCAACTGGTTATCCTACCTATATATGACTCACCTCTTATTACGAATCTCCTTCTACACGAATCGAAAATTGACCAAACAGAACACATCAAATCAAATCACGATCGAGCCTAAACACATCACAAGCCTTGATGCTCAGTCCTAACCACAATCGGCTTAACCTCAGGATGTGCAGTAACAACAACACAACTTCCATTAGCTTGATCCGTAGCACACCTATCAGATTATGTTTTATAAATCGTGGTTGTTAATTAACGTAATGATAATGGTGATATTGAAGAGAGATCACTTTGATGTTCAATTGATGAATTAAATAAGGAAATTAGGGTTTTGATTCGGTTATGGAGGTTCAGTCAGAAGCAATTAACGCCGGAGAAGAAAACACACATTTTCAGTGTGTGTAAAATATGAGTTTACAAGTGTGGTGGTGTTAAATTTTGGTTTATATATTGACGAAAATGCCCTTGTAATGTAAATATTTTGTTTAATCTCAGCCATTGGATCAATGAAGATGGAGGGTGAGGATTGGTCCCTTGGTATGTGAGAAATGTTTTATCCTCAAATGATCTTAGATCTTATTAAAATCTCAGTAATTAAGTATGTTTGATCCTTAAAACATAATTAGAGATGTGTTTGAGGTTTTATCTTGTGTTGGTTAGGATTAGAATTTTGTTTGTGATGCTGTCCAAAAATTGGGTCGGATTGATGGATGTATAAATTGATGATAACAATGTGTTTTTGCATGATTTTTGAGTCTAAAACTAAGTGCAGGTTATTTACTATCTACATATAAAATTTCATAATTTTTGGATGTCGGGAAGATGACTTTTTGATTTTTATAACATTAGATGTCAATCCTAAGTTTAGGAGTCTGGAAATTTATCTTGTGTTTTTGAATTTAATTTCGAAACGATGAGGAATTAGGAGGTCTCCTTTTATAGGTAAAATATTTAGGATATAAGGGACTTACTGGAATTTTTATAAATTTTTTTGAATGGTTCTCATGTGGTTTACAAATGCAAACTTTTTGGGTGTCTGTGCAGTCATCTTTCTGGGCAGGTATGGGAAAACGATTTTTGAAAAGGTATTATCACTTTGAAATAAAATCTAATAAAATTAAAATAGGTGTTCAACATGTTTAGGTATCTGTGATAAAAATATTATCTTCCCAGTAGGCACTTAAGTATGGTATAAAAATTCATAATATCAGGACCAGAATGTGATAAAAATCTGAACCATCTTTCAATTTGAGAATTTAGTATAACCTCAACCCATTGAATGTGTTTTAACCTAAGTATCATTGTAACATTAATTCAGATACTGTTAAACATGTGTTAACTTACTTTGTAATGTTAATGCGGATACTTTTGGTCATATGTTAATCTAATTTTCGATAATGAAACCCTAAGTTGTTAAATTGTGAATAGTGACCCTGATAACGCTCAAATTAAACATGTTTTTAGTCACGTTATCGTTAGTTTTGTGCACTATATTTTGTTATGTTTTTGTGTATTTGTTACTAAATCGTGAAAAAGTGTATATGCAAGTAAATGTAGCCAAGTATAGGAAAAAAATGATAAAAAGATGAAGAATTGAAATGATTATGCACATTGGAAGATTCCCGAGAGGAAAACGAGAGAGAAACCACACGAGAACTCAAGGATTTGATATTGTTGAGATTTCTATGTTCAAATATCAAGAAAAGATCAAGTTCTATGAAAGGAATTAGTACCACAACAAAGGAACAAGCACGCGACGAGAAAAGAAAAGAAAAATAAAAAATGTGTGTGCATGAAGGCCCCATCCGATCTGATGGTGCCCGCATCCAATTCGGATGGGAGGAGAAGAATTTACCGAGAGATCCAACTGATCGGTTGGACCCCAATACCGATCGGTTGGGAGAAACTGCTGTTACAAAGTTGCATTTATTGATGAATTTAAGCCCCATAATCATGGTGGCTTATCATTTCCTGCTTATTTACCACTAAGGGACGTTTTTACTTGAAGAGAAAGGGTTCTTGTGCTTATATATAGAATCCAAGGCTAGATACAAAGTGTGACACCCAAAACCTAGTAAAGGCTTACACCAAGTCTTTGCTAACTTATTTTCATTGCCCGAAAGCTTGTAATTGCTGTGAAAACGTCCAGGGAACCTTGAGTTAGAGTCTCAAGAGTTGTGTTCGAGTGTGGAGTTGTTTACGTGTAATCATAGGCGATTGGAGGAGTGTGGTTGCTATAGTTCCACAATTCTAATTCTTGTAATTCCACAAGTAGGTATTTCTTGTTTGAGTTATTATGAACTACTTTTACTTTAAGTTGAATGAAAGAATGGTTTGTTACTTGTGTTTGATTATAATTGTTATGGAGTATTTTTGGTATACTTGTGTGTATGATGTGACAATTGTTGGAGTATTCTTATTTTATAGTGATGTATGAAAACATGTCTTGTTTTATAAGTTTGTTGAAATACAATCTAATCTTGCTTAATTAGTTGGTAAAAACAGTTCTAAAGAATAAAAAAGGCCGAAAGGATTTTCTTTATGTTTTTATTCCAAAAAGTTAGTGCACAAATTAGTATGGGATATGGTGTGTGACAAGCACCATGTTAACTCATTAAAATGGATTTGGAAACGATTTCATCATGAGAAAATGCCGAAAGGATTCTTAACAATTCTTAAGATAAGAAATGCTTTTCAAACAACAAAGAGTTTAATAGAATTGTCGTAATAGTTTAAAAGGCCGAAAGGAATAAACTAGGAGATTGAATTCTTAGAGATGATTTTTCATGATAAAAACCATTGATTGTGAATCATTCATATTAAGTTGTGCATCACTACAAGTTACACCCAACTTGGTAGATTACTCTATACAATTAGTTAAGGAATTACACACAAGTATATTTGTTTTTGATTGATTGGATTTTACTTGCTTTAGAATTTACACCAAATTGGATTGACACCCCTTTTTGTTAAAACTTATTTTACTAAATACAAACAACAATTCCCTTGGGACGATCTTGACTTACCCACCTTTACTACCACGGACAAGTATACTTGCTCGTATGTGTTGATTAGAGAATTGGATAAATCGTGTTTATAAATTTTTAAAACTTGCACACAACGCGACACATCAAGTTTTTGGCTCTGCTGCCGGGGAATTGGTTAATTTACTTGGTAGTTTGGTTTGGTAGTTTATAAGTTTTGTAGTAAAAAAAAAAAAAAAAAAAAAAAAAAAAAAAAAAAAAAAAAAAAAAAAAGAGTTTGGTTCGGAGCCAACCGAATCGGATGGATGCCCATCCGATCGGTTGGTGGCCTCGGTAAAGAGTTTTTAGTTTTTATTGTTTTTGTTATTTTCAGTTTTTAATGTTAGATTAATGTTAGTAATTGATAAGATTAAGTGTTAAGTTTAATTAAATAATTAATAGTGGTAATTAGCCTAGTTTAATGCTTTTAATGTTTTTATTAAACTTAGTTAATATAGTTAATTTTATGTTTAATGGTTAGTAGCTTAAGAGTTTTTATTAATTGTGTTAGTTAATTAGTTTAATGATTATTAAAGTTATTAATTATGTGTTATTTTTCATTTTTATAAATTAGTTTAATTTTAGTTATTAGTTTTTATATTAAAGTTTTAACTTAGTTTTTTAATAAATATAATTAAATATAAATAAAAGAAAAAAAAGTTAAAAAAAAAAAATCGATCCAACCGATTTGATGTTTCCCGCCTCCGATTCGGTTGGGTAAAACTGATTTTTAACGATTCAACCATCCGATCGGATGGATTGCAATACCGATCGGATGGATGCCTCAGAAAAGTTTTTGAAATTTTTAATTTTTAGATGTTTTGATGTTTTAAGAGTTTGAAGTTGTTTGCTTGCTTGCTTTGGTTTCATTTTTAATGTGTTTCGATTATAACTAAATCTCATGCTAATAGTTTGGATTTTTGTTTATGTGGTTATGTTATAGTTAGTTTTAAGTAGAATGGAGAGTTTGAGCAATATTTTGGAGTACTTGAGGAATTTGGAAGAGATGTTCAAAGATTCGGGTGATTCTTTGGAGTGTTTGGAAAATATTTTGGAAGAAGTTAAGGTTGATTTTGAAAGGAAAGAAGAAGTTGGAGAAAACCATGTTTGTTTACCTAAGGAGAAGAGAGTTGTTGTGTTCACACGAGCACCACCTAAAGAGTTTGATGCACCGTTCATGAGGTACTCTACACCTTGTGGTGTGGAAGGTATAAAAGCTTAGGATGCTCAGCTTAACATGGAATATGGTGACAACTACATTACGGAAGATATGCTTGGTAAGCTTGGTTTTGTTAGACTTGACTATGAGGATTATGGAAGAAAGATGGTGAGAGATGAACATGTTAATATTCATGGTCACGTTTTCAAAGTTGATTTTGTTGTTTTGGAATATGGGAATGCTGATGAACCGGAAGTTGTGATTGGTAGAGATTTTATGGTTAAGACTAAATGTAGGATTGATTTTGCATTAGGAGAGATGAGGATTGATGTGGATGATATGGTAGAAGAGAAGGTAGGAAAGGGAGAGCTTGTTAAAATGGGAAAAGCGAATAGAAAGAAAACACCACTTAACAAACTTACCAACCCTCCACCCCTAAGAATGAAAGTTCTTCATCTAGTTCACCACCCAAATCACCACAAATAGTTAAACCATTAACTCAAGAGCAAAAGGAAGCGATTTTGGAAAATTTGGAAATGAAGTTTAAGGAGCTTGTGGAGGAAAAGCCGGTTATTGATGTGTTGAACAATTACATGACATATTGTAAGAAGTTGGATGCAGTTATGATGGCAAGGGCTAGGTTAGAAGATAAGAATTTTAATGAGATTGAAAGAGAGAGGATAGTTGAGAATGGGTTGCCTAAGAAGATGAGCGATCCGGAAAATTTTGTGTTACCGATTAAAGTGAATGGGACAGATGCGATGTATGCATTGGCAGACACGGGGTCAAGTGTGAATGTAATGCCGTATCCATTATATAAGAGATTAGGACTTGGTAATCCTCAACCAAATCAATATAATCTTACTATGGCTGATAATTCACGAGCAAAGGCGATGGGAGAAGTAAAGAATGTTAGAGTCCAAGTAGGGTATCAAGCTTTCTAGGCCGATTTTCTAGTACTTAACATTCCGGTGGATAAGGAGTTACCATTGTTGTTAGGGAGACCGTTTTTGAGAACGTGTGGAGCTATTATAGATATGGGTCAAGGTACTAGGACTATTAATGATGGGATCTTGAAGCATACTTATTATCCCAAGCCTAGAGGCAAGATTGTTAAGGAAGTTCATGAAGAAGAAGATGAAGAAGACCACTTGGGTTGTTTTGGAGTAGGTAGAGATGAAGAAGGGAGGCCTAAATATGGGCCGGTTGTCCTAAGTTACTTTGATATTGAAGATGAGATGGAAAGAGCTCTAGCGATGGAGGCTTTCTATAACCCCTTTAAAAATGTTTTTGTGTTTAATAAGTTGACAGATTTTCTTGGATCTTTACCGGTTCAACTAAAGAATTTGGAATGGGGACCCGAAGGATCTAGTGTTTACAAGAAGGAAGAAGGAGACGGAGATTGGCATGTGAAGTTTGATATAGTTTGTCCGGATGGAAGGAAACTTTGCAAGGAAGTTTAAAACGCAAATGACTAACCGGAAGTTGTCCGGGAAGTTTCAAAATGAAGATATCTTGAGGCACGAGTATTTCAAGGATGAAAGACAAGAGTTTGAAGAATAAAAGCACAAAGCTTGTGCTTGTGTTTGTTTGTTTTCTTTTTCAATTTTATGCATTTCTAGTAGTTTAATGTTTGCATTTAAGTTCAAGTTTAAGTTAAGACTCTTTTTTTCTTGGTTAATTAAGGTTTATTAAGTTATGAAGTTATGTTTTTAGTTGAGTTTAAGAGTTAAGTTTTGTTTTAGAAGTTGTAGAGTTAGACTTGGAAAACAAGTTGGGAAATTAAGTGTGTGGAGTATTTTTACATACAAAAGAAGCATTTGTGAGAAGTAAAAACACTTCTACTTGTTCTAACAAGTATCACAAAGTGTTGACAAAAGAAAAAGTGAAGTTTTTGCAAAAATTCAATCCGAATCGGTTGGATCAAATACTGATCGGATGGAGTAATATATATATACTCAGAATTTCAAAATAATCAAAAACACACACACACACAATCCACCAAACTTGGGTTTCAAAAATTCGACCATTAGAAGATTATTAAGTGTTGCAGGAGAGTTGAAGGATCATCTATGGCACCTAAACAAGTAAGTAACATCATCAATTTGTGTTAATTAGGTTTTAATTCGAATTTCTTGAATTAGGTCAAAATTTGGGTATTTTTGATATAGTTCGAATTAAGATGTAATTTTTCTGGAATAGATGGGTAAATGATAGAGGAAGAGATTGCAAAAAGAATTAGATAGATTGATTAAGTTTTGAGGAAGAATTGATTGATTGATTGAATTTTTGGATTAAATGGGTCAAAACTTTGAATCGATTTAGGTTGCAATTGATGATTCCCAGATGTTGTTTTGTTGTTAATTAGTGTTTCTAGGATGATGCATTGTGGATTAGAACATAAAATAAGGGTTTTGATTATATAGTGTTCATGTGTTCTAAGATTGATAGAGAATCATGCGAAAATGTTATGGATTGTTATGGAGATGAGTGAGATATGTAGAAACCACGATAATTGATCAAATACATGATAGGAAAGAGTAGAATTTGATAGAATTGATTGGAAGTCGAAGAAGAAAAAATTTCTTAACAGTAGGTCCCAACCGATTCGGTTGTGGGGCAATACCAATTGGTTGGGCTGGGACATTTACTCCATCCGATTTGGTTGGAGGAATACCGATCGGATGGAGGGATCGGTTAAAGAAAAATGAAAATTTTTAGAACGAGTTTTGTGACTTCTAAATCATGTAGTCTTGGTTCTTATGCTCTTATATAACAAATAATTGTGATTTCTACAGAGTTATGTTGCAGGTAGTTCGAGTTCATCACGTGTTGGGGTGAATCCGATTGTGACGAAGTACATTCAAAGGAATTCAAAGAGTAAGGTCACATATACTCTTAATCCGGAGAGTAATGAGAATTTGAAGTTTAGCAAGCTTAGGAAGGAGGAAAAGCACGCTTTTTAGGAGCGTCTTTCAAAGCTACAAGGTAGAAAGATTGATAAGCCAAGGTTAGTTGATTGGGAATTGTTTGCAGATTATGGTTGCGAGAATGAGTTGAGAAATATGATGAGGATGTCGTATGTATATGAGGGTGATGGTGATAGTTTTGACGATTTGTCGTGGGAGAGAGCTTTTAGCATTTATGAGAATATTTTCCGTGAATGGTGTTTGGAGTTTTTCGCTACATTTTATTTCGAAAGAAAAGTTGTTGATGTTGTGGGAGATGTATGTATTTGGTTTAGGCTTTGTGGAAGGGAACATGCTTACACTTTGCCGGGGTTTGCGGTTGCTTTAGGATTGTATGAACAAGAGGAGATTGAGCATCGTGTGTTTGCACCTCATTTCGTGAGGTTGGTGAGAAAACATAATGATTATGAAGGTATTGCGGAGTATTGGAATAGAGTTGGTGATCCGGGTTGCAATAGAAGGAACTCGTCCAGGTTGAGGAATCCTACCCTGAAAATTTTACAAAAATTGATCGCCTGGGGGGTTTTACATAGAATGGGTAGCCGGGACAAGTGCAATCAACCAGATTTGTGGTTAATGAAATTGTTGGAGGAAGACAAGAACAGAAACGCGGCTTGGATACTAGCCGAATATCTTTCACGAAGAGCACCAGGGATCAAGGATAATAGTGAAATCTGTGGAGGTCATTATGTTACTGCTTTGGTTTGAAATTTGGGTTATTTTGAGAATGGAGAAGTGTCAAAATGTTCGGAGATGACGGAAAGTGAGACATGGGATGCTATAGGTTTTGGTAAAGCGTTGGATAGAAAAAGAATAACGTTAGGAGCTTGGACAGAACCAACGATGGCTGCACCACAACAACCTTACCAACAACAACCATATCAACCACCACCGAATATATGGAGTGTTCATGCCCCGAGTAGTTTTGATTTGGGATGGGGGGATTGGAAAAAGGAGTTAAATGAGATAGAGCGTAGGGACGTGTGGAGAGATTCAATGATGATGAGGCAAAATTACAACTATGATTATTCTATGTCGATGCTTCAACATGTGGCTCATGAAGCCAACTATGAGGTACCTCCCTACAACCCACCAAACGTTCCACCCTACCCATTACAGTATGACCCATATCCTGGCCAATATCCTTACCCATATCCTGGGTATGCACCATTTCCTAAACTAGTGCCAGTATATGGTAGAATTCCAAATGTTAGAGAGTCGAGTTATGATGTGGGCGGATCTTCATTGGGTGTTGGAAGAAAGAGGCAAAAAGTTTTTACAGTTTTTGATGGAGAAGAAAATTATGAGGAAGTAGAAGAAGAGGAAGATGACGAGGAGAGCGAAGATGAAAGAATTCATCCTGATGGCATGGATCACAATGATGAATGATCATCGGTGATTTGGTTTATGATCAGTGTTTGTGTTTTCAAAACAATGATGGGTCGAATAATTTCTGTTTCTATTACTTTAACTTAACTTTCTTAGGATTTTATTATTTATGGTTTCTTGTGAATTACTTTTGTTTGTTTTAGTATTTTGTTTTGTTTGTTTCGCGTATAGTTTTTGCAGTTTTTGCAGGGGGAGAATTAACGGAAGCTTAGTGTTGATCAATATTTGGAGTTAGAAGAACTCATGTGCTTACTTATGATCTAATATGCTTATGCGAATTTTTCCCGGGTAGTACCTTTTTAACTAAATTTTTCCCATTTCCTTTACTTTGAAGTTCATTTTATTACATTGAGGACAATGCAAAACTTAAGTGTGGGGGAGGGAAGAAAATAGGAAAAATTGGTTTAATTTTTTAAGTTTTTAAGTTTTTATGTTTTTAGTAGATTTTGGAATTGAGTAACTAGAATTAGTTCGCCCTTGATTTTCTAGTTGTTTTCTTATATATAGAATGATTCACTGGTAAAAATGAGGCTATTTGAAAAGTTTTGGAATTTAATCAAGTTATGAAGAGCTATTTCATTTTGGAAGCGATAACAGTTACCAGTACATGTTATAACCCACATTAAATTGTGAGGATTTAAGCCTTTTTGTATAAAACCATTTCTTTATGCTCTATATTTCGTTATGAGGTGTGCCGGTGATTATGTTGATTCTAGAACTTGTACTTGTTATGCATTACGGTTAAAATTACTTTCGAGTAATAAAATATATTCAAATGATAAGAGGCAAATTAGGATTTACACCAAATGGCATCCGTTTACAGAAACATTTTTGCTGACCACATCGGTTAGTTATCCTATGTATTTGGAACCCATTTGTTAGCGTTAATCTTTTACGCTAGATACCTCTAGTTACACCTTCTGAGCCTTTCTTTTCTTTTGATTAAATACAGAAAAATACAAAAAGATTTTATACCTTACACCTTAGCCTTACCCGAATCAAGTTCAATTGAAGTTCAAAACTATTTATTTTTTTTATGATTGCATGTTGACCACACTTTGATATGTGTATGTGTTGTTTCAATGAAGAAGGAGGTCGCTACTCTTATTTGTATTTTTTGTAGCGTGTGCTCATCCAAAGTGTGGGGGTGACGAAAAAGAAGTGGTAGTAAAAAAAATGTGAAAAAGTGAATAGCCAATGAGCTATGAATGTATGAATGAATGAGAATAAAATAGTCAATGAGCTATGAAGGAAGAAAGGAGTTAGTATGAGATTCGGAATAATAATCGAAGAAGTATGGTGAAATGATCATTTGAGGTATAAAGAGTTGGGAACGGAATTCGGACTTGATTCTTATTTATTTTTTATTTTGTAGAAACCAATCACAAATAATTCCCATGTCTTATCCCTACCTTTTACCAATTACTTTATTCGTTGTTAGCTTTCGAGCATCCGGATTTAGTAATGGCTTTGTTTAGATATGTAGTGCATGGATGTTCTAGTGACCATCCGGGTTTTTGAATAGTTGAAATACGTTGTTAGCGAGCTAGTGCGTGTTTTGGTGACCATCCGTTATGTAAGTAACGTTGTTAGTGAACCAAGGTACAATCTAGTGACCATCCGTTGCTTAGCTAATCAAGAATTCATTGTTAGTGAGCTATTATATTCTTGTATGAAGTATTTGCACATTAGCCAGGTTAACTATAACCCTTAACCTTAAACCCGAATAAAAGACCTCTTTGATGTTTTATTTTGTTGTTTTGATACTTGTACAAGCTTATAGTAAGAAACATGAATCAAGACTGAGCATTGAGTGATGTACTATTAAATTTACCCTTTTGAGTATTGAGTGAATTTAAAATTCCTTTGTGAGGTGCTTAGTTATGTTATCAAGCTCAAACTAACTTGTTTATGTTTCAAGAATTTTTCGCATTTAAAGTAAAAATAACAATTGTTCCATTGGGATGGTTGTTATTTTTAGGATCATAATGAAGATACCATTGATATAAGATTTTCTAAAAGCTAGACTTGCTCGAGGGCGAGCAAAAATCAAGTGTGGGGGAATATGATAACGCTCAAATTGAACATGTTTTTAGTCACGTTATCGTTAGTTTTGTGCACTATATTTGGTTATATTTGTGTGTATTTGTTACTAAATCGTGAAAAAGTGTATATGCAAGTAAATGTAGCCAAGTATAGGAAAAAAATGATAAAAAGATGAAGAATTGAAGTGATTATGCACATTGGAAGATTCCCGAGAGGAAAACGATAGAGAAACCACACGAGAACTCAAGGATTTGATATTGTCGAGATTTCTATGTTCAAATATCAAGAAAAGATCAAGTTCTATGAAAGGAATTAGTGCCACAACAAAGGAACAAGCACGCGACGAGAAAAGAAAAGAAAAATAAAAAATGTGTGTGCATGAAGGCCCCATCCGATCGGATGGTGCCCGCATCCGATTCGGATGGGAGGAGAAGAATTTACCGAGAGATCCAACCGATCGGTTGGACCCCAATACCGATCGGTTGGGAGAAACTGCTGTTACAAAGTTGCATTTATTGATAAATTTAAGCCCCATAATCATGGTGGCTTATCATTTCCTGCTTATTTACCACTAAGGGACGTTTTTACTTGAAGAGAAAGGGTTCTTGTGCTTATATTTAGAATCCAAGGCTAGATACAAAGTGTGGCACCCAAAACCTAGTAAAGGCTTACACCAAGTCTTTGCTAACTTATTTTCATTGCCCGAAAGCTTGTAATTGCTGTGAAAACGTCCAGGGAACCTTGAGTTAGAGTCTCAAGAGTTGTGTTTGAGTGTGGAGTTGTTTACGTGTAATCATAGGCGATTGGAGGAGTGTGGTTGCTATAGTTTCACAATTCTAGTTATTGTAATTCCACAAGTAGGTATTTCTTGTTTGAGTTATTATGAACTACTTTTACTTTATGTTGAATGAAAGAATGGTTTGTTACTTGTGTTTGATTATAATTGTTATGGAGTGATTTTTGGTATACTTGTGTGTATGATATGACAATTGTTGGAGTATTCTTATTTTATAGTGATGCATGAAAACATGTCTTGTTTTATGAGTTTGCTGAAATACAATCTAATCTTGCTTAATTAGTTGGTAAAAACAGTTCTAAATAATAAAAAAGGCCGAAAGGATTTTCTTTATGTTTTTATTCCAAAAAGTTAGTGCACGAATTAGTATGGGATATGGTGTGTGACAAGCACCATGTTAACTCATTAAAATGGATTTGGAAACGATTTCATCACGAGAAAAGGCCGAAAGAATTCGTAAGAATTCTTAAGATAAGAAATGCTTTTCAAACAACAAAGAGTTTAATAGAATTGTCGTAATAGTTTAAAAGGCCGAAAGGAATAAACTAGGAGATTGAATTCTTAGAGATGATTTTTCATGATAAAAACCATTGATTGTGAATCATTCATATTAAGTTGTGCATCACTACAAGTTACACCCAACTTGGTAGATTACTCTATACAATTAGTTAAGGAATTACACACAAGTATATTTGTTTTTGATTGATTGGATTTTACTTGCTTTAGAATTTACACCAAATTGGATTGACACCCCTTTTTGTTAAAACTTATTTTACTAAATACAAACAACAATTCCCTTGGGACGATCTCGACTTACCCACCATTACTACCACGGACGAGTATACTTGCTCGTATGTGTTGATTAGAGAATTGGATAAATCGTGTTTATAAAATTTTAAAACTTGCACACAACGCGACACATCAGACCCGAGGTTGGAAACTTACTAAATCTGGAAACTTGCTAATTTAGGAAAGTTGCTAAATATGGAAAGTTACTTATTTTTACTTAATTCGGAAAACTCACTTAATTAGGAAAGTTACTAAATTGGTAAAGTTACTAAGTATGAAAAGTTACTAATTTAGGAAAGTTACTAATTATGGAAGGTTACAAATTATGGAAAGTTACTAAATATGAAAGGTTACTAAAAATGAAAAGTTTCTAAAAATAGAAGGAAACCCTAATATGTTACTCTGCTCAACAACAAGTGATGAATTAGTAATAACTTATGAAATAGTTCTTAAATAATAAGACGGTCATTAATTCGTGTAGATCTGCTGAAGAAGGAGTAACTTACGATCTTTGTGATATGGTTTCATTTGCGGTTTAAGGTACAAATATTCTACCCTTTCTCAGTAAGGGTGTTCTCTCATGACTCTTGATCCTTGACTTGATTCGTTTGCTTTGATATGATATGATCCTTTGCTATGATCTCTTTTGATATGATCCTTCGCTATGATCCTATTTATGTGATCCTTTGTTATGATTCAGTTGATATGAGCCATTGCTATGATTCCTTTTGATATGATTCTATGACATGATATGATTTGTTCTATTTAGTTGCCCGAGCTAACTAGCTATGGAGGTACCATGGCCATGTCATTGAGGCACCTATGGCATGACACTTTCTGTGGAGGTGTGATTGATCCACGGCGTCCCCATTTGATATGATATGATATGATATGATATGATATGTGATCACTTGGCCATTTTGATATATGCGTATACTTGTCTAGTACATGGTACGTATATGATTTATTTTGTGAGGGGCGTATGGATGCATCCTAGGCTAATATGATTTGATATGTGATTTGATATGATTTGTTTGGTGACTGGCTGTGTGTGCCCTACACCCCACTCACTATTTGGTACTTAGAGGCCTCCCCTCTTCGTACACTTTGGATATGATATGTATATGTGATTATGTGGTCTATTCGAGTGGCTCGTTTAGACAGGCTCGTGGCTATCTGTTAGGTATCTTTGGTCCGTTCGAGTGGCTCGTTTGGACGCGTTCGTTGCCATTTTTTCATTTGACTCTTAGAGCTCTTCTGACTCATGATATTTATGCATTGGATCCATTTGATTCGTATTATCTTATTTCTCCATTTCATTTGACTTATGATATTTTTTCGGATGATCTTGACCTCTCATTCTTTTGACAGATGATATTCGTTTCAACAGGAGCTTGTGTTTCCTTTTTCTTTACATATATATGTTTAATTATTCGTTTGTTATATATATCTGTTCACTAGGCTTTTTAAGCTCAGCCGCATTTCTTTTCCTGTGGCAGGTTTTAGGTTCGAAGCTGGGATTGAGTAAAGAGTGTATAGGAGCCCTTAGTGGACCACCCTGACGATAGATACCCATTTGCTATTGGATTAGATTTTGATTTATCTTCAGTTAGATTTGAGCTTGGAGTTGTATTTCAGTTTTGGAAATTTTTATGTATAGAGTTAGTATTTCATTTCTATCGTTAGAATACCTTGTAACTATTATGTTTATAAGTCTTCCGCTTGCGTTTGTATGTTCTGATTGACACCATAATGTAGCATCTTAGCCTTTGACGGGTTGGGGTGTTACAATTTTCCTTCTTTGTAGTTTTCAAAACATACACGGATCGTTTCAAGTTTTAAAGTACAATATACTTTAAGAAACTTGGTCACAAAGCTCTGATGCAAATTGTAGAAAACTAGAAGGAGGGGGGGGGGTTGAATAGTTTTATCGATTAAATCTATGTTTTAAAATTTTAGATCGACTTATGTTAATCTAGTTTTGTGTTGTTGGATATTGATAGTTGTGTAAGCATACAAACTATCCTAAAAGAGAGATAGTAAGACACAACCATAACACAAGTATTTATAGTGGTTCGGCAACAAGGACACCTTCCTTGCCCTACTCCACTCCCCGAGTACCCAACTCGAGAGTTCCGTAAACACTACACAAGACTAACTCCTTTCACCGACAGAGAAGCCTTCACAATATCGCTTACACTTTATCCGGTACAAAGCTAAGTACCGAGCTCTTTCCACGAGGTAGTGCCAAACCTTCGTCGCCTACACTTTAATAGGTACAAGGCTAGATACCGAGTCCTTAGCACAGCGGACCAAACCAACACAACTAGCACAAAACATCTAAAGGAACCAACGTCTTTTTTACACCTAACGACTCAACATATCTACAACTCCCTTGTAGAAGAAGAAAGAACAAGATGCACTTCTGAGATCTTGGAAGAGAAGAATCCTAGCAAATCATATCACGAGCTTGCAAGTCTTCAAGAGGTTGTGATCTCGCCTTTTAGAAGGAACCTAGAGAATCACAAACAAAGAGTACATAGAATGATCCTTGGATCTGGGGTTAGAGAGTTTAGGACATAGAGAGAAAATATGTCTAAAAAGGGTGAGGGATAAGAGAGAAATGACTCACTATTTATAGGCAATTCTGAGCACTGTTCACCCGGATCCGGCGGATCCCTTCCCAAAGGGATCCGGCAAGACAAAACCCAGGGATCCGGCTATCTGGTATCAACAGTTCGGATTTTGGGTTACATTTCCAGGTTTTGGGTTATGGGTTATGATCCATGGTTCATGTGATGTCATGCATGATGTCAAGGACATCTTGGGTTCTGGGTTATGGGTTATTTACTTTGGGTCATGGATCATGGGTTTTACACATTATGAAGTCATGCATGATGTCATTGATGTGTTACGCGTGTGTACAAGTTTTAAATTTATAAGGGGTGAATTACTGAATCTATAAATAACACATACGAGCAAGTGAACTCGTCCGTTATAGAAAGATTATGATGGTAAGTCAGGATTTTTCGCAGGGATTTGTGAGTGAATCGAGTTGTAAGTATAAAAGCTACTAAAAGTAAATCTCTAAAACAAGCAATAATGATAATATGATAATTCAAATGATTAAAACTACACTTGCTTAGACTAGTTTACTACTCTTGATAAGCATGATTGTGATAACTTTTGTTAACATTTTGGTTAGGATAATTAGTTGGTGAACTAATCTATTGTTCTTACAAGTTAAACCTTCATCAAGATTTTAGTTTATAAAAACAAGCATTAAGTTTAACCAATCAATTCAAGATCAATTCAAGTTTCATAAGTTTGGATTAACAAACTTAAACACAAAAATAATATTTTGTTTTATCAAATAAGCTTAGGAAATGGTCAATACAAAAGGTAACCAATCATAGACAAGAAGGTTACAATTGATTGTAAACTACTAATCTTTCGACCTATGAAATGGTTTTCAATCAATCCAATTTGAAAGACAAAAACATTCTCATTGCAACCACAATTAATTTTCTTTGTTTAACCAAGAATAATGGGTAAAAACAATCATTCATAGACAAATGATTATAACTAGTTGAATAACAATAAACCTTTCAACCTTTAGAATTACTAACAACTAGTCAAACTTGATTAACAAATGTCACTATAAAACTTAAGCACAATTGGATATTAGAATTAACTTGAAATTGAATGAAAACATGTTATCACAATCATACACAAATCATTAAGTAATATGCATCATCTAAGCAAGTGCACAAAGAAACTAACCACTCATAGCAAACATGAACATAAACTCAGAATTTTGAACATTAGAAATCATGATTAGAAGTCTTACAATGATTGGAAATAGATTACAAATGATTAGGTAATGGTACCAAAAGTATTGGTGTTGACTTCTTGAAGGTTTAACTTCCAAATGTTGACTTCTTGGACTTTCAAAGTTTCCTGGACTTCTAAGGACGAATTTGAGAGCTTTTGAGAGTTAAAGATAGTTGTGTAATAGTTGTTGTATGGTATGATGATATCTCAAATGATTTCCAAAGGCTCTATTTATACTCATCTCAAGGCCTAGGGTGTTTAATGCTTCAACTTGGCCAACAAGCAGAGTGAAATGGCCTAGAATACTCAATGGAAGGGCCTAGAATCGTTGGTAACAAGATACAATGCTTAATGATGAAGTTTGGCAAGACATGTTCATCCAGCCGATCGGTTGGGACTCCAGCCAATCGGTTGGTCTTCAATACCACCTCCATCCGAATCAGATACAGGTTGTGTCCAATCGGATGGGGGACTGCTGTAGACACAATCTTGGACTTTTGGTTTTTGACTTTTATCTTTCTCATAGCTCTTTGCTCTTCATCCAAACTTGATCTTTTCTTTGTCTTGGAACTTGGAATAATGAATACTTGGATCTTCATTCTTTGAAATGCCTTTTGTAGTGTGGATCTTGACATGAGAATCATCGTACGATCGTAAATCCTTGGTTTCTTTATTAATCTTTCACTTTTTCCTCCTTTTTTCTGTACTTGGCTACATATACTTTGCAAACATACTTTGGTGCGATTAAGTAACAAAAGCATATAAATATAACCAAATAACATATACAAAAGCACGAATAACGCTACTTAAAACATGCACAATTTGAGCGTTATCAAATTCCCCCACACTTAAACTTTGCTTGCCCTCAAGCAAATCTAGAAGTAAAAACAATTATCCACATGGTACTCAAGTATGTTTAGGAAAAATGTGATGCAAATCTATCAAGTACATGTACAAGTTAGATCCATCATTTTAAGCTTTTCTAATTGAAGCATCGAGATGTTTGACAATACCCTAATGATTTTCTTGCTTGATGAACATTACTAATCACCTCACGAAAAAGAAATGAAATATAATTCACTCAAAACACTCATTTATATGGTTGGTGGAGTATATAAGAGAAATCACACTCATTGCTCAGTCATGATCTAAATATTACCATAGGCTTGTACAAGAAACAAAACTACACCGACATGGCGTGAGCACCAAGTATACATATCAAAGAGGTCTTTTATTCGGGTTTAAGGCTTCAAGGGTTATATCAGACTTACGTGTAAATATCTTATGCAAAACATAATAGATCGCTGGCGCGAATTCTTGCATTACCAAACAACGGATGGTCACCAAGGATAACCTTAGATCGCTGGCGCGTTATCTAATTCCTCAAGAACTCGGATGGTCACTACATGTCAATACACTTGATAATTCCACAAAGTCAAAAGGTAAGGATAAGACATGTAATATGTTTAGAAAGGTTGATAATAAAGAATATACAAAATAGTCAAAGTCTACTAACCAAATGTTGCTAGCTATTTCGAACCACTATCATGCAATCTTGAGAAACTCCATACTTGATCGATCAATACATTATTCCATAGCTCATTGGCTATTCTTGTCACCTTATAGTTGCGATGACTTTTTTTTTTTTTTTTTTTGAACATAAACTCTTTTCACTTGTCATCTTATAATTGCGATGACTAATCCTTCACTTTGCTTCAATCACTGCTTTTGGAGTTTACAACTTTCTTCGAAATTTCATGATTTCCCACATAACATCCATCTTGCCATATAGCTAGCAACCAACCAAGACTTGACTAAGGGTAAGGCTAGGCTAAAAAGTGTAAAATCTTTTTGTATTTTTCTGGATTTTATCAAAAGAAAAGATTGGATCAGAAGGTGTCACTAGGGGTATCTAGCGTTAAAGATAAACGCTAACAATAGGGTTTATATTGGTGGTTAACTAGTCAGTGTAACTAGCTAAATATCAATACGGAAGGCTATTTGGGTTAAATCCTAAGGTTGCCTCTTATCACGCATATACACTTATATCACACACGAAATGTGATCTCACAACGGTCTCGTAATGATTTACAAGCACAAGTTCTAGAATAAATAAAATCATCATAACACTCATAGCAAAAGAATTAAAGCATAAAAGATGTATGCTAAATACAAAACAGGCTCAAATCCTCACAATTTAGGTGGAAGGGCTATAATATGTGCTAGCTAATGTTATCGATCCCAGAATGGATTGCAATATTAATTGGGACACAACTTAATTTTTCAAAAATTATAGGTTTTACCAGTGGATAGATCCAGTTATTCTAATATATTATCCTAAAATGACAAATAACTAGATCACCAAGGCAAACAAAATTTAAAATCTAGCTCGAAATTTACAAGTTATCCTTATTTTCCTATTCACCCCCCCCCCCCCCCGCACTTAGGTTAAGCATTGTCCTCAATGTGATAAACTAACTTCAAAGTATGAAAATAGGGAAATAAGAGAATAAACCATATTTTCTGGGCTTCATATGAGTCTTTGATCCAAGTGTCCAAGCTTAGTAATCATTACCTGCAGTAATCTTAAAATAAACAAACAGACAAACGAAAATATGTTTTATTAAAAGGTCAGTGGTACACCCCCACACTTAAGTTCAACTAAGGGATTAGAGAAACTTTGGGGTGTAATCACTTTGAAAATAAAAATAAGAAGTAAAAATAGCAAACACACGGGTTGCCTCCCGAGAAGCGCTTGTTTTATTAACGAGTCATCAGCCTGACTCAAACTTCCTTCTGTCTACGTTGGTGCAATTTTTGGTTTCTTCTTTGAAGATTTGGGAACATACACCACGTTTCCTATCACTATTCCTTTTCCAGTTTCATCTATGTCATCTAATTTCATTCTTTCCCAAGCTCTAGGAAGAACATCATAGATAAAACCAGTTTCTTCAGCCCAAGGAATATTTTTCTTATAATCGGCCGGAAAGGGTGCCATGAATGTTATAGCTTCATGTTCTAATTCAGGCGGAATTTCTTTGATAGAAATCTCGTTCATTTGCTCCTTATCATAGTACAATTTAATCTGGTGACCATTAACAATGAAACTTCCACCATGTTCGTCATATAATTCAACATATCCAGATGAAAATCCATGTTTCACTATATATGGTCCGAACCATTTCGGTTTTAGATTAGGAGCTTTAAACTTGTGTTAGGAATTAAATATATGAGTTGATATTGACAAAAAGATGAAAGATGGAGGAAACTATTGAAGACAAAGATAAGGGACTTATTATGTATTATTTAATTGTCTTTGTAACCCTAATATCTCTATTATATAAAGAGATACAGGGAATACGTTTTACACAGGTCTTCCAATGTAGTCATTAAAAGTGTGTGTGTGTGTGTGTCTAGGTGTCGAGTCCTCTAATGGACACCTAGGGTTAGGGTTTGTAATCATTCGACAAACCTTGATTAATAATAATGAATCGTTTCCGCTGCATACTATATTGTTCTTGTTCATTATTATTGTGTCAATTCCTAGATATGAGGTCTAACAAGCCTCGAGCACAACGATATCCACAAGTGGTATCAGAGCCAGGTTGCTCATGATATCTAGGATGTTACAAGGTTTTTACTGTCGAAGAAAGAGCAGATGTGATGATGGTTTTCTGATCGGAGGTAATTGTTATTTTTTTTCGGTGATCAGTAGCGACATGATTTTACATATAAGGTTTATTGTTCAGATATGCTCATGGTAACCTCGTACTGATCAATTGTGTTACTTTTATTTAATTGGTTGATTATTTTATTCGAATTGGTGTTGACCTTATGAACTGCTAGCACATGGGCCAGTCGATTACTCCGTATTATATTAAGATCAGTAGACTTGTTTGTCGATAGTAGCAATACCAATTTAATTGATTTACGATGATCACGTGTTGTTGATTGACTTTATTCTCGGTGTATGGGATTGCTTTGGATACTTACCAAGAATTGTCTGTTTATGCGCAAGTGGGTATAGCAGTCTGTTTGTCGCTTGTGATTATTCAATGAACGTGTTTGTTATTAACTGTTGTCGATTGGAGAATTCATTCAGTGGGACTGTTGGCGTGATTTCATTGGTTGAAGATTGGTACAAAAGTGAATACTGGTATTGATTATTAACAGCGAATTGGCGTCTGTTGCTTATTATTGATATGGGTTACTGATCTGATGGTTATTGGTCTAACAGTGTCTACTGCTCACTTTAAAAATTCGTACTGTTGATTGATTTATATATAGCAGTTGGTACTGCTGTGACTAACAGTTAGTACTGCTCGCCAACAGTTAGTACTGTTCATTGGTTTATATGTAGCAGTTTGTACTGCTGGCTTCACCAGTTAGTACTGCTTGGTCTTCGGAATTAGTATTGTTCGTTGAACAGTTTGTACTGCTAGCTTTGGAGGATGAACAGTTTATACTGCTGGTTGGTACTGCTAGAGCATGGGCTTCTCAAAGTGAGGGGAAGCATTGGTTATTGATTTGGAACTCATTGGTTCCATAGCACACACACAGGGGAAGAAACACACACACAAGATGATGATTTGATTTTTGTTCGTACAGATTTATGGCTCGTATTTATTGGCGAAGTGGATTAGTTATTGCTCATTTGACGGTGAAGTGGAATTTTTCAAGTTTGTGTCTTATTATATCTTAAGGTGGGTAAGGACACTTTAAAGATAACTTATTCGTTCGTTCAAGATTACGAATTGGCAAAACACTTGAAGGAGTTACGTTATTGTGCTCAGTGATTTTTGTCAGGAGATTGCGATCTCCTTATAGGACACAAAGGTTGGTTTATTCTACTTCAACATCGAATTGGTAATAGTTAGTTTTCTTCTTCAATACATCGAGATTATGCTACATCAAGGAGAAGGTTTTTGTGATTGCTCGTTGGTATTCATACTGAAGATTTGGGATTTTTATGTCTTGCGTTAATTTAATAAGTAAGCGTTTTGGTGTTCATAATGGTAATTCAAGACATTAGAAGACTAGATTGGAGGTATGGTACTGGTTCATGATTATGAAGATTAAGGTTGCATATTTTTGTTCCCTATTTGAGTATGACAAAAAGGGGAAGAAGAATATTCTGAAGGTTTGCAGCTTGAAGATCCTTGATGGTATGCATGACTTAAGGGGAAGACGAGGAAGACAACATCTTTCATATACGTGGTTTTGTCCTATCAACTAGGGGAAGATTGTTAGGAATTAAATATATGAGTTGATATTGACAAAAAGATGAAAGATGGAGGAAACTATTGAAGACCAAGATAAGTGACTTATTATGTATTATTTAATTGTCTTTGTAACCCTATTATCTCTATTATATAAAGAGATACAGGGAATACGTTTTACACAGGTCTTCCAATGTAGTCATTAAAAGTGTGTGTGTGTGTGTGTCTAGGTGTCGAGTCCTCTAATGGACACCTAGGGTTAGGGTTTGTAATCGTTCGACAAACCTTGATTAATAATAATGAATCATTTCCGCTGCATACTATATTGTTCTTGTTCATTATTATTGTGTCAATTCCTAGATATGAGGTCTAACAAGCCTCGAGCACAACGATCTCCACAACTTGTATTTCATATTGAAAAGCAAAAATTTGTCTCCAGCTTTGAATTCTTTCCGAATTCTAAGCTTTCTGTCATGATAAGCTTTGGTTCTAGCTTTGTAAAGCTTGGAGTTCTCATAAGCTTGGAGTCTTAGTTCATCGAGTTCATGCAATTGCAAAAATCTCTTCTCTTCAGTTATTTTGAGATCAGGGTCACAATTTCTGAGTGCCCAGTAGGCGCGATGTTCGATTTCGAACGGCAAATGACAGGTTTTTCCATACAAAATTCTGTATGGTGTTGTACCAATTGGAGTTTTGTAAGCCGTACGAAATACCCACAGAGCATCATCAAGTTTTCTCGACCAAACGGCAGGATTGTCTTTGACCATTTTTTCGAGTATTCTTTTTAAGGCTTTGTGGGTGTTTACAACTTGACCACTGGTCTGTGGGTGATAAGCTGTAGCAAAACGATGATGAACTCCATATCGTTTCATAATTTTCTCCATTTTTTGTTACAGAAATGGGCTCCTCGATCACTTATTAAAGATTTAGGAATTCTATAATGAGCGAAAGCTTTTTGAGAAAATTAACAATAACTCGTGCATCATTTGTGGGTAGAGCCTCGGCTTCAGCCCATTTGAAAACGTAATCGATAGCAACGAGAATGTATTCGTATCTGTGCGATTTAGGAAATGGTCCCATAAAATCGATTCCCCAAATATCGAATATTTCGCAGACTTGAATGCTCTTTTGAGGCATTTCATCTCTACGAGAAAGACTCCCGGATCTTTGGCAAGCATCACAGTTTTGAACAAGAGTATGAGCTTCTTTGAAAATTGTCGGCCAATAGAATCCAGCATCAAAAAAATTTTTAGCTGTGGTGGAAGGACCATAGTGTCCCCCAGTCGGGCCATGATGGCATTCATCAAGAATTCTTCTTGTTTCGGAACCATAAACACATCTTCTGATCATCCCATCGGGACACATCTTGAAAAGATAGGGCTCTTCCCAATAATCGTGTTTTAGTTCTAAGAAGAATTTACTTCGTTGGGCATGAGTTAATCCTTTTATGAGAATTTTTGCAAGGAGATAATTTGCAAAATCTGCAAACCATGGTATTTCTTTTTCATCAATTGTGTCAACAGTCATGAGAGTTTCATCAGAAAAATAATCATCAATTTCATCTTCCCTTAATTCTTCCAAATTTAGATTCTCGGGACGAGACAAATGATCAGCATCTAGATTTTCTGCTCCTTTCTTATCTTTGATTTTGATGTCGAATTCTTGGAGTAGCAAAATCCATCGGATAAGACGCGGTTTTGCATCTTGTTTGGTAAACAGATATTTGAGCGCTGAGTGATCAGTAAACACAATCGTTTTTGAAAGCACAAGATAAGATCTGAATTTATCGAAAGCAAAAACAACGGCTAACAATTCCTTTTCTGTAGCCGTGTAATTTTGTTGAGCATTGTTAAGTGTTTTGCTAGCGAAATATATAGGAAGAAAATGTTTTCCTTCACGTTGTCCTAATACAACTCCAATAGCAAAATCACTTGCATCGCACATGAGCTTGAATGATAGTGACCAATCAGGTGAAACCATAATAGGTGCACTAGTCAGTTGGGTTTTCAATGTTTCAAATGCCTTAATGCAATCTGCATTAAAGTCAAAAACAGAATCTTTTTCAAGAAGTTTTGTCATAGGTCGAGATATTTTGGAAAAATCTTTAATAAAACGACGGTAGAAACCGGCATGTCCTAGAAAACTTCTAACGGCTTTAACGTTGGTTGGAGGTGGTAATTTCGTGATAACATCAATTTTCGCTTTGTCAACCTCCATTCCTGCACTGGAAATTTTGTGTCCAAGCACAATTCCTTCAGTCACCATGAAATGACATTTTTCCCAGTTAAGAACAAGATGTGCAGCTTCACATCTTTTGAGCATTTTATCGAGATTATAAAGGCAAGCTTCAAATGAATTTCCAAAAACTGAAAAGTCATCCATGAAAACTTCCATAGATGTTTCAAGCATATCTTGGAATATTGCAATCATACACCTTTGAAAAGTTGCTAGTGCATTACAAAGACCGAAAGGCATACGCTGGTAAGCGTAAGTTCCAAAAGGACATGTGAATGTAGTCTTTTCTTGATCGGCAGGATCGATAGGAATTTGGAAATATCCTGAAAAGCCATCAAGGAAACAAAATTACTTGTTCCCTGCTAGTCTCTCAAGCATTTGATCCATGAAGGGTAGAGTAAAATGATATTTTCTGGTGGCTTTGTTTAATTTTCTGTAATTAATACATACTCGCCATCCAGTGACAGTTCTAGTAGGAACTAATTCATTCCGTTCGTTTGTCACAACGTTCATTCCTCTTTTTTTCGGAACACAGTGAACTGGACTCACCCAAGGACTATCCTCGATGGGGTAAATGATACCGACATCAAGAAGTTTGATGATTTCTATCTTAACAACTTCTTTCATGTTGGGATTGAGTCGACGCAGTCTTTCTACAATGGGTTTAGCACCTTCTTAGAAATTGATTTTGTGTTTACAGAAATCAGGGCTAATTCCTAGGATATCAGAAGTTTTCCATGCAAAAGCACTTTTATGCCTCTTGAGAACAGAGATGAGACATTCTTTTTCATCGTCATTGAGCAATGAAGATATGACTACTGGAAGAAGTGAATTATCCTCCAAGTAAGTATATTCATGATGATCGGGAAGTGGTTTTAGCTCAAGATCATTTTGTGGTTCTTGAAGAGATGTTTAGATCCTCAATTGATCATTAAAGGTGATTTCCTCAAAATTCTCTTCCACAATTTCTCCTTCTTCAACTTCTTCAATATCTTCTTCGAATTTTACTTCCATAAAATCAACGAATTCTTTATCAAGTTTTGTTTCACTAATTTTCTCTGAAGTAGTCATGAATGGATCAGAATCGTCAAGTAATGCACCCAATTCTTCATCAGTGACTTCATCGATTACGTCAATGTTAAAACAAGTGTCATCACTAGAATATGGATATTGCATTGCTTTATCGATTAAAAAAGGTAATTCTATCTTCTCTAACTCCAAGATTGAGTTCTTTACCTTTTACTTTGATGATAGCATCAGCGGTGTTTACACTACTAGAATATTGAGCAACAGAGACGAAAATTTGCGAGTAAATCAGTCTGTCTCAAAAAAATGGTTCATAGTGACGGATTAGAGATAGATTAGCTACAAAATTAGCTTTGATAAATTAGCGACAAATTAGTAACAAATCAGTAACAAATTTAGAGATGAATTACGCATCTGTCACAATTCTATCGCTAAATGTAATCATATAGAGACGGAGATAGTGACGAACTTAGGTTGCAACTATTAGCGACAGAACTCTGACGACATAATGATGGATTTTTAAGTTGTCTCAAATACGTCGCTAAGTTTTTTCACTTAGCTACTGATTAGTGATGGAGTCGGGTATAATAATTTAGTTTAGGTGTAATTCTTCACAGTAGTTTATTTTTACTTTTTGTTTGCCAAGATAATTGGCGGCACACTGATTTTTTTGTTCCCTCCATTTTTTTCCAACGCATTAACTATAATATTTTATTTGAAAATCAAAATATACTAGTTGACATGGTCCAAAAAGTTTTGGCACCACATATTTTACAAATTCCCTCCCATATTATCAGTTCTTAAGAAAAGTAAAATAACCAACACTGATTATACCAAATGTTTTTTATGCGGTGTTCCTAATTTGTAACCACTACACTAGTACTCGCGCATGGCTAATTTGTGGTTTTTGGTGTGAAATTTGATGCAACACTTAAGGGTTCAGTTTGTAGTCATTGCGAAGAAAAAAATCTATGAGTTACAAAAGAAAATGATAAAAGTTTAAATATTAAAAAATATTTGCACTATCAATTTAATAGTAGATGTTGTTACAATTTTTAATCAATGATACCTATCATTTTAAAAACTTGAAAGCCTATAACCGCGTATACTGTATAGCATTTCAAAAAAGTAAAACTTGTCATTTAATAAATCAATGCATATATGGTAGTTCAGTTATTATGGTCAAATCTAAGTTAATTTAAATTTAAGGGTAATATAAGCATTACATATTACTCAAATTTAAGCATTTATAAGTTTAAGGAAAATGGTATGTATGTTTTATAAGTAGTAGAGGAATATACGATATAACTTAAAATCAATATTAACAATAAATATCTAATACGGTTGCAAGCTTATACTTAGGCTAGACACAATGGTAATCATTTTCCCCACCTTCATATCAGCGCCACATTATCATTTAGCACATCACTAATCTCCTCACATTTTAGTTTCAATGGTCATCACTCCATTCACCTTCAAAAAAACCCCATTTTATATAAACATACCGCATAAAATACTCACACACACTCACAAACAAAAGAGGTGAATGGTGAGGGTGGTCACGACTCTCTCCTCTTTTTTTTGTTGGGTAACACCTAAGGGAATGGGTTTTAATGGGTGTTGTGTGTGATGGGTGGAGGTAAGGGTAAGACCAGTCTCCATTGCATTTAGTCTTACAACAAACAACAATTTAACAACAACAACAACAACAACAACAACAACAACAACAATAATAATAATAATGGTGGTGGTGGTGGTGGTGGTGGTGGCGGCGGTGGTGGTGATGGCGGTGGTGGTAGTGGCAGTGGTAGCGGCAGGGGCAGCGACAGGGGCACGGGCAGCCGCAGCAGCGGCAGCAGCGACAGTAGCAATAATCATTTAGAGGTCGGAAGGACTTACGAGGTTATACTTGGTGTTCGGTCACACTAATTAATTTTATTTCCTTTTAATTAAATGTAATTACTCTAGTGATGTTGCTCTTTATTATCTGGTTGTTAATCTAGTTTACGTGGTGGCGGGTTCAAACGCCATGAATTAGTCAATCAAAAGGTTAAAATTGATTGTTACCCCAAAAAAGTGTTTTTTTTATGAATAATAATTTGGTTTAATAATACGATGATGAATCATTGTTTGTTACTTATGTATGTAATAGCATTTAGGCCTGCTAAACGTCGGCGTTATTTGGGCCTATTAAATCAGGCAATATACATGTCCTCTTCATTAGATCAATGATAAAGTTCGGTCATATAAAATAATTTTCAGCAGCGATCATAGAGGTTGCTAAGACGAGTCAATCTCGCACTGAACCATCCTTCCATTTCACGCAACAAAACAACACTTATGAAATATGTACTTATGATAACATCTTATACACAGCTAATACATGTAATTTCGAAAGATATCACGACAAACACATCAGACCATGATCAAGACATACTTCCATTCTGCCACAGCCAAATAAAACATAATTTATACCACTAATAGTTATGCACAGCTTATAAGAGCTCAAAACGACTGCGCTTTGCCCAAAACGACGCCATACGAACATCATTTGTATAAAAAAAATGCGAGCACATATCCGCAAATCCCTTATCATTTTGACTATGATGATAGTGGTTGCTAAGCCGAGAAAATCTCGCACTCAACCATCCTACCATTTTACACATCCAAAAGAAATAAAAGTAAATCGAAAGATCATTTCAAAAAAAAATACACAGGTTGTAGCACCTTTGAAATTAATAGTTATGACCACAACTTATATACATCGTACAAAATCATATGACCACATATTATACAAACTGCATAAATCAGCTTTTATAGCCACACATCATACTTTAAAAGATATCACAAAGCTTCAACAAACAAAAACACATATCCAGAGCGAAATAAAACACAACTTGTAGCACATCATATAAAATCAGCACTTATAATCACATATCAGACTTATCACAAACCTTAAACAAACATAAACTTATATCCAGAAATCCACTAATAGCATACAAACTAAAAATAGACATCGAAATACAATATGTCAACCAATCAGATGGCAATGAGACGCTCGGTCGCCATTGTTGAATCAATCAGGGTAATTGGGTATTGACAACGGGTTTATGGTAGGGCTGAGCAACGGGTCAAATCCGGCTCGACCCGACAAAACCCGAAAACAGATTAAGGGTAAAACGTGAACCGCGAACCAAACCGGGTAAAACCTATTAAACCGAAACTGAATAGAATAAGGTTGGTTCGGATCAGTTTAGCTAGTTTGAACCCCGAATAGGTATGTTTTGACCTGACCCGAACCGAATTGAACCGAGAAAACCAAAAACCAAACGGAATAAGGTTTGTTCGGTTCAGTTCGACCTAGTTCGGTTCGGTTTGTCGGTTCAGTTCGGTTTTCAGTTGATTTTGGTCAGCCTTAGTCTATGGTGTGTCTAGCGGGTCAACGAAAAATTACAATGTTTTTGTTTCTTTTTTTTTTACTCATAATTGATTTTTCTTTCTTGAAAATGAATAGGTAGACCCGGCTCGATACGTGTACGACCGGAACCCGTCTAAATGTGTGTTCCCATATTAATCGTTTAGACTCGGACCCGTCAAGACCTATGACCCGACACACTCATGTGGTCACCGCCCACGTCTATTGCTACCCGCCACTAGACAAACACGAAATAAAACTTCTACCTCCATTTCCCCCATTTATTTTCTTTTACTCCCCCACTAACCTCTACCATCTGTATCTCAAACTTCCCCCAAAACTTGAGTATCGAACCCTAATCATCACCATCTCCATTTATGGTGTGATATATTGATCATCTTCTTTTCCATTAATCGAATCCCAAACCTCCACACATATGTCACCACGACAAAACTTCTTCATTTTAACAGAGTTTGAGGACAAAAATTGTATATTTTGTTTTTCCTTAATTTATCATTTATATGCAATTGTTATTTTTAATTTAGGTTAATTTGGGTCAAGACGTTTTCAAGATTAGGGTTCTATTTAGGTTGAACAGATACATTATGCTAATTTTTATGGTATTAACAAAATTCTAGTCTCAAATAAGGGTATACATATACTGTCAATGTGTGTGCTTATGTTTAATATGGGATTAATTGGTAGAGTGCACGGGTACCCTTCTTGAACTCGAATTGAAACTATAATTGGTATTGGAAAATCAAAATGTTTTAAAATGTTCCATCTAATTGTTTATGATAGTTTTCTAATGGAAGATGGTTAATGAATGTGATGATGCTTATAGCATTGTAATGTCTAGTTGATATCGTTATTACATTTTGAGACTATATGATTAATAAAACCATGCTTGGTTTTATATGAGTTGATGTTATATTCTTTTGTAATAATCTTGTTGATTACTGAAGTTTCACGCAGATACAGGGTCACTATATTGTGAAATTTTTGAATCAATGATAACATGTACTCTGATGGGTAAGGTATGGTTTATAGTTTAATGGTTGAAACTTCTAAAAGTTTCACATACAAAACAGGGAATATGAGATTATGTTATGTACTAAGCGCTACTATTTATTTGCAGATAAAAGATTTTTAATTGGTGAATCTTGGTTAAGGATGTAAATAAAATAAAGTAGTCCGTAAATGCGCTATGAAGTTTCAGCACCGAAAGCCCAACCAATACGGAGATCCATCAAAATTTAGATGTGGGTGAAACTTCTTTCTATTTGCCCCTTTTCAAACTAAGTCACAACTTTGAATAATTTGGTGGTAGTAATTTCTTAAAACACTTTAATCAGTTTATTTCATTGTGGCATTGTATATGATATGTATGGTCTTCCTATCCTATAACAACATAAACAAGCTGAAGTGCCATATATTTATATATCGACTTGCAGCAAGAGCGAAGGTATTACACTTTTTGACAATACGACTATAAGATTTGTTACTGTATCGTCACTTTTTTATATAATTGTTTGCGCATCATAGAATATGAAATTTGTACATGGATTTTTACATCACAAGTTCGAAAAATGTTTAATGTTTATTGTACTATTGTACTAGATATATAAATTCTTAAAAAAGATTTCACACTTCCATTTGAATGGAAAAAATGCTGATAACTTTTGGAAAATGGTTTATTCCAATATTACACTTTTGTGTGTCTGCAAATGTGAATAAAAGTGTAAATACTTATCCAAGGCGTTGCAGCATTGGATTTTCACCGTGTTATTTGCTTGTAGGGTATGTTCATCAATCCAGCATGAATTGAGTCGTTTGGTCTCACTTTGATAGAGCCTTACTAGCTTTAGCATCCTGGTTTTATTCCGTGTGTATGAGGATATCTTAAATGATCTACTGTAACTCCTATACTTCTTGTCCTATGATTAATATTTGGTGCTGAAACATTTGAACGTGTAGCTTGCCTTCTATGCTGTTGTTGAGATATCCAGGATTGGCAATTTTCAATTTTGACATTGTTGATGACTTGTATATTTTTACTGAAGAAAGTTCTTCCATTCTGCTCTTTTTACAGATTGTCCAGAACTGCCCTAAACATTTCTTTGAAACTGGAGAATTTGCATCTCAAGCAGCTGAACTTTGTTTGTCATTCATGTTCAAGTTTTTACAAAGGTAACTCTAAATAAATGATCTTTCGCTCTTCAGTTATCTTAAGCAATATTTATCTTGTCGAATACCACTTTTTTTATATTCTATTGCCCTCTATCAGTGCCTATGTAAATGCATCCAGTCACGCAAACTGGGAGGATAAAATATCTCTGTCTTTCACTTTAGCAAAGAATCATTTGATGCGTCTAGAATCCAAGGTAACTGGCTCTATTTGTTTTAGGTTTTATATTCAAGTTTTTTCTCGTACAGTTTCTGTTATGTACAACTCTTCAATAGTTCAATTATCTATGGTACTTTTGTGCCCTAGTAAAGTTCACTTTTCCCATTATTTGCACAGAAGCAACTACAGTTAGCATTGGCGTTTCTTCTTGTTGGATATAAGTGTGTTGGAGAAGCCTCAAATGACGTGTGGCTGCTGAATCCTGTTGACTATGTACAATCTGTGGTCGTTATGTTGAAAAATCTTGTTGATGGTGAGTTTTAAGCATTTTGTTTCATAACACATGAAAATATGCATTTCTGATAACTTATGGCGAGTATCATTTGTGTTTGAATGACAAAAGTTGCTAGCTGACATAGGATTTTCTGGCAGGAAAACCTAAGCTGGATGATGATGCTATTTGCTATTTGAGGACTATAACCAGGACATGTCTAAATATGAATATTAATTTCACCAATGACTGTATCAAGAACATTCATCAGTTGGAGGATAAGATGACAAACTCATCTAAATTGCCACAAAAGAAGCTAGCTTTCTCTCTTGAACAAATTATCACCTTCGCTAAATTAGCATATGAAATTGAACTTATTAGTGACAATCAAGAGAGTAAACCCATATTCTACAGCATGCTATGCCAATGCAAAAATTCTTTCCACGAGGTTCTTAAGGATCAACACATACAGGTACGAGTTGCAAAACCTGCAACTAGAGGTGACCAAAAGGGCGGGTTGGGTGGCTTGGATTAGGTTCAACCCAAACACTTGTTCTCCAATTCTCAATTTTTTTGTTGCAACATAATTCAAACAGTTTGATACTAATATAGTTTTCAAACAAAACAATTCAAGAAAGGTTTTATGCATTAAAAATACACTTTGGGTGACTTTCAACCCGTTTGACCCATTATTTTTATTATTTTACCCGTGCAACAAGTTAGAAATCATACATAACAGCAGTTGACCTATTTATATATAAATGGGTCAAAATTTCCACCTTGACTTCTGGTATTGATTCATAACCTGCAGGTTCAGGCGACTGCCTTGCAAGCACTAACTGGCGTGATACGAGACTCCAATGCTGAAAGTAACACATTTATTACATTCTTTATCGGGAGCTTCTTAACGATATTTTTTGGATCATCAAGCAAGCATTGAAGGTATCATATCTACTCATAGCCTCATAGTTTGAATTTTGTTTTTCAAAATCCTGAGACTGTTATTTATGACAGAACCCCATTAAAAGGGAAGCAATAACCGTTGCTGGAGATTGTTTGAAAATCTTGATGCTTTTGCATACATCGTCTAAAGCTGCAGAATCTCAGACAAGCTTGATGAGCCTTCTTCTTGAAGCAATTGTCATGGTCCTATTAGTTCAAGTTATCTGTTTAGAAGAATCCTGGCCGTTTATCTTGCAAGCAGTTTCTCTTGATGTTGTTCCAGTGGATGGGGATGTGAGTGAATCTTCTAGAACATCTGAAAACACATCCAGAAGAGCTTTTTTCTCCGGATACAATATGGTGGAATTGAAACAGTAAGATTATCAGTTTCTGTGGAGCTTCTCCCTGCTTGTTCTTTTTCAGGGACAACATGCTACTCCTGATAAAACCATTATCCCATTGGATAATCTAAAATCCAACTTTGGCAGTGATTCACCAGTTGCCGAAAAACACTCAATAGCAATGAAGTTCTACGAAATGATCTTACCAGTTTTTGGGTTTCTTTCTGCAGAAAAGTTCTTTGGGGCCTGATTTCTTACAATTGATCTATACAGGTAATTACATTTATTTGTTATCAATTTTTTGCTGTTGTATATGTGGGCTTTATTCAACCTCCTGTTATCTAAGTGTCAAAATTGATGCTAACAGCTATTATCTAAGTGGTAGCAGCAGGAAGCCATTTCTGCATGACACACTTCATCAATTCTTCATGCATCAGC
The DNA here is from genome assembly GCA_021014915.2 of Artemisia tridentata subsp. tridentata. Classification (NCBI taxonomy): domain Eukaryota; kingdom Viridiplantae; phylum Streptophyta; class Magnoliopsida; order Asterales; family Asteraceae; genus Artemisia; species Artemisia tridentata. The sequence goes on from CP139507.1 coordinate 308,571,223, forward strand.
TTTTTTTCATCATCTGGAATGCTGGATTGATGAACTAGCTTATTTTGTACAGGAAACCAAATTTCTGTCTTTGCTGCAACTGGATAGTGCTTTCATGGCTGAAGGGAAAGTTACGGCAAATCCTGTAGGTATGTTGACATAGGTTCCTTCTTTAATACCAAAGTTCGTGTACTTATACTGGACTATTGAATATTGGTTACTCGAACATTAGCACTACAGTCCATAGCTTTGTATGTTAATGTAATCTTACAATTACAGTGGGTCATTTTTTGAATCTGCTCACGTTGGGTTCTATTTACTTACTTTTAGTAGATCTGTTACGGGATACGATATTACTTCTGTCTTTCATGTGTTAATGATTGATGTAAGTTTGCTTGCTAAATTGCAACTCACAGCATCTCCTATTTTGTGGTGTAACATTGTGCAGTTTTTTGTGTTTTCTTTTGTTTTTCTTTTGCCCCAAAAAACGCAGTACTTGAAAACAAATAACTCCAGCCGCAACGTGGCGGGCGCTAAATTTCTCGTTATAGTTATAAGATAACTGTTTATAAAGTGATATTTAATGTATTTTTTTATATAAATGGTTTTGCATTAAAAAAACTGTGTTTCGTGACTATCTACAGGTTGCATATAATGGCTTGGATAAATATGGATCCGATCCTGCTAATCATCCCATCTATGATGATGACCTATGGAAACAATGTGCGGGAGATGATATGAAAGGTGGAGTGTTTGGGTGGGGTTCAGTGTCAGATCCACAGTACACGATGACTGCACCAAGTACTACAAGATATACCGGTGCTCCATCCACAGTATCCAAAGATGTTCAACAAATCAAGTGTGCTTCTTTCTTTTATATACAAACAGCTTCAGGTTTGTTAATCCTTACTTTGTTACTGCTAGAAGTGTCACATGTCTTTATTTTAGTACATATTTCAAAAAACTAATATTTGAATTTGTTATGTTCAAGAACTATCTTGATAGCATTCGTGGAGAGTTAATGGAAGAATTGAAGGAAGAAATGAAAGTTGAGCTGAAGGAAGAAATGAAGAATGAGCTCAAGGAAGAAATGCGCGAAGAGCTAAAAGAAGAAATGCGTGAAGAGCTCAAGGAAGCAATGCGTGCAGAAATTCAAGATATGCTTCTTGAGTATGGCATCGAGTCATGTTACCCGCCAACCAAAAACAAAACAAAGGTAATGCAAGTGGACATCAACCATTACACTTTGAAGAGCTTTAAATCTATTTCGGTTCTCGACTTTTATGTAAGAGAGAATGTTTGGTTTAGACTTCCTTTTATGTTGTCGAAGATCAGATGTTAGATTTCTTTCGAATCTGCTTGTTATTTGATTTGGATATGGATTTCGTGACTGTTATCATTGTGGTATTCGTTTGAGTGACATCTTGAACAAATGGCAAATAAATTGTATCGTTTATTGACTGATTAGCGACATATTCTATCATGTGAAGATTTTTAAATCGTGACAAATTAGTTCAAACATGCTATGAAATGGTGTTGATTTAAGCGACAAATCGTTAGTAATGGTTTTGAGACAATACTTTTAGTGGCGGTTTAACGACAAATATTTCCATCTCTAGTAGCGATGGAATAACAACAAAATGGTTGGCTGATTATTAGCAATGTATTAGTGACTGTTTTGTCATTACTATCAGTGACAAAAATTCTGTCGCTAAACCGTCACTGGATGGTCGAACCAAATTTAATTTAGGTAACTTTAAAAAGGATCTAGCGAGGGGCATGTGACCGCTTATCCGTTGCCGAAACTCTAGAATTTTTGTCGCTAAATTGTTACTAAAAATTTGCGAGGCACTTTTTTGCGACGGAATATATCCATCACAATTCCGTCGTTGAAGGGCTTTAGTAACAGAATAGCGATGTAAACTTTCGTTGCTGATGCCTGATTTTCTAGTAGTGTTAGGAAAGGTCTTCCTAAAATAAGAGGGACTATACTATCTTCCTGCATTTCTAAGATCACAAAATCCACGGGAAAAACAAATTTACCAACTTGAACAAGCATATTCTCAGCAATTCCAATAGGATATTGGTAAGAATGATTGGCTAATCGAATACTCATCTTTGTAGGTTTCAAGGTATTGATGGAAAGTTTAGAATACAACGAATCGGGCATCAAATTGATACTTGCACCAAGATCGGCTAAAGCATCGCATGTGATGTTGTTTCCTAACGTGCATGGAATCAGAAAACTTCCGAGATCTCTGAGTTTTGGTGGAATTTTGTTTTGAACAATGGCTGAACATTCTTCGTTGAGAAAGGTAGCGGATATTTGTTCCAACTTGTTCTTGTTATTAAGAAGTTCCTTTAAAAATTTCCCATAATTGGGCATTCCAGCTAGAACATCAACGAGGGGTACATTGAGTCTAACCTCTTTGATCATTTCAACAAACTTCTTATAACGCTCTTCCGTTTTCTCTTTCTTAAGGCGTTGAGGATATGGAATTTTTGGTGTGTACGCCTTGACTGTTGAAATAGGTTTTTCTTTGGTGGGTATATTTGGAGTATTTTCCTAATCTGCTTCTTCAGCTTCATCCTCACTTTCATCATGGATGATCGTGGTATTATTTGGATTGGGTGGTGGATCATAAGAGAGACCACTTCTTATGAATACAGCATTGATATGCTCATTTCTAGTCTGTGGTGGATGATAAGTTTTAGCGTTTGATCCAGCTGATGTTGGTTTAGGATTGGATTGGGTATTACTTGGTAATGATCCAGATGGTCGGGAAGAAAATTGGTCTGAAAGTCTACCAAATTTGTTTTCAAGATCCTGAATAGATGCTTGATGATTTTTCTGACCTTGCTCAACTTTGGTTTTGAGATTGAAAAATTGAGTTTTGATGAACTCATTAGTTTATTTTTGAGCAGTCACGAATTCTCTCATAATTTTTTTGAAATCAGACTCTTTCGGCTTTTTATCAGAGGTTTGTGGAGTTTGATTGTCTGCTCGAGGTTGAGAATCACGGTTGTTATCCCTTTGTTGGCGATCTTGCCAATTTCCAGAATTTCTCCCGTAATAATTACCATGATAACCGCCTCCACGGTATCCTCCTTGGACATAATTAGCTTCTCCTTTTTTAGGTCCGTCCATTGGTTGATCGTCACATTCCAATTATGGGTGATTACCTCCACAATTGTTACAACCATCTCGCATTTCTTTCATTTCTCCTTTAAGATCTTTGTATTGCGAATCGATTTTTGAAGTCAAGGCTTCCATATTTTCCATGAGTTTAGAGGTATCGGAACTTTCAGCAAAAGCAATGGTTTTTCTTAAGGGTTTGGTTTTGGAATCTTTTGACCAATCGAGTTTGAGAAGTACTCGGTCTTCAAGCAATTGATATGCCTGGTTAGGGGTCTTATAAAGAAAAATTCCTCCAGCATCAAGGATTCCTTGAGATGTCTCATCAAGTCCATGGTAGATGATTTGGATAATGGTTCCTCGTCCTAAACCATGTCCATGACAACTACGAAGCAAATCTTTCATACGAAGCCAGGATTCGACAAGTGATTCATTAGGATTTTGTGTGAAAGCACGAATTTCTCCCATGAGTCGGTCAAACATGGCAGGTGGAAAGAATCGGCTTACAAAAGCTTGCCTCATCTCCTCCCAAGTATTGATAGTTCCTGGGGTTAATTCGTTGTACCACACTTTTGTATCTCCGGCAAGTGATGATGGAAAAAGTTTGAGTTTAATGGCATTGACATCGGTGTCGCCATATCTGAACATGCCACAAATTTCGATGAATTCGGCAATGTGTTTGTGCGGATCGGCCCGCGAACGGCCATCGAATTGACGGTCTTTGATCATAGAAAGATGGTGTCCTTTCACGGTGAAATTGTCACCAAGGTTAACAGCAACAATAGCGGCTCCAGGAGTAGGTGCTACGGCTCGGTTGGTGGCCCAGATGAGTTGATCGTCAGCCATAGGAAAAGGTTGATCAGTGAATGGGTTATAAATGACTTTGGCTTCAAAAAGGTTATCAAACGGTTGGTTTGGTACTCTTGGTACACGGTTGGTTAATGGAACAAAAGGTGTTCTTCTTCTTTTTGGTCTTCGGATTAAACGTTCGGAATTTGAAAGAGGTGAAATTGGTTCTATTCCAATTGAGCGAGTGTTCATACAATTCCTAAGAGAATCGAGGTAACGTCTAAACACAGGAGCAAAGAATGAAAATAGTTTGAAAAATCAGACTTGGTTAACCAATCGGATGGCAAGGTGTACCGATCGGTTGGGCGTCTCGGAAAAATTTGGATTTGAAAGACCGATCGGATGGATGGACTTCCGATCGGTTGGTCGGCTCGGAAAATATTTATTTTATTTATTTATTTATTTTTTCAAAAACGAACTTGGTAAGAGATGGACTTCTAAAACTTACAGAAACACAATCAAAATCCCCGGCAGCGGCGCCAAAAACTTGATGTGTTACGTGTGTGTACAAGTTTTAAATTTATAAGGGGTGAATTACCGAATCTATAAATAACACATACGAGCAAGTGAACTCGTCCGTTATAGAAAGATTATGATGGTAAGTCGGGATCGTTCGCAGGGATTTGTGAGTGAATCGAGTTGTAAGTATAAAAGCTTCTAAAAGTAAATCTCTAAAACAAGCAATAATGATAATATGATAATTCAAATGATTAAAACTACACTTGCTTAGACTAGTTTACTACTCTTGATAAGCATGATTGTGATAACTTTTGTTAACATGTTGGTTATGATAATTAGTTGGTGAACTAATCTATTGTTCTTACAAGTTAAACCTTCGTCAAGATTTTAGTTTATAAAAACAAGCATTAAGTTTAACCAATCAATTCAAGATCAATTCAAGTTTCATAAGTTTGGATTAACAAACTTAAACACAAAAATAATCTTTTGTTTAATCAAATAAGCTTAGGAAATGGTCAATACAAAAGGTAACCGATCATAGACAAAAAGATTACAATTGATTGTAAACTAATAATCTTTCGACCTATGAGGTGGTTTTCAATCAATCCAATTTGATAGACAAAAGCATTCTCATTACAACCACAATTAAGTTTCTTTGTTTAACCAAAAATAATAGGTAAAAACAATCATTCATAGACAAATGATTATAACTAGTTGAATAACAATAAACCTTTCGACCTTTAAAATTACTAACAACTAGTCAAACTGGATTAACAAATGTCCCTATGAAACTTAAGCACAATTGGATCTTAGAATTAACTTGAAATTGAATGAAAACATGTTATCACAATCATACGCAAATCATTAAGTAATATGCATCATTTAAGCAAGTGCACAAAGGCAGTAGCCACTCATAGCAAACATGAACATAAACTCAGAATTTTGAACATTAGAAATCATGATTAAAAGTCTTACAATGATTGGAAATAGATTACAAATGATTAGGTAATGGTACCAAAAGTATTGGTGTTGACTTCTTGAAGGTTTGACTTCCAAATGTTGACTTCTTGGACTTCCAAAGTTTCCTGGACTTCTAAAGACGAATTTGAGAGCTTTTGAGAGTGGTTTATGATTAAAGATAGTTGTGTAATAGTTGTTGTATGGTATGATGATATCTCAAATGATTTCCAAAGGCTCTATTTATACTCATCTCAAGGCCCAGGGTGTTTAATGCCTCAACTTGGCCAACAAGCAGAGTGGAATGGCCTAGAATACTCAATGGAAGGGCCTAGAATCGTTGGTAACAAGATACAATGCTTAATGATGAAGTTTGGCAAGACGGGTTCATCTAGCTGATCGGTTGGGACTCCAGCCGATCAGCTGGTCTTCAATACCACCTCCATCCGAATCGGATACGAGTTGCGTCCGATCGGATGGGGGACTGCTGTAGACACAATCTTGGGCTTTTGGTTTTTGACTTGTATCTTTCTCATAGCTCTTTGCTCTTCATCCAAACTTGATCTTTTCTTTGTCTTGGAACTTGGAATAATGAATACTTGGATCTTCATTCTTTGAAATGCCTTTTTGGTGTGGATCTTGACATGAGAATCATCGTACGATCGTAAATCCTTGGTTTCTTCATTAATCTTTCACTTGCTCCTTTTTCCTGTACTTGGCTACATATACTTTGCAAACATACTTTGGTGCGATTAAGTAACAAAAGCATATAAATATAACCAAATAACATATACAAAAGCATGAATAACGCTACTTAAAACATGCGCAATTTGAGCGTTATCAGTCATGCAAATTGGTTATGGGTTATGGACTTGGTTTTTGGGTCATGGATAGTCCACTTCTTTCCTAGTTAATTTACAAGTAACATGTATTTTATAAAATATAAGTAACTAAGTTACTTAAGTGTTTTTATAAAATGGTTTTGGTTTTATGTAAACTTGTTAACTAAATATGTTTAATGTTTTATTTGTTTAACGAAATAAGTTAGTAAACTTTTGGCTCAAAGCGTTACGTATTTTATCTATCTCGTTAAAATGATTTTACGTTTGTTATCGACTAAACACTAGAAGATCATAAAATATAAATAAACATTTTTAAGGTTTATTTGTGTTAACAACCTTCTTGGACAATCCTAATACCCAACATACCTTCCGTTCTACCCGGACAAATGCTTTCAAAACATCATTAGACATAGATGAGTCAATATGCATATTACTATATCTCCTCAGGTCTTTGGGATTGTGCACCACAATCCTAGAATGCCATTAACTGATTAATCCACGTGGTCTCTTCTTGATCTTGATAATGACCAACATTTTCCTTGCACACCACGTGAAACTTGACATACTCCCCGGAGTATCACAGCTTTCACAATAGTTTTTCAACTTATCTCGGTCTCCCACCATGATAAGTAGTTATGGACCTCTTTTGAATAAAATGTATTTGATTTACGAATTCAAAATACGCTAAATGCAAATTTCCTCATAATGTCTCGTCCTATTTGCACGAGTCTATAACATTACTTCAAATCCCTAGTGGTGGATTAAGCTCGTATCACAAACTTTCAGGAGTAATCACTACTTAACCTTTTTGACTAATCTGTTTAAAAAAAAACTAGAGTCTCACTTTCCAATTCTTTCATTATTGTCTTCCAGTTAATGAATTAAAGTGAGTCTAGTATCACTTATTTAGCCATAATGGATTATTTATGAACTTAGCTAAATCACGATACACTTGAACTTAGTATTCAACGATGCACTTCATTTTTCACTTAGTAAAAGGAATTATCTAACAAATAAGAACTGTGACACCTTGATATTGGTTCACCTAAGTTCATAAGAACTTTAATACAAGCCTCTAAAACCATGATGTAGTAGCACGTTTCCTAATTTGAAATCTCATTCTTTCAAATCTTTAAGTCACATGGCTTCTTTATTTGTTCAAAACATCTCCAGATCTATGCATTCCATGTGCCAAACTATCATGCCCTAAGGCAATGTACGTTTGTACCAGATCTGGATTATTCCCACCGAATCTTGCAATACTAGGAATTTTCTTTCCCATAGATCACTCTAGATCTACAATTCATGTCTTGCTTTGTACTCTTTAGTTAAACGAGCAAAATTATTTTCCCATGCTCTCGCTTCCATTGCTCAACTCTGAGCTCCTCTTATTGGATCATGTTAAGGACTTTCAACTTAAGCACATTAATTTGATATTTATTTAACAAGTGTTAACATGCAGTTAACTATTCCTCCTGTAAAGTATCTTCTAACTTTACCTGAACATTCCAAAGAAACACGAGATTTTACTCTTGATCTACAAACTTATTCTATTGTAGGTAGTTTGATTTATAGATCTAACATGTGAGCTTTACTCAATCTCTAGATTTCAGGAAATACCATCACTTGACTATTTCACCTTTACAAGAAATATTCTTAGACGTAAATACACCTCCCATATGTCGGTACACTCAAAATAGTCGGACACTCCAGTTGAATTGTGCCTCAACATGTCATTTGGAGGCTAATAAATGGGGATCTTGAGGTAGGTCCAGAGACACTTTGGTAGTTGCGCCTCACCGTAGGCTAAACTGTCTTGGCATGACTTTCAGTGTAGTATGGTCCTGTCTATCTTGGAAATGAACCCCCGTGAACTCAAAAGGTGTAGGAGAGACTAAATATGCTTGATTAGTATCGTAGTCTCGGCCTTAGAAGTTGTCCCTAGGGTAAATTGGTGTGGTAAAAGTTAAAACGCTTACCTAAAAACTATTACAAGATGAATTGCGCCTTAGCTTAACACTTTGTAATGGTATAATGTCGGATCCTAGTGTAATAGGAAAAAGATACGGTGTAGTAGCTATTACGATAAAATGATTGAATCACTAATTGTCTTTGCTAAAACTGTAGATGGCAAGATATAACAACAATGTTTTGTTCTTGAATTACGCTAGTAAGATTGTCTTTCTTGATTGGTAACTCTTCAAAAAAAATGTGTGTTGGATAAAACCCAAGATGATGTATCACGCGCCATCATACCAGTGGCTGGTATATGCAGTCATAGAGAACATGTCATGTTAACATGACTAGGTCATTGGCCTTGCAAGGGAGAAGCAACATGTATTACATTCAAGGAATATCGTAAGGTATGAGATCACGAAATACCTTAAACATGTGTGCTAGATGGCGGCGAAGCTGTCTCATAGTATTCATCATGATGGGATGAATGGGATTTAATCATCTTAAGTAACATGGCTATCCATAACTACTGGATAATAATCTCGTTCAACAGTGTTTTGAACAAGGAGGAAAATATGTGATGAGGTGTTGCATAGATTGCGCCAAGGCTTAAGAACAAGTGAAAAGTTAGATGATCAAAAAGAATATGAACAAATAAAATATAAGGCTTGATAAGATGAAATTATCAATCCAACAATAAAGTATAAGTAATTTTCTCGGAAGACACTTGATGTAAATCAAGGTGTCTTGAAAAGTTGAGATGTCGCGTGGACGATGTATGTCTATTCGCGAGATATCTATATTTATAGATTGTGTCTTTCAATCACTTCTATTAACAAATGTTCTATTTGAGAACCATTAAACTTAACCACTTATGCAAGGGCGCATAAAGTTGGTTGAACTGATGTAGGAACACTTGACTAAAGTTGTTGAAGCAACTTTGTCGAGAAGTGAAACTCTGTAGAAGAATGGCGCTAGGAGGCGTGCATCAATTAACAATCAACAATTTTTCAGAGAGAATGGCATTTTGGGACGTACATTAGTTAACTATCTTTTGGGATATAGATTATATGAAACACTTTAAGTTTATGTCTTAAAAGTTGTTTTTTGCTCTTTGGAGCATATCCTTTAGATGACATATTTAAGAGTAATCAAAAAACATAAAGGATATTAAAACTTTAAAATAAAAGATATATTCTTTTCTCTATAACCGTTTTTGAAATTATATATCTAGCGTGGTTGTTTTGAAATATTTGGTTTAAAAGTTTTTATTTATTTTATTTTTTTTATTATTTTTTTTATAAAAATTAGAAAAATCCCAAAAGTATATGCGGGCAATGAACAATCTATCTGGTCTGATCATGGAGGATCATAATTTATGGGTTCTTTAAGAACTAGTGAAGTAAAAGAAATGTTTATATGAGCTCTAAAGCTCAAAATGATAGACTTTGATGCAATCTATCTGAGATAGTAGTTCAAAGATTATCATGGTCTTTGATGAAATCCATCTCGGATAGAAGTTCAAAGAAACAAGAATCTTTGATGAAAATCTATCTGGGATAGATGAGTCAAAGGAAATAAAGTCATGGAATGACTTCTACCATAATCTAAATGTATAGAGTTTTTAATACTTGAAGAATTTGTCTGTCTCAAGTCTTGCTGGAATTAAGGCATATCCCTCATGTGCAATACAATCGAATATCACAGATATTTGATAAAGAATATTTCTTGTGAAAGTCAAATACTCAAGTGATGGCAGTTTCAGAAATCTAGAGATTGAGTAAAGCTCATATGCTATGCGGGTTAGCATTTTAGATCTATATATCTATATCTATACTATATATAAAGGAAAAACCAAAAAGTGAAAAGGGAAAACTTAAAAATAATTTAGGAAACTAATTTGTTCTTTTACTTAAATGAAATGCTGGAAACTAATTTAGGAAAAATAAAACTAATTTATCATATTTCTTGATTATTGAAATTAGCTATTAAAATTTGTTCTTTTACTTAAATTCATTATATGTTACAATAATTTACAGTTACATTTTGATTTTTTTTTTTGCGTTGTACGAGTAAATATTATACGAAACACCTAACCAAAATATAACAATCATAATTATATGCCGCGATAAAATCCCGTTGCTATGCACGGGTACTCATTTAGTCAAACATGAAAGAGAATGAGTTTGTAAATCATGAGTAAAATCTTGTGTTGCTTTGGAATGTTCAGTCAAAATTGAAAGATACTTTATAGGAGGAATAATTATCTGGGTTAACACTTGTTAAATAAAAATAATTAATGTACTTGAGCTAAAAGTCCTTAACAGGACCTAATCAGAGGAGCTCATAGTAGAGCAATGAAAGCGAGAGCATTTGAAATTAGTTTGGATCATTTAACTAAAGAGTACAAAGCATGACAGTAATTATAGATTGGGAATGATATATGGATATGAGAATTCCTTGTATTGCAAAATTAAGTGGGAGGTATCAAGATATGGTACAAACGTACATTGCCTTAGGGGAAATATAGTTTGGCAAGTGGAACATGTAGATCTTGAGTTGTTGTAAACAAATAAAGAAGCCATGTAAAGACTTGAAAGAATGAGATTTCAAATTAGGAAACACGCTCCTACATCCGGTTTTAAAGACTTGTACTGAAGTTCTCATGGACTTAGGAAAATAAGTAACAAGGAGTCACGGTTCTTATTTATTAGATAATTCCATTTTACTTTAGTGTAAAATGAAGTGCATCATTGATTTAGCTAAGTCTATAAATAATCATGTATGACTAAATCACTGGTACTGGACTCACTTAGATTCATTAACAGGAAGACAATAATGAAAGAACTGAGAAGTGACAGGCTCAAGGGTCCTAGGAAAGGATTACTCAAAAGGGTTAGTTAGTGATTACTCCCAGAACTTTCTGATATGAGCTCAATCAATCGCTAGGAATCGAAAGTAATGTCGTAAAATCGCGCAAACCAGACAAGACGTTACTATAGTATTGTCGTATAGCGTATTTTGAATCTTTGAATGAAATATATTTCATTCAAAAAGGGTCTATAACTGCTTATCATGGTGGGAGACCAAGATAAGTTGAACAACTATTGTGAAAGCTATGATACTTTGGGGAGTGTATCAAGTCTCACATGCGTTGTGCGGGCAAATGTTGGATGTGCAAGATCGAGAAGCAACCACGTGGATTGATTAGTTAATAGCATTCTCGGATCGTGGCATACAATCCCAACAACCTAAGATATTAGGTCATTTAGTTTTATCTTTCAATAGGTTTTGTCTTAGTTTCCAGTTAGTGCGTGAAAGCGTAACATTATGTACTAATGTTGGATTCAGTGGGAGGTAAGGATGAATGATTTAATATTTAAGAAGGCCATTTGTAACTCCAAGTTGAAATAATAGTGGATAGGATAATTTTTTTCCGAGCCCCTTGTGGTGAGATAAATTATGAGAAAATGGTCATGTGACAAGTGTCTGCTAACACTGTGGGAGACAAAGCATTCACGGTAACAAGAAAGGACGAAAGTATTACTATGTTGGGTCAATTCAATACCTAATTGCCCCTTGTATAGTATTTGAATGCAAAATACCCTAAGTATTTATTATGTCCCTAATGAAGTAGTCATGAGGAAGTAATTCTCAGTCATTAGGGAGTTATCCACAAGATGTTCTTTAGAGTCTGAAAAGAAAAGACTCGTCACAACCCGAGGCGGTACTCTGTGAGTGAAGATCAAGAACCAACACTTTGATGATGGAGTTAGTGAGTGATGATAATAACTCACTAGCTCTCCGTAAATCTATCTCTGAAAACAAACATAAATTATTTGTTGAAAGATCAATCTACTGAGAATGAAAAAGTAAAAGTACTTTTTCTTATTGGACAAACTAGTGGTTGATAAAGAATATGCGGAAGATAAAGAACATTGGGAAGATAAAAACTAAAAGCCTGTGAAAGAAAGACAAACAAAGTACAAAAGCAAATAGTTAAAATAACTATTCACTTTTGTACTTTAGTACTTTATTAATATTCTTTATTAAAGTTTCTCTAAGAAGCAGAGAAAATTTACTTTCTTGCCTTTAAATACGTATGTTTGTAATGAGATAGGTAAAGGTCTTACACAATTAAGTAAATGTAATGTAAATGTATAGTGGTAGGACCCTCCTCTCCTAGGAATAACAAAGCAAAGCTAGCTTACTCTTGTTGTTTGATTTTGGAGAGTAAACATTGTCGTTCAATCCCAAGTGTTGTTCCGCAAACACTTGGGTATAATTCTTTGCTAATTGCACATAAGAATTAAACATTGGAAAAGTACAATGGATGTATTAGTAGTTATTAGGTATTGAGCAAACGTGTTCTTATTTGTTCATATTTTTCACATCTTGCCTTTAAATAATTATGTTTGTAATGAGATAGGTAAAGGTCTTACACAATTAAGTAAATGTAATGTAAATGTATAATGGTAGGACCCTCCTCTCCTAGGAATAACAAAGCAAAGCTAGCTTACTCTTGTTGTTTGATTTTGGAGAGTAAACATTGTAGTTCAATCCCAAGTGTTGTTCCGCAAACACTTGGGTATAATTCTTTGCTAATTGCACATAAGAATTAAACATTGGAAAAGTACAATGGATGTATTAGTAGTTATTAGGTATTGAGCAAACTTGTTCTTATTTGTTCATATTTTTCACAATTTGCTTAAAAAGAGGGACCCAACATACTAGATTAACATATCCATGTCTGGTGCTTTCTGAAATATCGTTGTGCAAAGGGATATAGTCATATGCCTAAACTCAGCTAAGGCGTTGATTGAGTTTTTGTAAATTACTACATGGGTATTGAATCAGTTTATGTCAATTGGGTACTTAAATGTTTTGCTAGGAACCTCTTGGTATTGTGAAAGTGGTTCTCGTGTTGTTGTTTCGCACAAGTGGGAGTCTAAAAGGATCAGTGTAAAAAGAACAACATCTTTCACAACAGATACTCATAGAAATGCCGATAGGTCACGCTAGTGCACATAAACGGAACATGTAAGTTGGTAATGAGAAAAGAGTGACGAAATGAAATGGAAATAAAGAGGAAATTAGAATGTGGAAATATTCTCATGGATAATTTCATGGAATCCCATTCCTACTAGAATGGTTTTGTGTGGAAATATTCTTAAGGGTTTTGTGTGGTTTGACCGACCTTCCTAAACAAGGGAAGGGTTAAGATTGATTTCTAATTAAACTTGTGTACTTATAGATAATTTCATGGAATCCCATTCCTACTAGAATGTTCCATGGTATCCTGTAAATACCAAGGCCTTCGAATAGGATTCATAAAATTTCTCTAAACCCTAAATCTCCTTCCCTCTCTCCCTCTTGTTTGATCGGTAAACAAACCAAATGGATGAATCCCTTTGGCCAATCCTAATTGACTAAAGTTGATTACCAAATCGACTAAATCCTTAGTCGACTTGTTACCTGATTTCATACTCTCCAACTTGCATAGGTTTGTAACCCTGGTTCCACCTGTGTAGTACTAGTGGATACCTGATGCGACTCAAAGTGGTGATTCTCCCAAAAAAAACCTAATTGGTTGATTGGTGCATTAAGATCAAGAAGAAGGTGATTACATGCAAACCAAGAAAGTTTAGGAGCTTACGTTATTGCAGGATCAAGTAAGTAAGCCTAAACACCTTTATACGTGTTAGATTAGGTTATATCCCTGATTAGGATATCTATCTATCAAGGGATTAGTCTGTAGGATCTTATGTGTTTATATTATGTTATGCATGTTTTATAGGTTATGCGGATGACCACCAATACCTTACAATGAGTAAATATTTTTAGTTGAAGTAAGGGGAAAATGAAAGCTGAGAAGAAAGGGAGATAAAAATTAAAGTAATTCCCAATACCGTCTTTCACGGTGTATGGGGGAAGGTTGAGATGTAGACAGCCTTACCCCTACATAAGGTAGAGAGGCTGCTTCCGGTTCTACCAAAGGTAGAAAAGGACCTCCGAACTTGCAAGGGGTGAGGATTGAACCATTGACCTCTGTCTCCAGAGGCAAAGGTGTTAACCACTTGATCCAAGCTTGTATAATTAATGATGGTTGACGAGAAGAAAGGTGAGAGAAATAACATAATTAAATATGAGTCATTTTAACTATTTGCATTAATTTAAATATGGATAAAGAAAGCTCGTTAAGTCACACAAACATATTCACATTATCTTTTCACTTTTTTGGGAAGGAAATTAAGGAGTAAATTGCATTTTTGGTCCCTATGATTTGGCCAAATTACAAGTTCGGTCCCTATCCTTTTGAAAGTGTAGCAGTAGTCCCCATTTTTAAGTTTGGATTGCAAATACAGTCCCCTAATCAATATGAAATGACCAAATTACCCTTGTCTTCTTCTTTATAAAAAAAGGGTATTTTAGTCATTTAACTTTAATAGGGACCAAACATGCAATGAAAACTTCAAAATGGGGACTACCGTTGAACTTTCGAAAGGATAGGCACCAAACCTGCAATTTGGCCAAACCACAGGGACCAAAAATGCAATTTACTCAAAAATAAATAAAAATTAGTAATAAATTTAAGCCGAAAATTTTTTAACAGTAAAGTTATTGTCATAAAAGCGTACAATTGAAAACATTTCTGGCGGAAGAACTTAACCACATCTTTTATGCCACCGAATCTAGTATTAAAAATAACAACACAACATTTGTTCTTTTGTTCTCTTTTACTAATTATATATATAAAATTTACGAAAGTAAATTTACTTTAGATGAGCAGTACATTGCTTTGGTAAAACTCAAAAATAGTCCCTCCAGTTTAGTTACGTTTTGAAAACAGTCCTAGCAATTTGCAAAAATCATCCATGTCGTTAAATACGTTTGCAGAAACACTCTTTATGTTAAAATTTTAACTGTATGTTTCAGCTACCTATAAATTTCGGTAACGGTCCGTGAATTAATTTTAAGAGCACTCGGTACGCAGCGCCATAGGGCGTGTTATTGCCTTATAACTTGACCCAATGGCTCCAGTCGATACCCCTCCTCGGGCCATAGGTCCTCCCGCCAAAATACGAGATGATGCTTTGTTGCGTCCACCTGACAAAGAAAGAAAGTCTAAAAGGCAACGATCTTCAAACTAATCTGCCACTTCTTCTTCACACGAAGCTTTTTAAGAGATATTGCAACAACAACTAGCTTTAGACCATGAGACGAAGATGGAAGAAATAAGAAATGAAGCTAGGGCGAGAGTGAATTTAATTAAGGCTCAAACAAGAAATGAGGACATGTAGATGCTTGCAATCAACACCGAGGGCATGGATCCTACAAATAAGGCTTTTATCGAGGAGGCCAAACGTGAAATCCGAGCCAAATATTTTCCTCAAAACTAGTTTAGTTCATGTACTTTTATTTCTATGTATTTTTTTATCATTATTTTATGTACTTTTTTATGTCTTTTATTTTATTAGTGGAATTTTTAATTTTAGTTTAATGTGTTTTTTTATTTGAATAAATAAAAAAAAGGAAAAGAATTGTTTATGCTACAAAATATTACTTAATCGATGTCAGTTACTTCACTTTACAACGAACGTCCATAATTTCAAGATTGAATAAAAAAAAACATTTACAAAAGTAAATTTATTGTAGATGACAATAAATTGCTTTGATAAATGTCAAAAATATCCCCTTTAGTTTAGTTACATACATTTCATAAATAGTCCTTAGCAACTTGCAAAAATCGTCCCTATCATTAAATGCGATTGCAGAAACACTCCTCGTGTTAAATTTTTAACTGTTTGTGTAATGAAAAATTACACAAATAGCCCCTTCAGTTACTTATCAATTTCGATAACGGTTCTTGAATTAATTATAAGGATTGTTTATGTTATAAGATATTGGTTGGTACATATTAGTTATTTCACTTTATAAAGAATGTTCATAATTTCAAGATTTAATAAAGCAAATATATATCTAGTGTTGATCCCAGCAATATACTTGATCGAATCCCTTAGTTTGTAAATGTTTAGTTATCTTAGATGAATCTAAAATAACTGAGTATAGAAACTGTCTTGAAGTATATCAAACACAATGCGGAATCTTGTATTTGATCTTAAAAAGAACTTTATATTGAACTAATAGTAAACAATGAATATCAAACAAAACACTTCGATATTATTAATAATACGAATACTCAAAAGTATCAGGGTTTACAACCTTGAAGTATACAAAAGAATCATATCAATCTCTATGCCCTAGGACCTCCTTTTCTAGACTAAGGAGTCCTAGTTTGCTTACAATTACATGCTATACAAGATAAATCTTTAAAGAATCTTTTCTATATTTATCTAACCGACTATACAAGTTTATCTCATAAGCAATACAAACTAAACACTCTAGCAGTTGTATCTCTAACTCTAGCAGTCGTATTCTGATAGCTATTGTAACTCTGAACTGGTAACATTTAGTCTAGCAGTAGTAACCACTTAATGTATTTTCTTGAACATCATCAGCAACACTAGCAGTAGTAAAATACACAAGCAGTTGTAATCTTTGTAACTAGCAGCAATAATGACTTAGAGCATTTCTTGTGTAAACCATTAGCAGTCTTAACCATGCAAGCAACAGTAACTCTAAAACCCAACAATCCTCCCCTAAACTTGATATTTTCCCCTAAAATCATCAAGTTTCAATCATAACTTAAACAAACACTAGAAGGATGCTTCCAAACAATTAATTATGTTTCTTATCCTTGGGCGCTAGAATTTTTTCCATCTTTTTGAGTAGTTGATATGTTGTTTCATCATAAGGATATATAAGTTGAAGTCTTCTATTTCCATGTAGCATTTGATGTACAATAGCCTTCTGATTTTGTAGAGGATAATCCTTTTCTACAAGCATGTAAATTGACATACCATGTACATCCAAAACATGAACTCCACAAGACTGAAATTTTTTTGGGAACACATTTTATATGTAATCAAGTATTGGTCATTAATATGTACAAGGTAGCTTAGTTATATGGGCTCTATGTTTGTTTTAACTCTCACGGTCCAATTAGGAGTCCATGGGCCGTGAGTTAGTGATAGTTTTCTAGAAGGATTAAGGAAAAGTGTTGCCCTAACACTTTGCCTATAAATACCCATGCATGTAATACTTATTTCTTGTTGGTTTTATTCACAAGTGTACCGAAACTTTGCTAGTCTTTTGTGTGATGTACGATCAACCATTCTCTTCATCTTAATCTCTCATTCTCTTATCTATTACTTGTTATACGTATTGTATTGCGTGTGTTACATCTAATATAGGACCTAACAAGTGGTATCATTTGCTAGAAGATAATTGGTTCATGTGTTTTTTAGTAGATCGAAGTATACTTTTAGTTAACGTTTGGTTTTGTGTTGATTTGTGACAAAAATCTCATTTCTATCACTTTTTCTTCACACTTGTAAAGTGTTAAGATCATTATAGTGATTAGAAGTTTGATTAAGAGTTAAAAAGTTTAGATCTTGTTCGAATTTCACTAGATATACACTCGATTTCATAGTTGCAACTTATCGGAATTCACCAAATTTCGTTTAAAACATTAAAGCTTGAAACTTTCTTATTCTTTAAGTGTTTTTAAACGTTTTGAACCAAAGAAATTCAGTTTAAACATCGTTTTTGAGTGGTAAAAGGTGATTTGTTTGATCTGGATTTCTATCGGAATTGGTGAAAAAGGGTTTATCGGAATTCGTTTTGAGGGTTTATCGGAATTGCTCATTAGGGTTTATCGGAATTGGATCAGTAAGGGTTTATCGGATTTGACAACTTAAGGGTTTATCAGAATTGGTACTCAGTAGATTCCTTGCTTGTATAAGCTTGTGAAAATACTTCGACTTTGAGGCAAATCTCCTATCTTGTATAAGGTAGTGAGAAAAATTATCGGAATTGCAATTCAGATACGTTATCGAAATTGCCAAGTTCCTGTGTTATCAATTTCGGTGGTATACCACTGATATCGTAATGTTTTTATGTTTATATAAAATAAGAATTAAGTAAGTTGGTGTTGGTACGTGTGAGAGCACGTTTATCGAGGATGTGAGTTACGTCACATTAGATAGTAGTTACGATCAGATAAAAAATAATTTATACGTGGAAAAAGGATAAATATTCTGTAAGACAATTTATTTCAAGGTGAAATTTTTACGAGTGGTTACAGTATCCCCCTGTTGAGGGAATCTCGTCCCCAAATTCAGTCTGTGTTGGTTGAGGTATGGAAAAAGTGAGATTTAAGAAGAGTTGGGCTTAAATTCTAACTTATCCATATTGTGAATGTGAGAATGGGAAATCGTATAACGATTTGATCGGTTATGTGAGTTTGATATGCTTAAAATGCCTAAAGTTTAAAAATAATATTATATATAATATTATCTTGTTTTTATGTCCTTTAAATCCAATAATATCGTCTCGCTATCAGTCCTTGGTTATACTTTTAGTCCAAAAAGGGTTGTCTAGGAATTTCCATTCGGTACTTAAGGGAACGTAATTTCATTAGTTTTATTCTCACTAGATGAAATAAATTTTGAATGTTTTGCCATCTAATAAATCCAAAGGTTGTGAACAGTGTTTCCTAACGTTCAAGAATAGTAAATCCTAACGTTTATGAACAGTAAAATGTAACGGTCAGGAATAGTGCTTTCCAACGGCTAGTTTTGCCTATATATACTCCATTTTAATTTCCATTCTTCCACAAAACATACATCTCTCACTAAAACCTTAAAATGCCGCACCTTATCACATTCCTAGCAATCGTTTATGTTGTTCTTGCGGTTACTTATTTGGCGTACGTTCCTAGTGAAGATTACGCATTCTTTGTTTGTGTTCTAGCGGTCCTTATGCCTTTTGTGGTTCTCGCTATTGGTGTGGACAAACTATGGGGGTAATGGTTTCGGGTTAGGGTTGTTTAAAATGAGTCCTTGTTGTGTTTCCTTTGTAATCCTTAGTGAAATAAAACTTATTTGTTCTTATGCCTAATATCTAGTCTCGCTATCGTGCGCAGGATAATCAAGGTGATTCATCCCGTCGTGGCTCTAGCTATTGTTGGATTGGTGGTTGTCTTCGTTGCTATGGCGGGTCAACCTATTGAAGATTCTATGCCTTTTATTGTAATCATTGTAACATTAGCACTTCCGATGCTAATTATATCTCTATGTATTAATTTTCGTGGATTCTAATAAAATTTGTACTATTTGTGTTTGCCATAAATCTTTGTGAGCTCTTAGAGCTTTTCTATCCATATTTTGTTGATTTCCTATCTTAGAGGTATTGGGTAGTAGGTGTAGACATCTATTGTATTAAATCAAAAAGTGATATTTTATGAACAATTTATTTTGTTTCAATATTTTGCTTTTCAATGAAAATTGTTATTAGAAAATCAGAAAAGATAACTGTTCCATTTATGACATGATTTTTCCTAAATTATACATAGTTGATCAGGCTATGTATAATGCAGGATCAAATGATGTGATGTTTGGCTCAGTCACTGTGGTATTTATGCGATTCAAAAGTTTTAGATGGTGTTCAACGTGTTGATTTTGGAAAATAACAACATAATTATTTTTCAAAAGAACAGGAAAATTTTGGTTTACACTATAGTGATGAGTTAGGGATTTTCTAGGGTACTAATGGGATATTCTTGAAATAAATCTTAGGGTTTGTGTGAGGATCCTACAGGGTGATAATAGTCTATTGTTCGGTCAAAACTAATATTAACCAAATTTCTAGTGAGATGGCAGTGTATTGTTACGCGATGACTATGAACAGGGCAAATAGAATAAATATTGAAACTAAACGCATATTGTGATTATTACGGAAATATTACAAGATAAAGGTTTCATACGGTAGAAAGGTAATTGTTACACTTAGGTTACATCCATCGTAACTAAGGTAAGCTTCGAAAGGAAATACAACTTAGGGAGTTCTAAACCTCAATTTATTTATCTGCTACAGGGATTCATCTTCTGCTTAAACATGAGTGTCATCCTTGGACATGGTTGGGATCTTAATGAGTTCTTATTCTTTTGCACTAGTCTTGGCCTTCCAATTGGTATTGTAGTTTGAGCACTGTCTCTTGTAGTGTCCTTCTCCACTACATCCGTGGCATACTACAACCGATGGCTTTTCATTTTTGCCCATGGTTTTGCAGTATCTTGTCTAGTGACCTATTCCCTGGCATCTCCAACACTTAATAAAACAAACTCCAGTGTGATGCAACTTGCATCGTTGACATAGAGGTCGTTTAGCTTTGTTAGCAGGCGTGGCGATGCAATTTCTACCAACTTCCTACCTACAAACTTGTTGGCGATGGTAGTTGATGCGATCTTGAAGATGCTTGTGGTGACAGGCGGGGTCATTTGTGTATTTGCATTAGGTGGGGATAGTAGTTGTCCTATCATCAAGTTTTCGCTTTTGGTTATTTTCCTTAATTACTAAGGCACGGGTAATGGTAGGTTTAATTATTCTTTCTAGGCCTTTATGGAGAACTGGTTTATAACTCGTGAAACTTTCAGGAGTGTGTTTACAAAACACAGTCGTCTTCTTCTCTCCTGTTGCCATATTGTTGCTAATCAAGTGAGCCACTGCAGTTACTTCGAGTACTGTTGCAATGACATTGATTATCAACTTTTGGATAGCTTCAGGAGTCATTGGGGTGGTTAATGCTGGTAGGGTATTTGTATTTCTCATGCTGGTTTTCTCCTATCAATATCACAAGAAACATGAATTTTAGAATTCCCGTAATGACCATGTTAGAATAATTCGTGTAATAAGGTAATTACATATTATTCCCAACAAGTGGTCATAGTGAGAAGTTATATCCAATTGAGAATCAATAATTTACGATGTGTCTGGTTAATATCATAGATAAATGATTAACTCTTGGTATAAAATTGCTAAGGAATAAACTAATTCATTTGAAATTCAGCAACTTTCTCTTCATTCATCAAGTTTTCTTCCGAAATTTATCTTAGGAGATTCTATGGTTATAGCCTAGTTATGGTAGGTATAAGGAATTATAATAATCTTAAGTAATGTCATGGTAAGTATGGATATAATCACTGAAAATAACATGATATTAATAACTTGATTGATTGTTTTTACAAAACAATTAATACAAGGTCTTTTATTAATACTCCATGTGGTAGGTTAAGGATTTTCTGTCTCTAGCGTAAGTGTTGGGTCCTTCATTGACAATAGTGGTCCTAGTTTCTGTTACTTACTGTGCTACAATTTGGTCGGTTGACTAGGTTTGGAGGAAAGGGAAAAATGACATTTATTGCGTTCTAAGTATGGTTTGGTTTATGTGGAGCCATTTGTCTATTAAGGATAGTAACAAATTGTGGGATTTTGCATGAGGTCGTGGGAAGTCATTACTTGCATGCATAGCATTATAGTAAGACATAATAGAAAGAATTTGTTTTCAGCATAAATATATAACAAAGGGAGATTGTTATAGATTTATAGATCGATTACAAACTCTGAAAGTTTTAGGTTTATTGGAAAATACAGGAAATACTAACCAAATACTATTCGGTTTAGTGGACACAACATTGATACATGTGAATTTAAGATCAATTACGTCCTTGACGTAGATGCTTAACTTCAGTCTCAAGTTTTAGTTGTGCAATTTCCATTTCCAAGAAGTGTTCCTGAAATTCCTGGTACATCCTTATTTGATTGTCCAACATGGCTTCTATGGCGAAAATCTTCTGACCCGGGTTTATTGCCGTATCCCTGGCCATCCATAGGGTTCTTTCGATGTCTTCCACTCTACCACGTGTTTGAACATTTTCTCTTCTCGAACAGCGGACCCTGGAATCTAAGTTTCAAAATTTATAGTTGTACGTATTCTTCATTTTGTCAACCTTTACTCCTAAGTCAAACACTGCTCGTCTCTCGGCATCAGCTCTTCTAAACAGAGTGTCAAAGTTACGGTCGTACCATTAGAAACGTAATGGTTGTAACCCCTTCCAGCTATTTAGTGTGAGTGTCTAGAGTGCTGGCGTGTTGATAAAGAAGTGTCAATATGGAATCATGAGGGTCTAAATTATAGTCAGGGGATTTAGATGAAGACACGTTGTCTGGGATGTCTGGTATTGGGGAATCTGGAGTGTCAGGTTGTGGAGAGTTTGACTTAACATCTTTCCGAATTGTTTCTTGGTGTGAATTCTGTCCAACCTCAAACGTTGTCGGACAACCAATCAATTTTTCATCTGATGTAGTTTTCCTAAGTTTCTGGTGTGAAGGTAAGTGGGTAGGTGATGTACAAGTCGTACGGAGGGTAGTTTCGTTAATATTAGGGGTTTCGGGGGAGATGGTACTGTAGTAATCCACAAATAATAGTTAGAAGTAATTATTATAAGTAATTAACAATATTAAGTGGGTGAAAGTGAAATAATCAAGTGCGTGAGAGTAAATATCAAGTTTGCGAAAATTAGTGTAAAATAATTCTAATAAGTAATATACTAAGCACAGTAATATGCAGGCACGGAGGGCGTAGGATGGTATGGTGTAAAATCATTTGTTTTGAAAGTGTAGTTATAGTCCAATGTTTAAAAGCATTTGGTTCTCTATAACCATGAGCTCTGATACCAATCTGTAACACCCCCGTTTTCGATAATCGCAGCGGAATATAAGTTGGGGAGTTACTTCAAGCATCACAGTCATGAAGATAGAAAATGACTCAAAAAGAGACGTTTTAAATTAAATTATTATCATTCATATATTTAAATCAGAGTTACATTATACAGGTCCCAACGAGAAGTTCCAAAATACATTAATAAAGATACGTTATTTGTTGAATGATAACAAAATGGACACTCTTTTTATAAGAAAGTCCACAGCCACTCCGTGCAAAATCATACTTCTAAATACCTGAGATAAAACATGCTAAAAAGTCAACACAAAGGTTGAGTGAATCCATAGTGTTTAAAGTTATAATCAGTTTGAACACAATCTAAGTAGAAAGTAAATCAGAAATATTGCAGTTCGTTATATATTGCCCTAAGTCTCATGACACGCAAAACATTGATGTATATTACTCCATAATTAAACAAAGTAATTTTGCCTCTGAGTAGGAGATTGCCGGTCTCTTTATTCATCTCAAATAAAGTACTTTAGGTCACGTCACTGTAACACAAAAGGGGTCGTCACACCCAATAGATCTATTTACCGTATTCGCGCTCACCCGAAAGTGATTAGAGGTTCATGATAGGAGGTCTTTTAGGCAACAGGTAACTTAGGCAATATTAATCAGGAAAGCATACAGAAAAATACTTATGTTCGTTTTTGTTTTGTAGCATGTATCTCCCCACAAATTTTAAAAAATGTATAAAAGTGGGACTATGAACTCATCTTAGCAGTCTGGATGGAAAACAAAGTTAAATAGAGTTGATAAACGTCTCCAGCACGAAACCTGGGTTGTTATGTCACGTTTCAGTAATCGTATTCCAATATATAAGTTTTTAATATTCGTTTCGTAACGTTCTTGGTTGTCGAATAAATGTTTAAATTGAGACAGCATGAAGTCTCTTCAAAAGTTGGATAAGATTTTATCTTATTTCTTATTTTTATGTTTCCGTTTGTTCGTTATCGAAATAAATGTATTTAGTTTTTATTATAAATATATTTAGAATATATTAATAATAATAATTATATAAAGTTACGTTTTTTTACCCTATAGTTTCACATATTGACAGTTTATACCCCTGAACTTTCATAAAATGACAATTTTTACCCCTAAACTTTCGTAAAATGACAATTTTTACCCCTCAACTTTGATGAAATGATAGATTTTATCCCTGTAGTTTCGAAAATGACACTTTATACCCTCAACTTTAGATCATTGGCAAAAATGGTCCTTGGTTTAATAACTTTGAAATATTTACATTTTTGGCCTAATAAAACTCTATCTTTCAAAATTCGCAGGTTTTACCCTTAATCTTTAGGTTGAATTATATTTTAAGTCCTAGTTATAAATTTAGTTAGAGTTTTGACAAAATATACCCTCAAAGCATTTTATGGTTTTCATTCGACATCCTTAGTTCAATTTTACGCAAATTTAAGCTTGGAAAAGGGACGATTTGTTACGACTCTTTTATGAATGTTATATTAAGTTGGTAAAGATCTTATTCTCAGCTTATGGGCTTATCATTCGAGCTTATTAGCTCGAAATAATTTAAATAGGGTGCGCTAAAACAGTTTGCGGCAGGGCAGATTTTGGGACACAATAAAAGCGAGGCGACTCGAGATTTTTACAACGTTCTTTTTCCTATAATTAGTTAGCTGGGTGGTCTATATTATGGCCAAGTTTCAGAATTTTTGAGGGTCGTTTAATGGTTGAAACAATTGCGCAAAGTTGGGGCGTTGGGACTGTGTTGCGACAGAAAAAGAAAAGAGAAAATGATTTGGTTTTTGATATTCAAAGGTTATAACTGGTTTTTAATGCATGTTAATATGATAATAAACATATTTAACCTATCTCTAAAGTATTTTAGATCCTCTTGATTAATAATACTAAAAAAAAATATAAGATAGGGTGCGTTTGGAGTTGCTCGACAGAAAAGAAAAGAAAAGGAAAGGTTTGGTTTTTGGCCTTGCTTCTTATTAGAAATTAATTAGCAATGTTTTTAAGAGTATTTGAAATATATGAAAGGAATGAAAAAGGGTTAGTTACACTTACTTTGCTATTTACTCGATTAGGGAATATATGAGGCAATTTGGTGTTGATCCGCGTGAGAGCACGTTTATCGAGGATGTGAGTTATGTCACATTAGATAGTAGTTACGATCAGATAAAAAAAATTATACGTGGAAAAAGGATAAATATTTTGTAAGACAATTTATTTCAAGGTGAAATTTTTACGAGTGGTTACACCATCGTAATTCAGTAACCTCATCGCAATTGGCAACTATGAACAGTGTTTCGTCGGAATTGATTGTGAACAGTGTTTTTTCAGAATTGAACAAGAAAAACATCTAAATTCATAATTAACCAAAACCAAACTTTATAACTCATAACACACTTTTCAATTGTTTGCAAGATCCACAAGAACACAAGAATGTCTCAACCACCGAACTACAACCATTTCTACAATCAACAATAGCAGTATCATCAGCAACAACAATGTCATCAACAACCACAATATCCTCAACAACAACTCTTTATGCAACAACGTCAATTTTTCCCTCAACAACAACCATATCAACAACAACTAATGCAGTCCTACCCACTTCCAGCAAAACAACCTCACTGGTTTGATCAGATGTGTGAAGCACTAAGTACTCAACAATCAAGACATGAGGCTGGATCCTTAGACACACCTCCTATGCTCACTCCGGGTAACTATGTGCAATAGGCAAGTCGATTTTTACGGTTCGTTGAATTCAAGAAACCGCATGGAAAATATATGAAAAAGGCAATCATTGAAGGACCATTTCAAGTGCCAACCACAACGGTTCCTGGAGATCCAAATGCCATTCCTCCAAGAAAAGCAACTGTGACCCCTATTCCTGATGCTCAGCTTACAGTAGAACAAGTACTTCATAAAGAAGCCAATGAACTTGCAATGTCTTACATCCTTCAAGGAATTCCTAATCCAATCTTCAGAAGTATTGATGCACAGAAGACTGCCAAGGACATGTAGGAACACGTTCATCTTCTCATGGAAGGCACTGAATTGAACTAAGAAGATATGGAATCAAAACTCTATCTTGAATACACAACATTCATGATTGAAGCAGGAGAATCATTAGAGTCTTATTACCATAGGTTCACCAACATCAAAAACGACTTGGACAGGCACAACATTATTCTACCCAGGATTGCAGTAAACACAAAGTTCCTCAGTTTTCTTGGTCCTGACTGGCAGAAATATGTCACCTTTTTCCGTCAAGCAAAGAATCTACACAACGCATCATATGGGTTGCTGTATGATTATTTGAAGCATCATCAGTCAGAAGTTGATAAAGATAGAGCTGCTCGTGGAAGTTATTCCCCGTCAACAACTCCAAACTCACTAGCATTGATAGCTCAATCTCATTTTGCTCCACAATCAAACCAGGCTTTTGATCAACAACAAAACTTTGCTTATCCTCAACAAGCCTCATCAAATCAACTCATCCCATATGAATCTACACCGTCATCTACTGATAATCAACTGGTTCCTTATGACAATACGGATACCATGCTTTACTCCAATGCTAACAGTGATGAAGATGATGCATTCAATTCATTGAATGAAGGATTTGCTTTAATTGCTCGAGCTTTCAGCAAATTTTCCAACAAATCCAACAACCGTCTTCGCACTTCATCCAACACTCGTAATCAAGTTGTTGTCCAAAATGGAAGAGTTGAGATTCAGAATAGAGCTTATGGAAGAAATGGATCGGGAGGCTCCATGGGAAACTTAGGAACTGGTCAGAGGTTTAATTCAGCAGGAAGCAGTAGGAACAGTGCTGGTACTCCACATAGAAGGGCTGAGATTATTGAAACAAGGAATCAAGGGATTAGAAACACAATGGTCAGATGTTACAACTGCAACGGGAAGGGTCACTTGGCTAGTGCATGCCCCAAACCGAGAACAAGAGGAAGTGAATACCACAAGAAAGTACTACTTCTTGCTCTTAAGGATGAATCGGGGGGCACTCTTACTGAAAAGGAGAACAACTTCATGGCTAATGCTTACTCTGATGATGATATGGAGGCTTGGAAGCTAATGCAGCCATGATGTTGATGGCCAACATGCAAGAAATGCACATAAGTGAAACAGGCCCAGTATATGATACTGATGGCTTGTCTCAGGTACCTGCTTCAACATGTCTCATACATGAAATAGTATCCCCATCTGCATCTGCATCAGCCAAAGAGCATGTTGTTCAAGATGACTCATTCTTATCTCCTCAAGTCAATGAACAAATGAACACAGTAGTTACATTTGATGAAGATCAAATTATCCCAGTTGTTACATTTGATGATCCTCTTGATGATGACAATAATGATCAACTTGAACAAGATGATCTTTTGCTTGGTCCATATCCATAATTCATGACCTTGCTCTTGACCACCCAAACCCAGTTGGACTCACAGAAATCCCATATTGATAAATGCATTAAGATAAATAGAAACTTAAAAGCTAAAGTCGCATTATTAACTAAGGATCTTGAGTGCTATAAAATTCAACTTTCAAACTATGAAACAAAAGAAAACGCGAAAAAAGTTTTGAAGTTGCATTCCAACAATCTTATGTGAAAGAACAACAGTTAGAACATCAGATACGAGAATTAACTGTTTCCAAAAATGACTTGATTTCTCAAATGGAACAAGAAAGATTAGATTTTAAACAACAAATTGACCACCTACACTCTAAACTTTCAAAAACAAAGACAGAGTTGTCAACTTGTCAAGATAATTTTTCTGAACACAAACAAGTATCAAGGAAACGAGTTGATTCCTATCTTGAGGAAATTGTTGAGATGGAATGTAAACTAAAAGAGTTTCAAAAAGTTGTTTATAAAACTGGTGAGTTAGTAACAACAATTCAAAATTTTACTCTAAAGCAAAATCCCCAAGAATATGGCTTTGCTATTGGGGATGACAAATCACGTTTTTTACATAAATCTTTCAAGGAAAATCCGAAGTTATATAGTGCAGAACATCTTTTTGATGACTCTATTATGCGTGTTGTTGTTCATAATTGTGAAGAAGAAATGGAACAGGAAAAAGAGAGTCGATCTAAAATGAGCAATGTCAAATTTAATAAACCATTTGTTACTCAAAAGTACCTCATATTACCGACACCTTCGCTCCTCAACAAGATAAAACAGAACAATCATGGTTTTCAATGCAAATGAATGAATCTTCTTCTGAGGTTGGTCCTATTTACCTAGTGGCACAAGTTAATGGTCATTTATCAAATTCAGGTATAATTGCACAATTACTAAAACAATGTCTTGTACTTAGATATTTTAATATATTTATGGAAGACATAAAATTTTTGGAACAAGCAATTGAACACAATTCTGAGATAAAAGTTTCTACTTTTCTTTCTCCCTATGAAAAAGAAAAGAGAGAAGTTTTTCAAAAATAATTTTTGCCACACGTTCAACATCTGCGTCTTTGTGCTACACACTGGGAACAGGAACTTCAATCAGAGGTGGCATCCATGATGAACACTTTCGATGCAACTGAAAAAGCGATCTCAAAACAAAAACGTAAAAACAAAGTTTTGAAAAAAGAAGCAGATCGACTCTTGGAAGATGTTCTATGTCCTGATATAATATCTGAGTTCATGAATTCCATTTATGTGTCTTGTAATGCAATGCTTGTTGATGATCATTCTGTTGATACTGAAAATTTGAGACTTGAAATTGAAAATTTGAAAAGAGAAAATGAGAGAATTAGCAAAGTCAATGATGATGTTCAAAACAAACTTTCAAAAGAAAATTTTCAACTCAATAAAAAGTTGCAATGGTGTCAGACTCAGAGTCTTGACTTTGAGTTAAAATTACAAAGTCAAAAAGAATCAATGTCCTTTCAAAATAGTCATGCTTCCAAAATTCAGAATATTGAAAAAGAAAATGCTGTTTTAAAACGTCAAATTTTTGAATATGAAAAGGACATTGATGAAGTTTGTCAAAATAGAAATGACACTATTCGCTTAAACCAAGAATTGGATTCCAAAATTCAACAAAAGAATCACATCATCATTGAATTGAAAGAGAAAATTAAATCACTTGAAAAAGGGAAATTTGTTCACACAAATGTGCTTGCACCAGGAATGTATAAAATAGATGAAACACCTAGGAAAGCATCTACTCGGACTACTAATGTGAATGCTTCGACTTCTACAGGAATAGTCACCTCTCCTAGCGTTAGTAGATCCAGGCCTAAGAGCACCAAAAAGAAGACTAGTATCTGGCAACGTAAGAGCGGCACACTAAAAGACCAAGAAGTAGAAGACCACCTTAGGAGTTTGAATAAAAAGCATGTTGTGTCTGATGTAGAATCAAACTTAAAAATTTGTAATTCTAATCATGATGTAACAAATGCTAAGACTTTGAATGTTATGAATGTTATGAATGTTGATGCTTCTTGTGTGTTTTGTCGTACAAGTATATTGTCTGGTGATCATAAAAAGTGTGTTGCAAAGTCTCTTTTGTCTCGTAATCAGAAACGTACATATGGCATTTCCTCTAGGCCCACTACTGCTTCTAAGTCAATATTAGGAAAACCGCCAAGTGTAGTTTCTAAGACTGCCGTAGACAAAACCATAGTTGCTACTAAAACAATCCAATCACCTAGAGCATTTACTAAGAAGAAAGCTGAATCTAGTTGGACATGGCAACGTTGGCTACAGAGGAAACCTAGTTTTACTTGGTTACCTAAAATGCTTAATAACTGTACTACTAACCCAACGGGTTCCACCGTTACCGTCTCTCCATCTGCATTGTCTTCATGTGATGCAGGTAATTCAAATTGTACTTTGGATTGTTGATAGCGGCTGTTCCCGATATATGACAGGCAACCTCAAACTTCTAGTAAACTTTGTTGCAAAGTTCATAGGAACTGTCAGATTCGGGAATGATCA
The DNA here is from genome assembly GCA_021014915.2 of Artemisia tridentata subsp. tridentata. NCBI lineage: Eukaryota > Viridiplantae > Streptophyta > Magnoliopsida > Asterales > Asteraceae > Artemisia > Artemisia tridentata. The sequence continues at coordinate 308,601,032 of CP139507.1, forward strand.
CTTTGCTACTATAATAGGCTATGGGGACTATGTCAATGGCAACATCGAGATTAGCCGTGTATACTATGTCGAAGGCCTTAAGAATGCTACTGGTTTCATCCTTAGTTGCTAAAAAGAAAACCTAAGTAAACCTACTATAATCATCTGTGACAACAAGGCAATACATCTTTTTCATCAAACTTTTCATAAATGTTGGTCCAAATGAATCCATGTGCAACATATGTAAAGGCTGATTTATAGAGTTCACTGCTTTGGTCTTACAAGAAGCTCTGTGTTGTTTTCCCTTCTGACAAGCAACACAGATTTCAGTATTTTCAAAAACTTTTGAAGGTAACCCTCTTACAAGGTTTCACTTAACCAATTTATTCATTGTTTTGAAATTTAAATGTTCAAACCTTCTATGCCAAAGCTTAGATTTATCAGATGTGGCCTTTGCAAAGAGACAAGTCAAACCTCCTTTGGGAACCATATTCTTTAAATCAACACTGTATATGTTGTCTGTTCTAGGAACTTTAAGTAAAACATGACTTTCATCAGTCAACTTAAAGTCAAGAGATAAGACAAAACATTCAGTGTCAGTAAAAAGAACACTGTTCTTTTTGTCACACATTTGTGAGGCTCTAAAGAGATTAAACTTAAGCTCTTTTACAAAGTACACATTATCAAAATCTAATTTACCATTTTTTATTGTACCTTTGCCTGTGATTTTTCCTCCTTTGGGATTACTCCCAAAAGCAACATATCCTCCATCAATTGCTTCAAACTCTGTGAGATAGGACATGTTTCCAGTCATGTGCCTTGAGCATCCACTGTCAAATACTCCTTTATCTTCTAATTCCACATGTGGATTGCCCTGCACATAAAGTAAGAAAATCAATTCATTTTGGGGACCCAAGCCAATACTGACTTGGATCTGCCTTGTGCATCAACATAATCATACTTCTTTAAAACTATGGATGCACTGCTGTGTCTGGAAACATGATCTAAAACTTTAACTTTTGGTTTCCAGACCTAACAAGCTGAGGCCTTAACAGCATAAAAATGATTTCCCAAAACAGTATCAGTTATTGCTTTTGGCTTAGCAGTAGAAACTACTGCTTTTGCCTTAGCAGCAGTAATTGTTGTATTCTTTTGAATGGGCCTTTTTACAGTTGAATGTGCTTTATTTGAAAACTTTGACAATTGTTTAGCAACATTCACTGTTCTTTTTGAGTTAGCAGTACTAATTGATCTAGCAGTATTAGTTACTACTGCTGGTTTAGAAACATTTTGCTTGGCAATATTAACTGATATTAAACCAGATCTCATTTGTACTGCTGTTGGAACCATGTTTCTTTTAGCATGTGGGTGAGTATTTTTAGAAAAACTTTGATGATTCACCCTCCTAGCATAGTTCCAAACAGGCTTTTGAAAGTAAAAACAATTTTCCTGTAAATGCTCAATACTACCACAGTGATAACAAGCCTTATTAAACATCTCAAAGTCACTCCCTAACCTTTGAGATATCATGTTATTCTAATTTCTCTGATTACCTCTAGGCCTGTTAGGGTACTCCCTAGGTTGCTCAGTGTATTCAACAATTTTCCTAGACACCTTATCACCAAAATTAGGTTTGACAAACTTAACTTGTTCAACACTAGGTTTAACTATTATACTTTCAACCTTAGGTTTAGTCTTCACCTGTTTCTCATCATCATCAGACACCCAATCTTCAATGATAGGTGCATCAGAATATGTCTTTTCAACCTTATGTTTCTCCTCATTAGACTAACTATTCTCTCCTAAAGGCTTAGCATTAGACTCAACTAAACAAGACAATTCAGGTATAGGAGGTACATACTTTCCTGTTATTGAGGGAGGAACTTCATTATAACCTATACCACTACCTCTCCTCATCATTTGACACTCAATTGTCTTATTTACACTTTCAGATGCAAATTCAAGCTTATTTACTTTAACTTGATGTTTTTCTTTTTCCTGATAAGCTGCATCTTTTTCTTTTTGAGCCTGTTTTAACCTTTTTGTAAGTTCACTAATGACATTTTCTTTAACATAAAGCTTACTTTCAAGAACATTAACTTTCTCTACATACTCTGACTCATTCTGTTTAAAGAATTCAAGTCTTTCCTCAACAGATTTTAAGCCTACTTTATAGCCTAAATTATCTAACTTTAACATCTTTACATCTTCTATTAGTTTTTCATTCCTAGACTTAAGTTCCTCAATAGTATCTAAACAAGATTTATAAGAACAATCAAAAACATTAGATACCTCAGAATCAGAACTTGATGAAGAAGAGTAAGCCATAAGTGCAAAGTTTGGTCATTCAGCTGCTTGATCACTCCAGTCACATCCTCCTAAACCATCACAAGACACCAAAGCTGTAGAAGTCTTAGGTTCCTCAGACATAGCTTTCCTTGAGCTCTCTCCATTCTTATAGTCTTGGCTACTTGGTGCCCTGCATTCCCTTGCAAAATGTCCCTTCCTGTGACAATTATAGCATTCAATCTTGGATTTATCAAAACCCATGTTATCCTGCCCACTGACCTTGAGGTTTCTTCCAGTCTTCTTCAAAAATCTCCTTACCTTCATTGTCAACATTGCTATCTGCCACTTCAAGTCCATCTCTTCAAGATCATTTGGATGAATCTTTTACAAATCTTCATGCATAATTTGAGGACTAGTAGATTGACCAGCTAAAAAAGCATAGATAACAGCATCACTCAAGTTATCAAGGGTTGTAGACCCAGCAGCATTAACTTGTGTGCCAGCAGTACTAACTCCATGAGCAGTATTGACTGCTTCATTAGTACTGCTAGAACTGTTATTGGAGGAGGACACAAAAGCTAAGTTTTGTGTGCTTGAGGATGAGCTAGATGACCCTTTGACTTCAAGTTCATAAACTTTAAGATTGTTATACAGATCATCTAAACTCATTGTATCAAGATCAGCCTTGTTTCTCCATACCACAATATGTGTATTCCACTCTGGTGACAAGCTTCTCAGAAACTTTTGATTTATATCTTCTTGAGGAATTGAGACTTCCACAAGTGCTAGTTGACTAATAAGTTTCTGAAGTCTGTCAAAAGTCTGATCAAGATTCTCAGAACTTGGAGCAACAAAATTCTCATATTGTTGCTTCAAAAGGTTCTTCCTGGTCTTCTTGGTAGCAGCATTCCCTCCAAACCTTTTCTCAATAGCTTCTAACAACAATTTAGCATCCTTGACGTGATTGAAAGTCAACTGATGGTCATTAGGAATGCCCATCATGAGAGTGCTTCTTGCCTTAACTTCCAGTCTTCTTTGTGCCTTGTCTTCAGCAGTTTTAATAGGCAATGTAATGACAACACCATCAGCAGAAGTTTCTGTTTTAGGTAAAGAATTGCCATTCTCTATGACCTCCCACATAGAATAATCAACCATCTGAATATACTGCTCTATTCTCATTCTTCATAGCTCATACTCTCCAGACTTGAGCATTGGCACCTTTTGATGCAGTAATCATATGTGTAGATTCTGAGTCCATGTCTTCAGTAAGATCAGAACATTCTTAAGTTTAAACAGGTTCTTCTTGATCACAGCTTCTAGATCACAAGCTCTGATACCACTTGTTGATCCCAGCAATATACTTGATCGAATCCCTTAGCTTGTAAAGGTTTAGTTGTCTTAGATGAATCTAAAACAACTAAGTATAGAAACTGTCTTGAAGTATATCAAACACAATGCGGAATCTTGTATTTGATCTTAAGAAGAACTTTGTATTGAACTAATAGTAAACAAAGAATATCAAACAAGACACTTCAATATTATTAATAATACGAATACTCAAAAGTATTAGGGTTTACAACCTTAAAGTATATAAAAGAATCGTATCAATCTCTATGCTTGTGAAAAATGGTAAATTTCCCCAATATTTAACTCATAACATATCATTATTTGTGACTAAATCACCTGACTAGACCATTATATGTTTAACACGGATAACAGACCTGCACACTATGTCACCCGGAAATCTCACCAAAGAACAGTGAAATTATCACATTTTACAATTTACTCACTAAATTGTAGTAAAAACGGGAGGTTATCCCAGTTTCACTCAGACTGACACCACACGCATACCAGAAATAAATCTGAGAATCAGAAATTATAGTGAATACATAAAACTCAAGAATACATTCAAGTATTATGGAAACGACTCTGAAAAATACAATCTTCCATATTTAAAACGGTTCCGGGAAGGACCCGAGTTTGACTCAGTTTAACGAGGCGCGGGTATAATATACCACTCTTTTAATTAAACACACCTCTAAAGCTTAAAATAAAATAACAACTCACCCACTCACACTATTTCCCAAAAGTCTGCATCTTCAACCCTAGATACCCACCCACTTTTTGTCCGCCCATCTCCTTCCCCAAATCCCAGTCGAACCATCCCTATCTCCCAACACTGCTGACACCTTTTTCCTTTGACCTAGAAGCCTTATCACCTTCACGGATCTTGAAATCCACCCAAGTCAAACCTAGGAATACACCATAGAAGTAGATAGAACACACGAATGGAAGGTTTACCCCTCCCAAATCCGAAAGTCTCTATGGAGTTACTCTCCAAAATCATCCATTTAATTCGACTCTCCAGGGGATATCGAACCACAACTCAACAAAAACACACCAAGATTCTGAGAATTCACTCAAGAAAGGATAAGTGTTGTGGTGATTGTGGTTCGGATTGGAGTATTTAGGTCATTCGGATTTGGAGCTTCATTCGAGTCCTTCATCTCTCAAAAATCACTGTAAGGATTGAGTTATGCTCGAATTCATTTTTATTCTTTCAAATCCATTTATGTTAAAGTTGCTTAGATCGAATGAAGGATAAATAGGTGCCGATTATAATTAGTTTCGGTTGTAAAATTTCTAGAAGTAGTGATTGATTTTGAAGAAATTTTGTTAAGTGTTGTTGTTATTAGTGTGGCGTAAGAATTTAGAAATCATAGAACTTGATTAATAGGTTGATAGCCTCTTTGGTCGTTGCGGCTATATTATGGTTCGAATGACCCTAGGAACCACAGATTCAAGTGGTGAATCTGGGAAATTTATGGTAGTAGACAATAGGCTAGAGTGGAGGAACCATGTAGGATGATACATTTCTTGCTAGGTTAGTGGTAACGACCCACCATGGCTACCCCTAGCCGAGTAATGACCACCCAAACAAGGCGTTTTTTGTAGCAACTATTGGCTGAAAAAATCACCTCACATAGGGGAGGTTTTGGTCAAGCAAAATCGTGTCTAGATTAACCCGCAACCTTGAGGGTTGTACCCTTGGTTCAAGACTTGAGTGTGCTCACTCGAACCTAAGAATCACACCCCACAAGGTAGCACCATTTCGCCCTCAAAACTAACCCACCAAGAGTTGTAGGTACTCGGATGGGTACTTCCTTTTGACGGATGATGATTAGGCTTCAATGTTAAGGGTTATAATAAATCTTTGGTCACAAGAACTTAGTTCCAATCGAAGATGATTTTTACTCCTTGTCGACACATAGGGTGTGCCAAGAACCGAAGACCTTGATAACACCGAGACTCCAAGGCTTCGAAGTTGAGTAGTACTCCAAGGCTTCGAAGTTGAGTAGTACTCAAAGCCTAGCCGAGGAGAGAAATCTTAGACCCTTTTTGGTAACCATTTTCGGTCAAGAGGAATTTCAGTAAGAACAAACACAAAGTCTTTTAGACTTGTGAGTGTTCTGTGTTTCTTTGTAGTTGTACCAGGCCGAACCCATCAAGTTAAAGCCCAATTAGGACCTGAGCACAAGCCCAACAAAACCCTTTTGGTTCCAGTCCATGAGGTGGGTCTATGAACGAGTAATTTTGGCCCACCAGACCCTTGTGATTATTAGAGAAAAGCCCAACCCATTAGCGACACTTTTCCCCCTCCTCCTCAAATTCAGTTGGGCTGCAACCCAACAAATGATAAGTATACAACATTCGGTTAACACTTATAGGAATAGTTGTCGCAAAATAAAAATTCATATAGCCGTTCACGAAAACATCATTTGTAGTAAACTAACATATATATATATATATATATATATATATATATATATATATATATGTGTGTGTGTGTGTGTGTGTGTGTGTATATAAAATATATATATATATATATATATATATATATATAAGACTTGTATAGCCGAATACACAATTAAGTTCCACATTGAACTAGCATATATGTACATAAAACTTGAATAGCCGTAATTTAAAAACTCGACAATAATAATAGAACCATTTAGACCGTACTTAGCACTATAAATATTGATGCACGATTTCATAAATGGCAGGACAAACAATCGGAAAAGGAGATATAATTTGATACACACATGTGTAGTTAAAAATAGGAAACTCGAGTGAATTAACGACAAACCAACTACACGTTAAGTCTAGACAATAACACACGCGGGGAAATATATCAATTGACACTTACATTTGTCATTTTAAAACTAAGTCAACCAATAAAGACGTCACTAATGAAAACTAGGAATCGTATATCAAACTTGAACCTCACTTAAACAAATTTGACGATATATATAATTCTAAACTAATAATGTATAAAAATGAGTCATAATAACCTATTAACAACAATGCAAACTTAGTTAAATTTTAATCATCCAAGTTTTATTAAAATCAACGTTATATTAAATTTTCTAAAAACATTTAACTAGTATATAATAAACGTCACTTACGTTAAGTCTTACTTCTAAAATCAACATAACTAGATATAACGATGAAACTACACGACTATATATATATATATATATATATATATATATATATATATAATATATATATATATATATATATATATATATATATATATATATATATATCACATCTCGATTATATCCACTCGTGCTTTAAATCGTTCATTATCGTACATTTAGATCATTCGTAGAGCTACACCTTACCATTTCTTAGGAAAGTACTTAGTAACCACACTTGTCGCCACACAAGTGATAACAACATAAACACTTTAAAACGTTGAAATTAAATTATGAAAGGACTTGAATTAAATACTTGAAACTAAGACATGGTTATTTAATCTAGGTTGCGTGTTGGTGCCGTGCACTCCCTAATTTCATAGCATTCACTGTTTAGGCCATTAAAGGTGAGTTTATAGCCCCATTTTATTTATACTTGTTTTACAAATATGGGGTGAGAAACATGCAAATCTTTTTATGGACCATAATATTATAACTATTTCTCAAAACTATTGCGTAGTTAGCCTAAGCCCTAGAACCCACTATCATGCCCATTTTCATGAGCCGTTAGTTCCCTTTGGGAAGCGCGATTGCTTTAGATAGATCTATTGGGGTGACTCCCCCGTTCGGTTGGCCAGACAGGTCAAGGCGGACGTATAGCAAGTCGGACTTCGAGTATATTGGGTTAAACACTCGCTAAGGGCCCCTTGACTATTATTTATGTGTTATAGATTAGCACACTAAACAGTCGAGCTTCGGTTGCATGAACTTAGTGCTAGCGCGATAGAAACTTTTGTATGACATTATATGTGTTGTAATGATCATGCTGGTCCAAATTAACCATTTGATGAATTTATTTAAACCTATGAACTCACCAGCTTTTTGCTGACTTTTTAGCATGTTTTTCTCAGGTGTGTAATTTGATTTGTTATGGCATGATTTGGCAAGGCAAGGGTCATGGAGCTTTTTCTGACGAACTGGCAATTTTATTTGAGACTTGTTTTTATGTGGGACCACTGTATTCAATGGGCCTAAATTTTATTGAAACAATGAATTATCTTTTGTAAAACTCTAAATGATGATTTAATTAAAATCGGAGTATGTATTCCGTTCTTTGTTACCTTGTGTTGTGATTTCCGATCTATGCAAAGTAGCACCCTCAAAGTTCTGTATGCTTTCGCGACTGTTAAATTTTGGGGGTGTTACAATGCCCTAGGACCTCCTTTTATAGACTAAGGAGTCCTAGTCGGCTTACAATTACTTGCTATACAAGATAAATCTTTAAAGAATCTTAAGAATCTTTTCTATATTTATCTAACCGACTATACAAGTTTATCTCATAACCAGTACAAACTAAACACTCTAGCAGTTGTATCTTTAACTCTAGCAGTTGTAACTCTGAACTGGCAGTAGTAACATTTAGTCTAGCAGTAATAACCACTTAGTGTATTTTCTTGAACATCATCAGCAACACTAGCAGTAGTAAAATACACAAGCAGTTGTAATCTTTGTAACTAGCAGCAGTAATGACTTAGAGCATTTCTTGTGTAAACCATTAGCAGTCTTAACCATGCAAGCAGCAGTAACTCTAAAACCCAACATCTAGTAAAAAATATAATTTCAAACTATCTGCCACTTCTTCTTCACAAGAAGCTTCTCAAGAGATGTTGCAACAACAGCAAGCTCTAATAACAAACGAGGCTAGGGAGAGGGTGAATTTAATCAAGGCTCAAACAAGAAATGAGGACATGTCGATGCTTGCAATCAACACCGAGGGGATCTGACAGACAAGGCTATTATTGAGGAGGCCAAACGTGAAATTCGAGCCAAATATTTTTTCCAAAACTAGTTTAGTTTATGTACTTTTTTTTTTTTTCTTCTTTTTTTTTTTTTTTTAATTTAATTTTATGTACTTTTTTATGTCTTTTATTTCATTAGTGAATTTTTAATTTTAGTTTAATGTGTTGTTTTATTTGAATAAATGAAAAAAAAAAGTTAAAAAACTGTGGGGTCCGAGGGTGTCCCTTTAACTTGATTGATGGATGGAGGCTGTTTTTTGGTTAAGTTATATGTTCTGAATTATATGGAAAAAATGTTGAAGTGACATCACTTTTTGCTATAAAATGAGTCATATGGCTTATGGGCACCTAGTGCTCTAAAGATTGTTTATGCTACAAAATATTATTTAACCCATGTGAGTTACTTCACTTTACAACAACAAAGGTCCATGATTTCAAGATTTAATAAAAGAAAAAAAAAAAAAAAAAAAAAAAAACATTTACCAAAGTAAATTTATTGTAGATGAACAAAATAAAATGCTTTGGTAAATGTCAAAAATATCCCCTTCGGATTAGTTACATTTCAAAAACAGTCCTTAGCAACTTGCAAAAATCGTCCATGTCGTTAAATGCGATTGCGGAAACACTCCTTATGTTAAATTTTTAAATGTTTGTGCAATGAAAAAAAATACACAAATAGTCCTTTCAGTTACCTATCAATTTCGGTAACAGTCCTTGAATTAATTTTAAGGATTGTTTATGCTACAAAATATTAGTTAGTCCATATCATGTACGAGTAGTTTACTTTACAAAAAACTTCCATAATTTCAAGATTTAATAAAAAAAATATATATGTATAATAAATATGTTAACAAGTAACCATTCATAAATTAATTGAAATTAAATAAATCGAATATTTATTATTGCTTAATTTTTAATCCCGCGTGATAAATCCAACTCGTCAAAAATATTTGCGAAAACCTTTTAGAAAAGGACAACAAAACAAAATCTCATAGTAAATCTTGTCATATGTGAAAGAAAAAGTACAAAGACATTGTATGTGACAGAAAAACAAAACCGCAGTAACAAGTAAAACAAGGTGAAGTAGTTTAGTTTAAACTAAAACGTATGGCGTGCCATCCTATATAAAGAATCGTTTTAACTCGCTTCCCTTCTTTTCTTTCTTTTTCGCTGCACTTTTTTCTTCTCAACCCCCTTTCTTTAGGTAACCAAATTACCCCTTTTTTTATTTACACAGTTATTATCATATTTTTTATTATATAAAACCAATTGTTCATGTGAATTGATTAGTTTTAGTATCCCATAATTGATTGATTTTAGATTGGTATTGATCCAATTTTGTATTTGTATTGGCTGATTGAATTTTGATATGGTTTTTGATGATCTAAGGTTTTGATCTGTTTATTTTATATTTTAACATATATATCATTAGTGAACAATTAAACTATGTTGATTTTATTCCTTATTGGTAATTCTTGTTTATTTGATATTAAAAAAGTTTGTTTTGTTTTTGTTGTTGTTGTTGTTGTTGTTGTTTTTTTTTTTTTTTTTTTTTTTTTTTTTTTTTATTATTATTATTATTTTCTTGTTAAGGAATTATACCAGTTTTAGTCAGAGTATTATTTTTCTAGAGAATAAAGATGTAACCTTTTTCTAGAGAATTTATGGAGATTTAAAGTTTTGATAGATGATTTCTTTCTATGAAAATTGTTCTAATATAAAGATATCGATCCAATTACGACTATAGAATCTGATTTGATTTTAGGGTCTATATAAAGATGTAACCTTTTTTGGAGAATTTATTGAGAGTTGAAATTTTATTATCTGATTACCTTCTTTGTAAATTGTTGTGCTAAAAAAGATATCGATTCGATTATGATTTTAGAATCTGATTTGATTAGGGTTTATATGGTCTGTATAAAGTTGTAACCTTTTTAAAGAATTTATTGAAATAATAAAATTTTCTATCTGATTTTTTGCTTCTTAGTAAATTGTTGTACTAAAAAAGGTATCAATCTGATTATGATATTAGAATTTGATTTGGTTTTGGTTTATATGGTCTATATAAAGTTGTAACCTTTTTTGGAGAATTTATTGACATTAAAAATCTGATATATGATTTCTTTTATTGAAGATTGTTGCGTTATTGTTTACTAGATTTAGAGATCCTTGTTGCATTTACCTGAAGTTGTTGATCTTGTAGTAATACGAGTTTGCTTTATATATATATGTGTGATGCATCTGATCTTATTTTTCTAATCTTTCATTCAGAGTGAGAGTTGTGTCTTTGTGCTTATTTTGGGGTGGAAGATCATATGGCGAAAGGAAAGGGGGTTGGGGTCAAAGGAAGTAGGCGGAGACGGGTTATACAAAGAGACGAGGACTCTGATGAGTCGGATGAGGAGTATAAGGTGACGGAAGATGAAGAAGGTGATGAGTCGGATGAGTATTCGTTTGATGTTGAAGAATCGGAAGAGTTATTAGATGGTTTTGAAAAGTCGAGGAGAGTTGCTAGATCAAGGAACACACGGAGGGGTTCTTCGGGTAGGAAGAGGAACAAGACTACAAAGCCACGGAAAAGGAGAAAGATTGTATACAAAGAAGATGATGATGATGATGAGGAGGATGTTGCATATGAAGACGATGAAGAAATTCCGTCGTGGGGTAGGAAAGCTAAACAAGTAAAGAAGCCTACCGAAAAGAATAAAGTTTCGTTTACAGAAGTCGATGAAGAGGAGGAGGTGGCAGACGAAGATGATGCAGAACTTACAACTTTCGGTAGGAAAGCTAACCAGACAAAGAAGCCTGCAAAAAAGAAAAGGGCTTCGTATAAAGAATCAGATGATGATGATGAGTATAACGGTGATAGTGATGATGATGGTGATGACGAGGAGGATGAGTATGCAGAATCGGTGTCACCGCGTATAAAGAGAAGCCGTAGAAAGAAGCATGATGAAGAGATGGAAGATGAAGATGATGAAGAACCTATGTCTTTTGGTAAGAAAGCTAACCAGATAAAGAAGCCTTCTGAAAAAGATGCAGTTTCATATACAGGATTGGATGATGATGATGATGTTGAGGAGGAGTATGCAGAACACGAGTCTTCGAGTAGAAAGAGAAACCAAAGAAATAAGCCTCGGGGAAACAAGAGCATTGTATGTACGGAGGATGAGTATGAAGATGAGGATGCGGATGAGGATGAGGATGAGGATGTGGATGTGGATGTGGCTGAGGCTGAGGGTGAGGATGAAGATGATGATGTGGATGAGTATGTCGATGAGGATGATGATGGATCTATGTATTCAGGTAGGAAGGCAAACAGGAAAAGGAAGCTTCGAGAGAAGAGGGGGGTTTCATATACGGAAGGTGATGATGAAGATGGTTTTGGGTTTATATCTACTAGAAAGAAGGCAAACCAGATAAAGGAACCTAGAGAAGAGAACACGGTTTCATATAAAGATGATGATCAGGAAGAAGAAGAGGATGATGAAAGGGATGAAGAGTTTAAGTTAAGCGAGAGTGACTTTGTTGATGATGAAGATGACAGTCCAAAGATACAGAAAAGCGATAACCGGATAGAGGAACCTAGAGAAGAGAACACGGTTTCATATAAAGATGATGATCAGGAAGAAGAAGAGGATGATGAAACGGATGTCGAGTTTAAGTTAAGCGAGAGTGATTTTGTTGATGATGAAGATGACAGTCTAAAGATACAGAAAAGCGAAAAGGTAAATAGGTCTCATCCGCAAAAGAAAACTGTTCGTGGAAGACGGAGCAAGAGCAAAAAGCCAAAGAGTAAAAATTCCACAAAGTCAAAACAAAGAAATCTTAGGTCAGGCCGAAAGTTAGGTTCTTCTAAAGAGAACAAAAATCAAGTTGAAAAACAAAGCAAGAAACGTAAACCGAGAGTAAGGGCAGATTCTGATTCGGATTTTGTTAGTTCTGCATCATCCCATCATGACTTAACTCTTTCAGAGGAAGAAAGAGAACAAGTGAGAGAAGCAGAAATATACTGTGCTAAATTCAAAGATAATTTGAGAAGCTCTTCATGTGGAAATGAAGAAGAACCAGCACGTGAACAAAGAAAATATCTATTACGAAAAGGTAAAGAGAAGATAGAGGATGTAAAAGATGAAACAGGGAAGCAAGTCTGTGGAATTTGTTTGTCGGAAGAAGGAAAGAGAACTGTCAGAGGAGTACTAAATTGTTGTCAGCATTATTTTTGCTTTTCTTGTATTATGGAATGGTCAAAGGTGGAATCGCGTTGTCCTCTTTGCAAGCAAAGGTTCGCAACAATAACTAAAGCTGCAAAATCAGACACCGCGTTTGCTTTAAGGACCGTGGTTATACCCGTACCTGAGTGTGATCAGGTTTGTATCCTAAGTATTTCTTGCATTCTAATATAGTAGCAACCTTCATATATTAACACAATTTTGATGCTTTGTGCAGGTTTATCAACCATCTGAGGAAGAGCTAAGGGGATACCTTGATCCATATGAAAATGTGATGTGTACTGAATGCCAACGTGGTGGTGACGATGCTTTAATGTTACTATGTGATATATGTGATTCATCTGCACATACTTTTTGTGTTGGTCTTGGACAAGAAGTACCAGAAGGAAATTGGTACTGTGATGGATGTAGACCGACTGTATTTAGTTCTCTAAATTCACAACTCCCGACTCCCACATCAGACCGAAGATTAAGCAGTAATGTATCAGATCTTTCATCTCCAATTGCTGGTGGTTTTGATCTTAACGAGGCGTATGTACCTGAAACACCATTGACACAACAAGCTTGTGTTTTCCCCGAACCTAGACTTCCTGTTAATGATTTTTTGGCGGGTCCTACTGGAACTGGAGCAACTACATTAAGAGATAGACGAAGGATACGTCGTCAGATACATCATCGGCTTTGGAATAATAATAGAATGAGTGGAACATCACCTTCTTCTTCAGGAGTAAGATTATTTGGCTCTCAACTCGAACAAAGGGTTGCTCAACCTCATGCATCTTTTAACAGAAGGGAAGATCATAACAATGATGTTATGTCTTCGATATATGATTTCGATTTTTTCTCTTCAAGAGCAGATCAGTTTTCTGTAGAAGTGCAGAATTCAAATTTGGCATCTCTTGATATGTCGTTCCAAGGTGAAAACGGTGCATCCAGCATGGCTTTTGATTCAAGAACGGGATATCCACAGCTTCACCCTTGCACTAACAGAGCAAACATCACCACTGATGCATATCGAGAGGTGAGTTATTATTAAAGCTGACGATGAGAAATAAATGGTTAAAAGTTCATTTAAATTGTATATATCCTTTGTCATCTGCTTTAATGTGCTCAATATGCAAAAAATTTCAAATCTCCTAATAATCAATATGTTTTGGTGCACCAATTTTGCGCTGTTTTGTTAATAAGGTTTTCTTTTATTCTTTTAACTAGTTAACTGATAGTCAAATACTTATATGTATGTATCGTTACAACTTGTCTAGCTTATTGAAAATGGAAGTTGCATATGCTGCAGGTTATAGGACCCTCAAGAACATCACATGGCGGTTTTCATGCACCATATTAGCTGCAGAATGGCTGGCACAGTGGTGGTAACTGCTCAACCTATGTCAATTATGAACACAATTATCTCTTCAATTGGTTAGGATAGTTGATTATCCTCCTCAACCCCACAAAATTCATTATTTTGTTAATCATTTAACACCCCTTATACAGGTCAACCATTCTTATAATTTTGTGCTGTATACACATCATGCACTGAAATTTGTACATTGTTTTGGGTTTGATATTATTTAATTTGGAAAAGACCTACCTATTTCAAAAAGCAGTTGTACCCTTTTGGCCAAAACTTTGTTTATTGAAACTTTTAACTTATTGGCCATGATTGATTGGTGGCCTCTCTTTTTTTAGTAGTTGAAACAAATATTGTAATTTTATTTATATAATGGTTTGTTGGAGGTAAGTGGTGAATGTGAGTATGTGACAATGATTGGCTGAATCTTGTCTCATCATGTTCTCCAAAGTTTGCTTGTTATTTTGTGCAAGGAGATTTACTTTTACTTTCTCCTTTTCAATATACTTACGTTTCGTGTTGTTTTTAAACCATCCACCTGGTGGTAATTTGGGTTATGAGGTTGACCCGTTTAACCTATTTAACTCATATAAACATATTACTCTCAAATAAACATATTACTCCGGTTAAACAGGTTGTCCGTGGCTTCTAGCCTATTGGCATTCCCAGTCTTGCAATGAAGCTTGGGCCTTGGAAAAGACCAGGGTTCGAGTCCGAGCAAGCGCAGGTTTTTCCCCAATTTAGCGTCGTGCCTTCTGTAGCGGCTAATTGGTGTGGTTTTCCCTCTCCTGTGGTTCCCTGACTTCGTGGATCGGTCGCTAGTGTCTGACTGCCCAATTGGATGTTCCGGCTAGCCGTCCCGTGACACGAACGTTCAAAAAAAATCAGCTTAAAGTTAGAAAAATAATACTCTTTCCGTCCCAAAATAATGGTCCATGTTTCCTTTTTGAAATGTCCTAATTTAATTGTCCACTACCTAAATATAGATAGGGAAGTTTGATTGAATTTACCATATTACCTTTGCTTGAAATTATTATTACAAATTAAAAAAAAAAATTAATTAATTATTTAAGGGTAAAATTGTCTTTCTGACAAAAGTAAGAAAGAGAAAGCAGTAATAATTATGTTTTGAGTTTATTTCATAAATGGTCCATGTGGTCTGTCAGGTTTTACGGGTTTAGTCCCTAAATTTTTTTTAAACGGATCCAGTCCCTGTGGTTGCGACCCATAACGGTTTTGGTCCCTGAGAGTAACTGTCGTTAGTTTTTTCCGTTAGTCCTTTATACTAACATTTGCACCTTTAGTCCTTTAACGACCATTTACAACAAACATTTACACCGTTAGTCTTTTATACTAATGATCGTTTATACATAATAAAAAATTTGTTTATTTATTTATTTAATTAAAAAAAATGGTTTTCTTATAATTTTTTTTCTAAATATCTTTAAATTTTATACACGTTTTTATACACATTTTTATACACGTTTTTATATAAACATTCTTATAAACACATTTTATTACACATTTTTTATACACATTTTTATATGCACGTTTTTATACACATTTTTTTGTACACATTTTTACACACGTTTTTACACACATGTTTTTTACACGTTTTTATACACATGTTTTTATATACATTTTTATATACGTTTTTATACACATGTTTTTATACACACATTTTTATACACGTTTTTATACACACATTTATACACACATTTTTATACACATTTTTATAGATACGTTTTTAATAGAGGTGGCAAAACGGGCGAGCCGGGCGGGCACGGGCTACGGTTCAAAACGGGGCGAGCACGGGCGAGTACGGGCTACGGTTCAAACGGGCTAAGGGCTAAACGGGCGCGGGCCAAACGGGCGCGGGTCAAACGGGCGCGGGCCAAACGGGCACATGTTATATAAATCGCTTTAGAAAAGACCCAAAACGACGAAATAAATTCCTCAAACGTAATACTTCATTTATATTTAAAATTTTTAATATATTATATCTATAAGAACAATTGTAATGTTCTCCAATTGGGAGAAAATATATGCCCTTTTGTGCCCATTTAACTTTTAAATGGGCAATATATGTCCATTTCAAAAAAAAGAGGGGACCAAATGTGCCCAAATCTTTTAAAATTTTGCCCAATTAACCCATTTTTTTGAGTTTGGGCACAAATTGCCACCTCTAGTTTTTATACACACATTTATACACATTTTTATACACGTTTTTATACACGAGTATAAAAATGTGTGTATAAAAATATGTGTATAAATGTGTGTATAAAAATATGCGTATAAATGTGTGTATAAAAGCATGTGTATAAAAACATGTGTATAAAAACATGTGTATAAAAAACATGTGTATAGAAGACATGTGTATAAACACGTGTATAAAAATATGTGTATAAACGTGTATAAAAACGTGTGTATAAAACGTGTATAAAAACATGTATATAAAAACATGTGTATAAAAAATGCGTGTATAAAAATGCGTGTATAAAAATGTGTGTATGAAAACGTGTATAAAAATTTGTATAAAAACGTGTATAAATTTCAAAGATATTTAGAAAAAAAAAAACAAAATTATAAGAAAACCAATTTTTTTTTTTTTATTTTTTTAATTTTTTTTTTTTAAAAAAAAAAAAAAAAAAAAAAAAAAAAAAAAAAAAAAAAAAAACAAAACAAATTTTGACTTAAGTGTAAACGGTCGTTATTATAAAGGCCTAACGGTGTAAATGTTTATTGCAAATAGTCGTTAGCTAACGGAAAAAACTAACGACAGTTAGTCTCAGGGACCAAAACCATTATGGGTCGCAACCACAGGGACTGGATCCGTTAAAAAAAAGTTTAGGGACTAATCCCGTAAAACCCGACCGACCACAGGGACCATTTATGAAATTAACTCTTATCTTTTTCTTAAACTGTGTGTTTTTTGTCGGAGGAAAATAATCAATTTTTGGCCGACCATCCAATGGATTTTGGGACGGAGGGAGTAATTGTAACACCCCCTAATTTGTTATGTGGCAGAGGAAAAATAATTAGGGTGTTACGGTGAGGATCGAAGTTAAAATTTCAGAAAACGGCTTGGAAAAGGCATTTTGAAAGTTATATGTCATTCAAAATAATAGTTTTGGTACAAAGGTGAAATATTTGATTTGAAAATCCCACAAAAGTGTGGTAATTTGGAAAGAATTACATATTTGATTTTACACCATTTAAGTTATCAGAGTATATAATGTCCGCTCCGTGTCTTGTCCTGCTCCGTTAATTACCTGAGATAAACATGCTTAAAACGTCAACACAATGGTTGGTGAGTTCGTGGAGTTTAATAGAAAATAACTTTCTTTCAATAAATTCAAGAGGTGTAAAGTGATAGTTGAAATAAATACTAGTTCTTCATGAAGTAAATAACAAGTTGCGTTGGGTAAAAATGTTAGACCCGTTTCCCGGAATACAAATAGGCCCCACCCTAGATGAAGTTGACCCGAGCCTAAGTATGTTTGACTAAGGATATGTGGTTGAATCTTTTAAGTGGATGTCTGATGAGGCCTAGATGCGGCGCATCAAGAAAGTTACATGCGGCGTATGGTAGAAGGGGAAGTAGAACCGACTTGTTATAGTCCATGCGCCGTATTGGAGAAGGAGATACGGCGTATATAAGATGCGGCGCATCTAAAATATAGATGCGGCGCATCGACCTTAAATAAGCAGAAATGACAGAAATGCCCTCTCAGCTAGTTTATATGTGTTAGGTTCTAGATATCTCCACACAATTCTTGTGTGTTCCTGTGATGTCGAGATAGAGAGAAGAGAGGGAAGATGATGGAGCATTTGGTGATGAGATGATGATGGTTTAGTGGTGATAATTCAAGGGTTAAGCCTATAGCTTGTTTCTTACATAAGGTATGATGTTCATGATGTTTAATTAGAGTTTAATTGGTGATTTAAGGGTTAGGGTTTATGAACCCTAACTTGGGAAGGATTGGGTAAATGGTGTTTTAAGATAATTAAGAGGTAATGATGATTATGTGATGAGTTTATAATGGGTTTAAGTTAGTAAATGATGGGATTTATTCTCATATAATCAATATATGATTATATGATGATTAGAAGTGTTTAGAGGTTAGTTATGGTTGTATTAGTCATGATTATAGTTAATGATTATGTATTATATGTTATGTATGATTATGTGTCTTAGGGTGTTTATGATGATGGATGATGATGGATGCTTGGATATGCTTAGCTTGGAGATAAGGTAAGTAAAATGATGATGGCATGTATTATATGGATGTCTAACATGTATGTGTTATGTGTGTTTTGTGACTAGTGATAAGGGATTGGATATGTGCTTATGTGCTAGGATGAATATGATCTAGGTGGTGATTTGGTTATGATGGTAAGTTGATGTTAGATGGTTATGCAAGAATTAGAGAGTGGAGTAGTTAAGTAAGTGTTTAGAGATAGGTGATGCTTATGTGTTTTGATTGAAGTATGATGGTATGTGATTATCGTTTTACTTACTAAGCGTTATCGCTTACGGTTTAGATGTTTAACCGTTTTGTAGGTTCATGTGCGGCGGAATGAAAGATTATGTATGGTAGCTTAAGGATTTGGAAGCGGTTGGAAGATAGTGAGCATTAGGAGCTAGTTAGAACGCCGAGCTCGAGTCAAGGTTGTGCCCCCGAGAGTCTCTTTTATGAGTCGTTTATTGTGTGTCAAAGTCGGGTAACGGTTTGGGAGTCTAACGAGTTGTCAAATGTGTTTTAAGTGTTTTTAGTGAATGTTTAAGGGGCGTTTGGATTTAAGTGTATTCGTACCCATGTTGGAGTCAAACGGGTCAATTGCCGTGTATTATGGTTTGTTGTGGTTTTGAATGTAAAATGAGTGTTTTGGTATAAGATATAATGTTGTATTGAGGTTAAAGTGAATTGTGTGGTGTGTTGAGTATATGCAGGTTTTCCTGCTGATGTTCTGTCTTAGTTGGTCGATGCGGCGTATCTAGTATATTAGATACGACGCATCAGAAGTTAAAGTGATGCGGCGTATCTAGTATATTAGATGCGACGTATCAGGAGTTTAAGGTGATGCGGCGCATGGTCTATCAGCTTAGATACGGCGTATCCCTAAAAAGGATACGGCGTATCATTGATCTGAAGGGTTGTTTGGTTGTGTTATACAATTGATTATGAAATGTTTTGTAAGGTGTCCGAGTATATATTCTTGCAAGTATTTTAAAGGTTAAATATGATAGATTTTGGGTATGTAAATGAAGAATTTGTATGAGTCCGGTAAAGTCAAGCGTTTCCGCGTCAAAAGTTTTAAATTTTTAGTCAAAACGGGTACGGGGTGTTACAACTTGGTATCAGAGCTTCGGTTTAAGTGAATTAGGTTTCCACTATAGGTTGCCTAGTCTTAAACCACTCGTAGAAGCCTTTAACGTAAGTGTTAGTAATGCGGAAGGTAATAGTTAAGTATAAGATGGATTATGTGTTATGATAGATGAGCTTAAGGATGATAAGTGATGAATGTGTGTTATGTGTTATTGTGAATGTGATAGAAGTCCGTGGAGGACTTGGAGTGTTTGAATAGTTAGTTAGCCTTGCACCTCGTTTGGTGTCGGTGTTTATTTTGTGATTATGTGAAGGTATGATAGAGAAATAGTAATGGGATGCAAATAGAAATGCTAAGTGGTATTGGAGATGGGTTAGTGATTAGATTAAAGTTATATGATGCCTTAGTTATAAGGTAGTCTATTGTTTGCAGCTAATTGAAGTGTTAAATGTTAAGCATTATCGTTTATGCGATGTTAAGCCTACGGTAGTTGGTTATATCTCTAAGTAGAAAGAGATTGTGTTTGATAGCATGAATGCATAGAAGTGTATGAGGTATGATAGATGCATTGGAATGCATATTATGTGAGACTTGAGCGTAATGTGCGAATAATGATTTTTGAGCTAATGTGGTTGATAATAGGAGTTGTGTGAAGCATGGATTAGATCTAATATAAGGTATAATTGCCATATACATGTGTTGACCTAGTTGTGGCCGAAAAAGTTAAAAAAAACAAATTGACTTATGAAATAAAATAAGTATGAGAAGTGTTTGATGAAATATAGATGCTTTGAAAGCTTAGAATAAAGTAAGAAATGAACAATAAAGTATGCTTGTAGTTGATGATTAGAAGGACACGAATGATATAATAACGATTAGATGCTTGAAGACACGAATTCTTATAAGAAAAACTAAAATGAGAAAGTTAAAGTGCGAAGTTAAAACGTGAGGAGATCATGTTGCATATAAAACATAAAAGTAAAATGTGTTATTAAAAAAAATGGTTAAGCGATGAGTGGAAGTGATAAATGAACTATAAATTGCGCTCGAAGTCATAGGTGATATGAAGTGCGCTAGAAAGAATTGTAAATCATGAATATAATCATGTCAAAATATTTGAAACGTGTATGATAAGATTAATGAGAATGTTATATAATAAATCTATGCAAGGTTTATATGCGTAAAAGTCGAATAGACTAAAATGAAACGATAATATAAGTTGAGAATGTGGTCAACGCGGGGTTGACGAGTAATAGTAAAAGTGCGTTGTAAGGACACGAAGAAATGCGTAAATTGTAATGGACAAACTTTATATAGAACTTGTCTAAAATAAAGATAACATGTAGTGAGTTGTTGACGAACGTAAGAATGAGTTTATAGTTGGGTCGTAGATGTGTAAGTAAGTGGATCAACGAAATGGTAAACAACACAAGATTGTGTGTGATAAAAGAATAGCAATAGCAAGATGTGGAGAGAGATGTTAAATGGTATTAGGGATGGGATCAATAAGTAACTTAAGGTGTTAACGCATAAATAATGGATCGTGATGACGAGAAGTGTACTAAATCATAGTGTGTAATGATAAGATGAAATTGACACGCTAATTGTTAGGGGTTGTTGACATAAGGGAAACGAATAAGATTTAGTAACGACGCTTTAAGTATGGATCGTGATGATATTGAGTGTACTAACGTATAGTGTGAAAAGACAAGATGAGACTAATGAGTTAATATCAAGGTGTTTGATAACTTGAGAGTTAAAGAATGAGGATATGAAGGGATGGCATGAAATGTGACCAACTTATGGTCTCATTATATATAGTGTCTAAAGACTAAAGTTAAATTGGTATAGAGACGGGTAACGGTAAGGTAAAGTACTTGAGGGTTAAGTGTGAAAGCGAAGTTGCGATAAAGCGGGGATATATAAAGGATGGAAATTAAATGAAAAAGTTTGAGTGCCAGAAATTAAATAGGACAAGTTAAGAATGTACATGGTATACTTAACATGACGTAAAATTTGTAGGATTGAAGTAAGGTGTGTTGGTAAGATAATGACAAGATAAAAAGAGTACGTTTTAACGCTAATGATCGAATAGGACGAGTCAAGTGTGCAAGCAATAATATAATAATACATTGTGCGGTAACATAACGAACTTACGAAAATAGAATGCGTAAAAAGAAAAGGTAACGCTAATGAAGGTGTTAACGTTATTAATCTATGAAGGACATATATGTAAATGGCGAGAAAGAATAATATCGCTTAAATACATAAATAAATCAAGAAATGAGATAAGGTATGAGAATAAGAATGCAACGAGCTAAGAATGTAAGAAAGAATGAAATAGAGCGAAATTTCTTAAGTATTAATAGCCATAATGAGATGGGCGTGTATGAGGTTAAGGTATTGCCATGAAATAATTATATTACGGCTAAGGCGATTAGCTGTAATCACTATAATGAATGCATGAGTTACGGTTGGTAAAATGTGAGAAGTCTAGATGTAAATCAGTCGAGTGGACTAAAATGTAAGGTAAGAATGTGAAAATGATTAATAAAGGCTAAAAATGCAAGAGGTAAAGTAAAGATGTGAAAATAACTAAAGCGGATTAAGAATGTAAGGAGTGTGTATGAGATAAAGGCGTTGTTATGAAATTATCATATTACTGCTAAGGCGATTAGCGGTAATTACTATAATAAACGAATGTAATAATGTGTGTGTGGTGCTTATGACTTGGATCCGTTGTTAAGGTAATAAAGTATGAATGTAATAATCCTTCGGGATGAATGTTAAATGTGGTATCCCTCAGGATGACCAAGTAAAGGAATGTTAAGAAATCCTTCGGGATGAATGTTAAAGATCCTTCGGGATGAAAAGTGTTGCCTTCACCGGCAAGGGGTTGCCTACGTCCATGGCATATAAAAGTATCCCCATGACGAATGTGATAATGTGAAGGATCCAAGTCTAAGAAGAGTAAAAATAATGTAATAAAAACAATGAGAAAATAATAAAAGTTAAATTTGGAAATAGGAGTAGTAGTGTTATGTCGGGAGTGCATAACCATGAGTTTATATTTCTTGATTTACATCGATTGGGACGCCTCTCCATGTAAATGAGGAATTATAAACGAGTGGGCTATGTGTTGCCGACACGGCACGAGTAGGGTTAGAAAAGTAGAAAGCGAGAGTTTAGAATTCGTAGAAATTTTAAGGACTAAGATAGGAGGATTAGAGTTGGACTATGGCTTTTAGTTGAGACTTAGGAGAAATATTGATGGATCGGAGAAATTGTAATGATGATAGGATGGGCCTTGCGGTGTGGTGCAAAAGATGATGAATGAAGATAAAAGAATGTGAACGTATTAGCCGGGTGTGATCATGTAAAGTCAACTAGTACGAGTTTCTTAAGTATCGAGTAGTCAAGAATGAGAGTAGAGGATAAAGCGAATGAAATGATGATGTGCGGTAATAGGGCGGATTAGAATGATGATTGGCAATAATAAGTAAGTCTTGTATTATGTAAAATCTAAGCGAGAGTTGTGTGGTATAAAAGTAAGCGGGGGTAATGTGGATTAGGGCATGTGATATGCTACAGTGTGCATGGAGTTGCGAGGTCACTTAAGTCGTGGCACTAAATAGACTAAGAGTTAAGGGGCTAAGAATGAGAGGAGTTATGAGACTAAGTGTGGTTAGAAATAGAACGACAGATTTCCGGGACGAAATCTAAATAAGGGGGTAGAATTGTTAGACCCGTTTCCCGGAATACAAATAGGCCCCACCCTAGATGAAGTTGACCCGAGCCTAAGTATGTTTGACTAAGGATATGTGGTTGAATCCTTTAAGTGGATGTCTGATGAGGCTTATATGCGGCGCATCAAGAAAGTTACATGCGGCGTATGGTAGAATGGGAAGTAGAACCGACTTGTTATAGTCCATGCGCCGTATTGGAGAAGGAGATACGGCGTATATAAGATGCGGCGCATCTAAAATATAGATGCGGCGCATCGACCTTAAATAAGCAGAAATGACAGAAATGCCCTCTCAGCTAGTTTATATGTGTTAGGTTCTAGATATCTCCACACAATTCTTGTGTGTTCCTGTGATGTCGAGATAGAGAGAAGAGAGGGAAGATGATGGAGCATTTGGTGATGAGATGATGGTTTAGTGGTGATAATTCAAGGGTTAAGCCTATAGCTTGTTTCTTACATAAGGTATGATGTTCATGATGTTTAATTAGAGTTTAATTGGTGATTTAAGGGTTAGGGTTTATGAACCCTAACTTGGGAAGGATTGGGTAAATGGTGTTTTAAGATAATTAAGAGGTAATGATGATTATGTGATGAGTTTATAATGGGTTTAAGTTAGTAAATGATGGGATTTATTCTCATATAATCAATATATGATTATATGATGATTAGAAGTGTTTAGAGGTTAGTTATGGTTGTATTAGTCATGATTATAGTTAATGATTATGTATTATATGTTATGTATGATTATGTGTCTTAGGGTGTTTATGATGATGGATGATGATGGATGCTTGGATATGCTTAGCTTGGAGATAAGGTAAGTAAAATGATGATGGCATGTATTATATGGATGTCTAACATGTATGTGTTATGTGTGTTTTGTGACTAGTGATAAGGGATTGGATATGTGCTTATGTGCTAGGATGAATATGATCTAGGTGGTGATTTGGTTATGATGGTAAGTTGATGTTAGATGGTTATGCAAGAATTAGAGAGTGGAGTAGTTAAGTAAGTGTTTAGAGATAGGTGATGCTTATGTGTTTTGATTGAAGTATGATGGTATGTGATTATCGTTTTACTTACTAAGCGTTATCGCTTACGGTTTAGATGTTTAACCGTTTTGTAGGTTCATGTGCGGCGGAATGAAAGATTATGTATGGTAGCTTAAGGATTTGGAAGCGGTTGGAAGATAGTGAGCATTAGGAGCTAGGTAGAACGCCGAGCTCGAGTCAAGGTTGTGCCCCCGAGAGTCTCTTTTATGATTCGTTTATTGTGTGTCAAAGTCGGGTAACGGTTTGGGAGTCTAACGAGTTGTCAAATGTGTTTTAAGTGTTTTTAGTGAATGTTTAAGGGCCGTTTGGATTTAAGTGTATTCGTACCCATGTTGGAGTCAAACGGGTCAATTGCCGTGTATTATGGTTTGTTGTGGTTTTGAATATAAAATGAGTGTTTTGGTATAAGATATAATGTTGTATTGAGGTTAAAGTGAATTGTGTAGTGTGTTGAGTATATGCAGGTTTTCCTACTGATGTTCTGTCTTAGTTGGTCGATGCGGCGTATCTAGTATATTAGATACGACGCATCAGAAGTTAAAGTGATGCGGCGTATCTAGTATATTAGATGCGACGTATCAGGAGTTTAAGGTGATGCGGCGCATGGTCTATCAGCTTAGATACGGCGTATCCCTAAAAAGGATACGGCGTATCATTGATCTGAAGGGTTGTTTGGTTGTGTTATACAATTGATTATGAAATGTTTTGTAAGGTGTCCGAGTATATATTCTTGCAAGTATTTTAAAGGGTTAAATATGATAGATTTTGGGTATGTAAATGAAGAATTTGTATGAGTCCGGTAAAGTCAAGCGTTTCAGCGTCAAAAGTTTTAAATTTTTAGTCAAAACGGGTACGGGGCGTTACAAAAAATCCACCAGTAAATCATTTAAGAACTCAGATGATAATAAGTTTCAAGTTTTAAATGAAAATGAGCTACGTTGTAATACGCTCGAAATGAAATGATGGGTCAACTTTTAAAAGTAACGATATACCAAGCATTGAGCTGTCTTTATTAGAAGACACAACAGAGTCACATATGATAACAGTTAAGTTCCAAGTACAGGATACATAATCTAAGCACATAGTGAAAACAATAGTATAAAGTCTGAAGTCTATCAGTGTGGAGTGGTGGTTTACTAAATACAGTTGTATCCAAATATATATGAAGACATATATATTCATAAAGTTATATTGCCCTAAGCCTCATGACACGCAAAACGTTAACAAAGTACCGTAAAACGGCTGGTGTCCACATCAGGGTACTGATGGGTTTGGCCCTCATGTAATAGGTGATTTGCCAATTCCTATTTTTCTCAAATATAGTGCATCGCGACTAAATACGACTAACCATAAAGGCATTCCGTCAGAGTATTTAGTGGGATAGGTCGTCAGCCTCTAACAAGTTTCGAAGCTGTTCACCATATTCGCGCTCACCGCAGTGATTAATGGCTCATGATCGAGGGACTTTATGGCAATATAGTAACTTAGGCAATATAGGTTTCAGGGGTTCATAGAATATGCGTACTTTATTCTTGGCAATTATTTCTAGTGAAATGTAGAAATATCATAGTAAAGTTAACTGAACATTCAATTGCTATATGAATGCCTATAATGAGTCCGTATCATGTTACAACAAGTAGTTTGAAAATGTTATCTTTCAAATACAGTGTTTCAGCTAAGCAAGCAATTTGCAAGTATAACGAGCATATATCCCTTCCAAAAGGGTGATTCAAATCAAGTAAAGCATAGTTGATGATTTTGAGTAAATCATGAGAGTTTTCAAAGTATAAAAGTAAACTTAAAACAGTTGAAGCATGTATCTCCCCCAAAAGAGTTATTAAAAACAAGTATTAAAAGTAGGGGCCACGACTCACCTGGAGTGTATCTGACAAGATGGAATTATAAGATCAAGTAAGACTTATGGAAACGATCACGGAAACGTCCTCAATATGAGACCTGAATATGAGGGAAGTCTAAGATTCTGACTTACTACTAACAATGAGTGTGAAAGTGAGAAATCGTATAACGATTGGATGATATGAGTGTGATATGCTTAAATATACTATTATCTTGACTCTTATGTCAATTGACTCAAAATATTACTTCCTCAAAATATGATGAAATGATATGCAAGTGAAGTTGTTAAATTTCTAATAAATAACGAAAATTAAATAGTACATAACTAAAATGTATAAAAATGCATATGAAGTGATGGAATGATGAAAAATGGAAAATGAAATAAGAATGTCAAGTGTATTCAGTAGGTCCTTGTCCTTTTCCAGATTTTTCACTTTCTACCCTAACGGCGTGTGCGTTACACCGTTAGTCCTTTGTTAAGTCCAATGTCCAATAATAGTCCATAACTTGTCCAAAAGTACAAATAAGGCTTGGAGTTCAATAATATGTCAATTTATACCCTATATGTTCTGTTTTCACAGCTTCAGTCCACACAGTTCTCAGTTTGGCAGTTTTAGTCCTTCTAGTCAATGTGCGTTACATTTTTAGTCCAAAAGTGTCAAAAAGGTGAGGAAAAGGTGGGCGACTTTTTCTAAGGTCTATTTAAGTTCAATACAACTTATTTCAACTGCTTATTTGGTCGTTAGCTTATTTTTCCTACTAATGGGCTTTAACGAGCCATATATCTAACCCATTAGTTGTTTTTAGTTGTTTTTCAAATATGGTTTATACGATTTACTTTGGCTGTGTTTAAGGGTCGTAACGTGAGTACCTTTACAAGATGTTTATATGAAAAATGTAACTAGGAACGTTGTCTATGAGTTCGTGTAAAAATAAGGTATGGTTGTTAAGTCGAATTGTGAGTTAATGAATGATTTACTAGGCGACGTGGGGCTGTTTTAAATGTACAAAACAAAATACTTTCCTAGTGTTATTCAACTTAGTTTTTATATACGTGTGATGTTTAGAGATTATATAGGGTTCGAATGATGCATGATACGAATTGTTTAAACGTGAGTGTGGGGTGTGAGATGTCTTCTAAGGCTTCCCATGAGTGAGTTCGACATATGCTTGGTGGGTTACACCATGTTAATGTACGTGAGAGTTGATATATATATATATGAACATATTCATGCGTTGAATACAAAATAAAATCAATGATGCATGGTATGCTATTTTAACGTGCACTAGGGAGTGAGTTTATTTAACACATGTAATCCTTTCATTTATTTTAACGTGACTATGCTACAAAAGAAATATGATACGTTCGAATGTAAGGTGAGTTATGCATGAATTAAAATATTAACGTGTGACTGAGATAGAATGGGTATATAGACACGTACCACACCTTTCAAAGGTGGTGAAGGATCTGTGGAAGTTGAATGAAGCACAAGAGTAAAACAGTCCCCTCGCTAGGAACTACAATACGTCTTTACGTATTGTCTCTTCTTATCCGATTGCTCCCCAAGAAGAGATACACGTTTCTGGGTTTTTAAGTTTATTAGTGAGAGTGGAAGAAGGGTGAGATGAGTAGTGTAGGCTGCCGAATGTATGGTAGGATATATAGAGATAAAATTTCACACGTTTCTTGACTTACTGACTTTCCTTTCAATCATTGATGGCTACTGTGGATGGGAGGACACCTATGCTTGTTTACTGAAAATATGAGATCTTTGGATAGATATGAGAATGTGGGAAAATCCTATCTTTTATTTTTGTGATATATATATGTGCTCGGCTTGTATTTTAAATAAGTGACAAATGGGTTTAGCGAGTCACAAACACATGCTGCAGTCCTCATGGCCTTCTTAACGTCATAATATGCTAATAACATCATTAGGAAGGTGTAGGAAAAAGCGCGGGTCAAAACGGTTAAGTTTTGAGGTTTTTATATATATCGAGTGGTGTTAAATGGAACAAACACTTTGGCCCTTAATCTATAACCAAAGCTCGACATATATTCCTGAAAGTTGGCATACGAATAGTCTAGTGGGTGATGAATGAGGGTATGTAAAAATAGTGGCATGTTGTGTTTAAGAATTGAAAGAACCAGGGCTGTTTTGTAGAGGTGGGAAATGTCGAATACACAAAGGAAATAGGAAGAGTGCAATGGGATTGGGGAGTTGGGCCTGTGCAGCGTGGGATGGTGATGGGCTGTTGATGGGCTGAGGTGATTTGGCAGCCCTTTTGATTAGTAGCTTAGGAAATATTTAGTGGAAGTAATTAGTAATAATTACTTGTAATTAGGAAAATTTAAATAAGTCTAAGGTAGCAACTTTATTAGTACTTATCATGATTATTGAGATTCATGTTTAGTGAAAACGGTGGTTTGTGTATAATCGTGTCTCGAAGTACGTGTCATCATTCGGTAATTATCGTGATATCGTGACGTGGTAAGAATAGTAATAAGAGAAAATTTTAAATTTCCCCGTAAAAATGGGTTTTATTAAACGGTAACACCAGATTATTATTAATCAACGAGGTTTATTACAATGGATTTTTGCAGTATCTTACAGTATCCACCCCTCAATTTTGAACTTCGTCCCGAAGTTCAGTCTATGATAGGTGTTGAAAATGTGGTGTTCTGAGGTGAGGGTTTATGGAAAAATGTTGTCGAGAAATTCTTATTTGAATATCGAGGAAACGAGATCCAATTAGATTTATTCGTACCAGACGAATTAAATTTGAATGTTTGGTCAACTAATGAATTCATAGGCTGTGAATAGTGAAAATAACGGTCGAGAGTAGGAAGTATTTAACGCTTAATGTTCAGTGTTCTAGCGGTCGAGACTAGTGGATTTTTAACGGTAGTGATTTGTAACTTAATGGTCGTGAATAGTAAAATAATGGCTAGTTTTTCCCTATAAATATCCTATTTAATCACCCCCTTTTCTTTCTCCACTTTACCTTTTTCACTCCATCTCTCCCAAAAAAAATGCCGTCGTTCGCCATTCTTTTTGCAACCGTGTTCATCGTCCTTGCCGCCGCTTGTTTAGCTCTCTTCCCCGGCGAAGATTCCGACCACTTGATCGGGATCTTGTTGGTTGTCGTACCTCTCACAATCCTAGCCGTTGTTGTGGATAAGTTTTGGGGGTAATAGTTTTTAAGCTAGTGTTGTTTGTAATGGGTCCTTGTTGTGTTTCTATGTAACCTTTAATAAGTGTGGAATAAAACTCATTTACCTTTATGTTTACGAATTAGTCTCGTTGTGGCTTTTAATATTTTGTTGCATTTACGACACAGAATAATCAAGGTGATTCATCATGTGGTGGCTCTTGCTATCGCTGGGTTGGTGGTGGTTTTTGTTGCTATGGTGGGCCAACCTATTGAAGATTATATGCCTTTTATTGTGTTCATTGTATTATTAGCACTTCCGATGTTAATCATCTCGCTATGTATTAATTTTCGTGGTTTTCAATAAAATTTATGTTATTTGTGTTTGCCACATATTGTTGTGAATTCTTATAGTTTCTAAATTCGTATTTTTCTCGACTTCTTAAAATAAAGTAATGGGTAATAAGTGTAGATCTTACTGGGGTTGGTTAAAAGTGAGGTTTATGAACAATATATATATATATATATATATATATATATATATATATATATATATATATATATATATATATATATATATATATATATATATATATATATATATATATATATATATATATATATATATATATTTGTCTCGAGGTTCTGTTTTGAATGATTGCGATGGTAGTCGATGCGATCTTGTAGGTGATTGCGGGTACAGATGTTGTTGTGAAATTCGCATTCGTTGAGGATAAAGGTTCTTTTCTCCTCGAGTTTTCGCTTTTGGTTATTTTTCTTAAGTGCAAAATCTTGCCTAATTCTTTGGGCACATGTGCGGATAGGTTTAGTCATCTTTCTTGAATCCTTTAGGCGAACTGGCCTACTTCCCATGAAACTTTCATGGTTATGTCTACAAGGTATAGCCATCCTTCTTTCTTTCCTGGCTATGTCGTTGTCTCTCGGATGAACTATTGTAGTCACTTCGTGTACCACTGTAACGATATTGTTTTCAAATTCCCCGATGGTTTTAGGAGTCATGGTTGTGGTAAGTACTGAGGGGGTATGGGTGTTGCTCATGTTGGCCATCTTCAATGACTACAACAAGAAACACTGATTTAGTATTCACTTTATCATTAGAATAATTTCAAATAATAAAGTATTTGCATATTATTGCTAACAATGTGGTCTCAATACAAAATCGAAACCAACTGAGGATCATAGAAATACGATGTGTCTGGGTAGCATCGTAAAATAATAATCATCTCTTGATATGGGATTGTTAAGGAACAAACGGATTCATCTACAAAAGCTGAAGTTCAACAATTTTCTCTTCATTCATCAAGTTCTCTTCTGAAAATTTGTTCTTGGAATTCTATGGTTTATTGTTTAGTCGTGGTATATTTGATGTACAATCACCGATAATATCATAATAAGTTTGAATACAATCATCAAAATCGACATAACTCTAATAATTTGTTTGATTGATTTTTGCAAAACAACCACACAAGGTCTTTTATCAATGTCTCATTGATTCATGTGGAGTTATTTGTTTACCTAAGAGAGTAACAAATGGTGAGGTTTTGCATGGCTCTTTGCACTTATAACATTATAATAGGGCTTGGTGGGAGGAATTTGCTTACAACAGAAATATATAATGGAAAAAGACTGTCATAGCTTAAAAGTCGATTACAATTTCTGAGAGTTACAGAATTATTGCGAAATACATGGAATACTAACCAAAACTATTTGGTTTATTGAGTACAACAACGATACTTAAGATCAGTTACGTCTTTGACGTAGACGTCTAACTTCTGCCTCAAGATCCAGTTGTGCAGCTTCCATGGTTGAGAAACGTTCCTGGCACGCATTCATCTGATTAGCCAACATGTTTTCCAAGGCTGCAATCTTTTGGCTTTGGATTCTTGCTGTAATACCTGAAATTCAGATAACGCGTAAAATGACCAAATTACCTCTGATAACATAAAACCTAATTAAATAACTTATAAAATTCTGAAATAATTCCAAAACTTCTGAAATCGAACTATATCTGAAACAAGCAAATTTCTGGGACAATGTTACATCATTTTAAATGTTCAAAAAATTAACTTACACATTTATTATATCCGAAATATACATATTAAATAAATATAAGTATTAAACCCTTTAAATCTAAATAATATGTAAAATAAATTAGGAAAAGGTCTAATAAAATCAATACAAATAATTTGATGATTCTAATTCCGAATTTCCTGATCCTAAGCCCTCCCCAAAGTCAGTTTTATAAGATAAAATCAAATCTTTTATTTTTATTCATAAAACCTAATCGCATAAACATTCTAAAAACCCTAGCGACACAAGAAAATCGACCCAATCAATCACACAAGTTCTGGACGTGTACAAGGATTTTTCTGGGGTTCTTGGAGGTGCAAGGAAGCTATGAAAAATAAGGGTTGCTGCGTGTTTTCATTGGTTCGTTCTTGTTCCATTTTTCTTGTCGAATTGCTCAAACGCAAGGTAATAATTCATACGACTAAACCACACATTCTAAAATTAATATAGAAATTTTCCTGTGATCTTTACATGTTATTTAACTCATATAAATTATGTGAATCGATTCATGCATGCTAATCTATGCGTATGAAAATATAATGAACAAAGAACACGTAAATCACAAAAATATGTAATCCGAATTTCTGGACATGATAGCTATTTTATTTAGACCTCATATGATGTAATAGACCTGGGAAAAATGATAGATCGAATTATGGTAGCCTAAATCATGTCGTGGTAATTTTGATGTCTAAAACGTACGTAAATATCAAATATATGTTAAACGATTTTTCTGGGCATGCTATTTATTTTTCGTGGGTTCTTTATAAGTCATATGATCTGGGAAAATGTGAGTTTGATTTTTGGAAGCCTCGATTTAACGTGGTGAATTATTGTTAAAACCGGATTTCATGAAAATAAAGAAAACAAATAAAATGAAAATCGTGGCTTCTAGGGTTAGGTTTCTTGGGCATGAATCTGATCATTAAATTTGTTTTAAGGATGAATTAATGATGGTGCAATGATTGGTAAATAGTAGGGTTTGAAATTGTTCTAAAAAGTCTAGCCGATTTAACATAAAAAGTATAAGGACCTGTTTTGCCAACTTTGAAACTTCTGGGATATTTTTGAAAGATCATATACATCTGTAAGAATGTGGGAAAAATATAACTTTGGGGTCCTAAGTGTAAATATTGCAATATAATGAATTAATGGCATATTAGGGTTTCGATTTGAAATTAATTAAAAGTGAGGGACCAAAAGTGTAAATCTGAAATCTTGAAGTTGTTTTGAGTTAATACTGATATAAAAAGGTTGTTGTGTAATTTTGAGGATTTATGGGCTAATTATGAAATTGTTATGAATTATGATTTAATATATATGTTTTGTAAACTTAAAGGACTAAATATGTAAATTCTGAATTCTGAGGGGTCTAATATGTAATGTACTAAATTCTGATGGTATATTCTGTAATTATGAAATATAATATGCTTGGTTGGTAAATATGGATATTGTAGGGTTTAATTTGTAAAATATGTAATTATAAGGTTGGTTTGGTAAATTATGTAACTAAAGGGGTATAATCTGTAAATTGTGAAACTTAAGGGAATAAAATATAAATCTGAATAAAATGAGTATATAATTCTGTAACTTTAAGTACTTTCTATTTTTAGTAACTTTCCAGATTTAGTAAGTTCCCATAATTAGCAGGTTTCCAGAATTAACAGATATTATCATTTCAGATTAGGTTTAACCCTGATTCAAAGATTATTATGGAATAGCAGTATATCTTATCAAGTTACAGAAGTTTAGGGTTAATTCTGACATGTTCACAAAGTTTAGGGTTTTAAATGTAACTTCATCAATTTCCAAGGTCATTAGTGAACCTTTATTAAACTACATATGAAACTGTTTAAAAAAAGCTATTTTAAAAAGAAGCGATACCACTTGGAAATGGAAGTTACTAAACGTTTTGGAAGACCATTTTTATGAAAACTATTTCGTAAGATCATTTCAATGAAAACCATTATTAAAGGATTGATTTAAATGAACTTTTGACAGGAACTTCTGAAATGGATTATTGCTATAAATTTGTAATCATTAACCTTTGATATACTTTTTGGACTATTGGAAATAAACCTTTTAATCTGAACTTAAGCTTTGATATTAAACTTAATCTGATAAACTCTGATTTAAACCTTATTATCTTAATCTGAATCGTTGACATGACCCTTCTGCCATGAACCCTTAGATGTGACTTTGTTTATTATATGACATCTGACCTTGACCACAGTCTGATATCCGAGCCAATCACTAGGCATGAGGGTTTCATGTCCATGTCATTGATGCACCGATGGCATGACTCTAGGGCAGGAGAGTGATGACCTGTCCCGTCCCTGATTTTATCTGTTATGTAGGAGAAGATTCTGGCCTACTGGGGCGCATGGATGCATCCTAGTTCTGATCTGATTTCTGTTATCTGTTACTGTTTACTGTTATATATGTATATCTGGTGACTGATGGTGTGTGCGATACACGTCTTTCACATTATCTGGGAGCTGATCACTCCAATTGATACATGAGGTCACCCCTCATATTATCTGTTACTTGAGAGGCATCCCCTCTGGATTATTATATGATTACTCTGTTATGATATTATCTGTTATCTCTGGGCTCGTGATGGATTTCTGTATTTCCCTAAACCTAGTTTGTACATTATATCTTTCTCATTTCTTTTCTTTTACCCTTATTCCTTTCCTATTCTTTAACTTTAATTCAGTATATGTATAATCTGTATTTCGGATTTGTTTCTGTATTGTTCTCTGCTATTGTTTCTGTCATCTATATATCTGTTCACTGAGCTCTAGTAGCTCAACCGCATTTCTTTTCCTGCGGCAGGTTTTAGTAGGAAGCTGGGGATGAGTGAGAGTGTACCTCTGGACTTAGAAGGCTTGGTAGCTATTCTGGATTAGAATTGGATAGAAGACATTATGTTTAGAATTAGTTTTGAAAGTTTTCTTTGTAACCTTGTAGATTCAGTATTTCAATTGTAATCCTTTGAGATTTTTGTATTACTGTAGATGTATGCTCTGTTTTGATCTGATATGAATCCATTATTGTGATATCTTTACCCTTGTCGGGTTGGGGTGTTACAACTTATGGTATCAGAGATCCTAATAAAGGAAATGTAAAACTGAAAGAAAAGGGAATGACCTTTGTTCTGGAAGAGTAGATGTGGTTGGCGTTCAGAGATTGTAGCAGACACACTACCAAGCATCCGATGACGACAGCAATCTGAGTTGGCGAATTCCGAACTGTGCTAGCAGACTTGTCCAAGACTCGTAGTCTTGCTTCTCTATTCATTTTAGTTGTACTAAGATGAATTGGGAGCAGAAGCAGACTTGAGAATGGAAATCGAGATCATGATTTTGAATGGAAGAAAATTCTGAAGCGAACGTTTGGTTTGGAAGATTGAATTCTGTGATGGATGAAGCTATGGATGACGTAATTGATTTCCTCTTGACCTATCTGAATTTCTGTTACCTAATGATAAAATCCTTTGAATGATTTAGGTTCTTTATCTGTAATTCCGCTCTGTGTTCATTCTGCGTATGTCGGATGATGGTTTTGTTATCTGAAATTTGACGAATGATGGATGATCTGATGTACCAAATTCTGATAGACATTCTGGGACTTCCGTTAACTTTTTCGAGTGATTCGTTCTCCTCTTAGTTAGGGTATTTGATTTTGATGACCTCTGAGACCGCAGGAAGACTAGGCGGATTAAGATAATTCTGTTCTGTTCACGACTTGAGATAAAGTATGACCATCATGAGGGCATATTTATATGATGTCAATATTATGACGTCTGGCCAACGTGATAATACTTACATCATATAACGTGCACTTGTTGTGGGCATCGGATATTTCGAGAAGTGCCCTAGAGCTTTAGAAATTCTGATAACTGTTTGAGATCGTCTGCGTTAGTGAGACTTTAAGTTCATTCTACCTATACGCGTAATCTGCTTCCACCGTTATGCAAATTGATACGTCTGGATTCTCGTCATGCTTTTTGCTGACCTCTGTACATCTGATACTAATCTTAGCTTCTGTTATAGAACTTTCTGCTATTGATGTCCTCGATAATCTATTTTCTGTATGTTCAAATCTGATTTGTCTAATCAATTTCTGTGAACGGCATATCCGTCAAAACCCTATGAATCTGATTTTCATCTACTTCGTTTGGTATGCTATTCTTCTGATCTGGATTCAGTATGTTATGTCTGTTCTAAGGACCTGAAACAATTTTGGAATCTGCAAGTTCGAGTTATGAGAAACAAATCTTTCATATGTCTGTTCACCGTCAGTTGTGTTCCTGTTTCGTTGCACCTCAATTCTCGTCTTAGTCTGTTATGTCTTTGTTTTGTTTTCTGCCCTCTTTTCTTTCTGCTTTCTGCAAATTTCGAGGACGAAATTTTTTTGTTAGTGGGGAAGAAGTTGTAATACCTGAAATTCAGATAACGCGTAAAATGACCAAATTACCCCTGATAACATAAAACCTAATTAAATAACTTATAAAATTCTGAAACAATTCCAAAACTTCTAAAATCGAACTATATCTGAAACAAACAAATTTCTGGGACAATGTTACATCATTTTAAATGCTCAAAAAATTAACTTACACATTTATTATATCCGAAATATACATATTAAATAAATATAAGTATTAAACCCTTTAAATCTAAATAATATGTAAAATAAATTAGGAAAAGGTCTAATAAAATCAATACAAATAATTTGATGATTCTAATTCCGAATTTCCTGATCCTAAGCCCTCCCCAAAGTCGGTTTTATAAGATAAAATCAAATCTTTTATTTTTATTCATAAAACCTAATCGCATAAACATTCTAAAAACCCTAGCGACACAAGAAAATAGACCCAATCAATCACATAAGTTCTGGATGTGTACAAGGATTTTTCTGGGGTTCTTGGAGGTGCAAGGAAGCTAGGAAAAATAAGGGTTGCTGCGTGTTTTCATTGGTTCGTTCTTGTTCCATTTTTCTTGTCGAATTGCTCAAACGCAAGGTAATAATTCATACGACTAAACCACATGTTCTAAAATTAATATAGAAATTTTCCTGTGATCTTTACATGTTATTTAACTCATATAAATTATGTGAATCAATTCATGCATGCTAATCTATGCGTATGAAAATATAATGAACAAAGAACACGTAAATCACAAAAATATGTAATCCGAATTTCTGGACATGATAACTATTTTATTTAGACCTCATATGATGTAATAGACCTGGGAAAAATGATAGATCGAATTATGGTAGCCTAAATCATGTCGTGGTAATTTTGATGTCTAAAACGTACGCAAATATCAAATATATGTTAAACGATTTTTCTGGGCATGCTATTTATTTTTCGTGGGTTCTTTATAAGTCATATGATCTGGGAAAAATGTGAGTTTGATTTTTGGAAGCCTAGATTTAACGTGGTGAATTATTGTTAAAACCGGATTTCATGAAAATAAAGAAAACAAATAAAATGAAAATCGTGGCTTCTAGGGTTAGGTTTCTTGGGCATGAATCTGATCATTAAATGTGTTTTAAGGATGAATTAATGATGGTGCAATGATTGGTAAATAGTAGGGTTTGAAATTGTTCTAAAAAGTCTAGCCGATTTAACATAAAAAGTATAAGGACCTGTTTTGCCAACTTTGAAACTTCTGGGATATTTTTGAAAGATCATATACATCTGTAAGAATGTGGGAAAAATATAACTTTGGGGTCCTAAGTGTAAATATTGCAATATAATGAATTAATGGCATATTAGGGTTTCGATTTGAAATTAATTAAAAGTGAGGGACCAAAAGTGTAAATCTGAAATCTTGAAGTTGTTTTGAGTTAATACTGATATAAAAAGGTTGTTGTGTAATTTTGAGGATTTATGGGCTAATTATGAAATTGTTATGAATTATGATTTAATATATATGTTTTGTAAACTTAAAGGACTAAATATGTAAATTCTGAATTCTGAGGGGTCTAATCTGTAATGTACTAAATTCTGATGGTATATTCTGTAATTATGAAATATAATATGCTTGGTTGGTAAATATGGATATTGTAGGGTTTAATTTGTAAAATATGTAATTATAAGGTTGGTTTGGTAAATTATGTAACTAAAGGGGTATAATCTGTAAATTGTGAAACTTAAGGGAATAAAATGTAATTCTGAATAAAATGAGTATATAATTCTGTAACTTAAAGTATTTTCACTAATGACCTTGGAAATTGATGAAGTTACATTTAAAACCCTAAACTTTGTGAACATGTCAGAATTAACCCTAAACTTCTGTAACTTGATAAGATATACTGTTATTCCATAATAATATTTGAATCAGGGTTAACCCTAATCTGAAATGATAATATCTGTTAATTCTGGAAACCTACTAATTATGGGAACTTACTAAATCTGGAAAGTTACTAAAAATAGAAAGTACTTAAAATGGAAAGGTAAACTAAAAGGAATAATCTGAATTAGAATCCGTAGTAATTCCATCTTCTACTTCTTTAGGTGTGAAGAAGGAGAAGTCCTGATTTCTGTTCTGTGTCTGTTTTGCTTATTCTGCTTTGCTAATAAGGTACAGATATTCTGCCCTATTTCAGTAAGGGTGTTTCTTTTCCTTTTCTCTCAGTATTTCTTTTTCCTTATTAGGATTCCCTATACCATTGCTATGTTCCCTTCTGTTGTGGATCTTCGTTGTGATCTGTTTGTCTTAAACCTTTTGTTTGAACCTCTGCTATGATTCTTGTATTCTGAACCTTTTTCCTGAACTCTGATTGATCTCTTGTTCTGAACCCTGAATTTGTGAGTCTTGATTGAATCTGATCTGTGAACCTTGTTCTGAACCTTAAACTGATATATCTGTTGTAAATTTTGATTTGATTTTGGTAAACCTTAACCTGTTAAATCCTTATCTGAACCTAATTGATTTTGAACCTTTATTAAACTACATATGAAACTGTTTAAGAAAAGCTATTTTAAAAAGCGATACCACTTGGAAATGGAAGTTACTAAACGTTTTGGAAGACCATTTTTATGAAAACTATTTCGTAAGATCATTTCAATGAAAACCATTATTAAAGGATTGATTTAAATGAACTTTTGACAGGAACTTCTGAAATGGATTATTGCTATAAATTTGTAATCATTAACCTTTGATATACTTTTTGGACTATTGGAAATAAACCTTTTAATCTGAACTTAAGCTTTGATATTAAACTTAATCTGATAAACTCTGATTTAAACCTTATTATCTTAATCTGAATCGTTGACATGACCCTTCTGCCATGAACCCTTAGATGTGACTCTGTTTATTATATGACATCTGACCTTGACCACAGTCTGATATCCGAGCCAATCACTAGGCATGAGGGTTTCATGTCCATGTCATTGATGCACCGATGGCATGACTCTAGGGCAGGAGAGTGATGACCTGTCCCGTTCCTGATTTTATCTGTTATGTAGGAGAAGATTCTGGCCTACTGGGGCGCATGGATGCATCCTAGTTCTGATCTGATTTCTGTTATCTGTTACTGTTTACTGTTATATATGTATATCTGGTGACTGATGGTGTGTGCGATACACGTCTTTCACATTATCTGGGAGCTGATCACTCCAATTGATACATGAGGTCACCCCTCATATTATCTGTTACTTGAGAGGCATCCCCTCTGGATTATTACATGATTACTCTGTTATGATATTATCTGTTATCTCTGGGCTCGTGATGGATTTCTGTATTTCCCTAAACCTGGTTTGTACATTATCTCTTTCTCATTTCTTTTCTTTTACCCTTATTCCTTTCCTATTCTTTAACTTTAATTCAATATCTGTATAATCTGTATTTCGGATTTGTTTCTGTATTGTTCTCTGCTATTGTTTCTGTCATCTATATATCTGTTCACTGAGCTCTAGTTGCTCAGCCGCATTTCTTTTCCTGCGGCAGGTTTTAGTAGGAAGCTGGGGATGAGTGAGAGTGTACCTCTGGACTTAGAAGGCTTGGTATCTATTCTGGATTAGAATTGGATAGAAGACATTATGTTTAGAATTAGTTTTGAAAGTTTTCTTTGTAACCTTGTAGATTCAGTATTTCAATTGTAATCCTTTGAGATTTTTGTATTACTGTAGATGTATGCTCTGTTTTGATCTGATATGAATCCATTATTGTGATATCTTTACCCTTGTCGGGTTGGGGTGTTACACTTGGATTTTTGCTGTGTCTCTAGCCAACCATAATGCTCTTTCAATGTCTTCAATCATAATGTGTGTTTGGGTATGGCCTCTACCCAAACAGCGGGTTCTGGCATCCAAGTTTTTAAGTTCCTATTCATAATTGTCCTTCATGTTACCAACATTCACTCCTAAACCAAACACTTCTCGTCTCTCAGCATCTGTCCTCTTGAACAGGGTATCAATATTACGGTCATACCATTCGAATCGTAATGGGTGTAACTCTTTTAGTTGTTCAGTGTGAGCGTCTAGTATGCTGGTGTGTTGGTAAAGACGAGTCCATATGGAGTCACGGGTGTCTACATTGTAGTCAGGAGAATTGGGTGAGGATACATTGTCTGGGATATCTGGCATGGAGAAATCTGAGGTGTTAGGTAAGGGAGAATTTAGCTCGATCTTCTTCCAAGTCATTTCTTGGTGTGAACTCTGTCCAAATTCAAATGTTGGTTGACCACCAATCAAATCTTCATCTGAATAGGATTCGGTTGCTCTCCTAAGTTTCTGACGTGGAGGTGAGTGAGTAGGTGATGACGGAGGTGATTTCTGAGTGAGTTCTATGTCGGGCTGAGGTTGTGACATTTGTATATAAGGATCTTCAGTATCTGGTGCAATTTGGTAGGTAGGTGACGCATGGGTAGTATGAGGGACAGTCTTGGTGATATCGACTAGTTTGGAAGACATGGTACTGTAGCAATCGAAAATAGTAATTATGAATATTCATACGTTTAAGGTGTAACATTGAGTGTGAAATAATACGGTGTGTAATGTGTGAAGAGTAAACATTAAGCATGTAAAGATTAGTGCAAAATAATCTTAATAGGTAATGTATTGAGCACGGCAGTCTGCAGACACGGAAGGCATAAGATGATATGGTGTAAAATCATTTATTTTGAAAATATAGTTATAGTTCAATGTTTTAAAACATTTGATTCCCTATAACTTGTGGCTCTGATGCCAATCTGTAACACCCCCTAATTTGTTATGTGGCAGCGGAAAAATAATTAGGGTGTTACGGTGAGGATCGAAGTTAAAATTTCAGAAAACGGCTTGGAAAAGGCGTTTTGAAAGTTATATATCATTCAAAATAATAGTTTTGGTACAAAGGTGAAATATTTGATTTGAAAATCCCACAAAAGTGTGGTAATTTGGAAAGAATGACATATTTGATTTTACACCATTTAAGTTATCAGAGTATATAATGCCCGCTCCGTGTCTTGTCCTGCTCCGTTAATTACCTGAGATAAACATGCTTAAAACGTCAACACAATGGTTGGTGAGTTCATGGAGTTTAATAGAAAATAACTTTCTTTCAATAAATTCAAAAGGTGTACAGTGATAGTTGAAATAAATACTAGTACTTCATGAAGTAAATAACAAGTTGCGTTGGGTAAAAATCCACCAGTAAATCATTTATGAACTCAGATGATCATAAGTTTCAATTTTTAAATGAAAATGAGCTACGTTGTAATACGCTCGAAATGAAATGATGGGTCAACTTTTAAAAGTAACGATATACCAAGCATTGAGCTGTCTTTATTAGAAGACACAACTAAGTCACATATGATAACAGTTAAGTTCCAAGTACAGGATACATAATCCAAACACATAGTGAAAACAATAGTATAAAGTCTGAAGTCTATCAGTGTGGAGTGGTGGTTTACTAAATACAGTTGTATCCAAATATATATGAAGACATATATATTCATAAAGTTATATTGCCCTAAGCCTCATAACACGCAAAACGTTAACAGAGTACCGTAAAACGGCTGGTGTCCACATCAGGGTACTGATGGGTTTGGCCCTCATGTAATAGGTGATTTGCCAATTCCTATTTTTCTCAAATATAGTGCATTGCGACTAAATACGACTAACCATAAAGGCATTCCTTCAGAGTATTTAGTGGGATAGGTCGTCAGCCTCTAACAGGTTTTGGTTTGATCGTTTTAGTACGGTTTATTTTTCCAAAGAAAAACACAACGGATGTATTTTCCCCGGGTCGTTATCCCAACGAAGGTTGAAGTCGAGTCGCGTTTCGATGTCGAATTAGTGTCGTGAATGTGAGTGAATAAGTGAATTTTTGGTTATTCTATACTACGAATAATGAAATATCAAATAAAAACAACTAATAAAGCTACGGGTACAAGTAATCTAAGCACGTGAACTGAAAAACGAAAACCGGAATTTAAAAACGATACGTGTCGAATTTAAAAACGCGAATAAAAGTGAAATGCTAAATTC
Source organism: Artemisia tridentata subsp. tridentata (assembly GCA_021014915.2). NCBI lineage: Eukaryota > Viridiplantae > Streptophyta > Magnoliopsida > Asterales > Asteraceae > Artemisia > Artemisia tridentata. Next base: position 308,642,872 of record CP139507.1, read on the forward strand.
TAAGCCCTAAAATTTTGAAAATAATTTTCCTATATTAAAACTGATAAAAGAAATTTTTTGGAAAAAGAAAAATATTTTTTTGACTTTTTAATAATTTTTTATGAATTAAAAACTAATTAAAATTATTTAAATGATTTAAAAATATTAAAACAAATAGGAAAAATCTGGAAAATTCTGAGTAAATCTAATTTTTAATTTTCTTTCTAGGAAAAATAAATTCACGACTTAACTAGATCCTAATAAGCTGATGCACCCAAAAAGCAGTTTGTGAATAAGCTCAAAATAAGCTACAGTTGACCAAAAATTCCCAAAAGCTCAGGAATGATGCAAGGGACTATTTCAAGCATTAATCAACTCAGAAAGATCAAATAAGCTCAGGCAATAAGCCAATAAACTACTACACAGTTAACTACTAAGAAAGTTTCAAATGGCTAATGTACCTACTTTGGTAAGCTTTATAAGCTGATCAAAAGCTAATTGGGGGAATCCAGAAGCTGCAACTTGAAGCTTATGTGAAATACTACAACCAGGCCAAAAATGCCCAAAATCTGAGCTCAATTGCTTATCTAAATAAGGCCTAGAACAAGTGGTGAAAAACTGACTTAGAAGAAGGCTCAGAACTGGTTCTATGGGGCTGATTTTCAGACCCTAAATAAGCTTCCTAATAAGCTTAAAATCTTAATCCCAGATATTGCACCTAAAGCTTGTTGTACCAACTAGCTATAAACCAAATTTGAGGTCCTAAGCTTAACTAGATAAGCCACAATTCTCTTAAGATCAGCAACTGAAAAACCCAAGTCTGCACAAAACAAACTGTGACAGCAGAAATGAAAAATGGCGCAAAACTATTGAAATCCTCTTCTAAAGTGAACCAGCCCTTAGAATCTAACTTTAGCAACTACAAGCAACCTAGAAATGCTAAAGGGGTTTCTAAATAAGCTCAGTTTATGCTGAGCTTATTGAAAGCAGTTAGAGCTCCAAAATCACAATATAGGCCGAAAACCTCTAAATGAACTTGAATCCTCAAAATTCCTACTGTCTTATGCTTCTAACACCTCAACTTAGCCATTTCAGATTTTATTTACTTGCAAAGTAACAGTAAAAAGCTAGAACTTAATTTTACCAAACACTACTTATCACAAACTGTTTTAGCAATTTACACTATACCTACTTAATTAAAGCTATAAACTACTCTACTCTAGTATTACTTAGACTATTTATAAGCTAGGAGATCAGAAAATGCATTCAAATAAGCAATAACAATAAGCTGAAACAAATAAGCTATAGATGAGAACTTGAGACTTACAAGTTGTCCAGCTAAATTCTGATTGATCCAGTCTCCAAAATATAACCCAGGCTTATAAACAAGCCAGAAAATAACACCCCAGATCCAGCTTAACACCAGCTTATCCACAGCTTGTTCCCATAGTTGACTTTTGTTGACTTTTGATTTTTGTGAAGTAATAACAAAATTGAACTTAACAAAAGCTTACACAAAGCTAATGAGCTTATATAAGCTTATACTACTTATAAAATAGCTTATTGAAGCTGATATTGATAACTATTTTTAGATTTTTAGTATTTTTGAATATTTTTTTACTTTTTGTAATAAATGAACACTTAAGCAAATGAAGATTAAAATGAGGTGAAGAAAGTTAATAAAAGCTGAATAAGACAGTAATAAGCTAAATGATCTTAACAACTCAAAACAGAATCAAAGGAAATTAAAATAAACTTTCATTCATTAAAACTTAAAAAGTTACAATAAGAAATTTTAAAAACTACAAAGCAAACATAAAATTGACAGCATAACACTAAATTAAAACTACTTTACCCTACTCCTAATCCTAATTAACTAACACCTTTTCCGTGAATGAGGAGAGGCTATTTATAGCCATCATCAGAAGCTTCTGGATCAATTCTCTTCACCCTTGGATCCTCTCCATAGTCCTCTTGATTAATCTCAGCCCTAGGATTAAAGGTATGATGTGTCCCGTCCAATCAAATGCTCCCATCCATCCACGTTGGCAATCCGTGTGTCAGGAATCCTTCTAGATACGCGTGCAAGGACAAATCTACCCTTAATTGTGGTAATTGTTGTACGGGGTAAATCCTAGGGTTCTAGGAATAGTGAAATCATCTGGGTAAATATGAATTGGGGAAAATAGGCGCGCGTGTGTGGTTTGACTGGTATTTTATTTTAAGCTTGACCGGGTTGGGTAATTGGGTATGGGTTTCGGGTATGGACTAGAAAAGTGGGCTGGGTTTAATATTAGAGGTGGGCTTGGTTTGTTGGGTGGATTAGTATTAAGAAATGGGCTGGTGATTTGTGTAAGGTTTAAGTTTTGTGGCATTATTTTTTTATTTTTATTTTTTTTAACAAAGATTCAAGGACCAAAGTTGTTATTTGCTGAAATTCCAAGGACTAAGGTTGTAAACTTCTGAAACATCAAGGACTGAATTGCATAAAACTTCCCGAAATCGGCTATAAATATCTTTTCCATATCTCGTGCTCGTTTTCCCGGTATTTGCTTGATTTTGTCCTTTTTTTTTAATATACATCCCTGCACAATAATAAACACAAAAACACGAAATATTTGGCATAATTGGTTAGTTTTTGTTCTATTTGGGTCCGGTTTTGGTCAAATAAAGGTATGTGATTAAGCACATACCAGGTTTCGAAGCTGTTCACTATATTCGCGCTCACCGCAGTGATTAATGGCTCATGATCGAGGGACTTTATGGCAATATAGTAACTTAGGCAATATAGGTTTCAGGGGTTCATAGAATATGCGTACTTTATTCTTGGCAATTATTTCCAGTGAAATGTAGAATATCATAGTAAAGTTAACTGTACATTCAATTGCTATATGAATGCCTATAATGAGTCTCCGTATCATGTTACAACAAGTAGTTTGAAAATGTTATCTTTCAAATACAGTGTTTCAGTTAAGCAATCAATTTGCAAGTATAACGAGCATATATCCCTTCCAAAGGGGTGATTCAAATCAAGTAAAGCATAGTTGATGATTTTGAGTAAATCATGAGAGTTTTCAAAGTATAAAAGTAAACTTAAAACAGTTGAAGCATGTATCTCCCCCAAAAGAGTTATTAAAAACAAGTATTAAAAGTAGGGGCCACGACTCACCTGGAGTGTATCTGACAAGATGTAATTATAAGATCAAGTAAGACTTATGGAAACGATCACGTAAACGTCCTCAATACGAGACCTGAATATGAGGGAAGTCTAAGATTCTGACTTACTACTAACAATGAGTGTGAAAGTGAGAAATCGTATAACGATTGGATGATATGAGTGTGATATGCTTAAATATACTATTATCTTGACTCTTATGTCAATTGACTCAAAATATTACTTCCTCAAAATATGATGAAATGATATGCAAGTGAAGTCGTTAAATTTCTAATAAATAACGAAAATTAAATAGTACATAACTAAAATGTATAAAAATGCATATGAAGTGATGGAATGATGAAAAATGGAAAATGAAATAAGAATGTCAAGTGTATTCAGTAGGTCCTTGTCCTTTTCCAGATTTTTCACTTTCTACCCTAACTGCGTGTGCGTTACACCGTTAGTCCTTTGTTAAGTCCAATGTCCAATAATAGTCCATAACTTGTCCAAAAGTACAAATAAGGCTTGGAGTTCAATAATATGTCAATTTATACCCTATATGTTCTGTTTTCACAGCTTCAGTCCACACAGTTCTCGGTTTGGCAGTTTTAGTCCTTCTAGTCAATGTGCGTTACATTTTTAGTCCAAAAGTGTCAAAAAGGTGAGGAAAAGGTGGGCGAATTTTTCTAAGGTCTATTTAAGTTCAATACAACTTATTTCAACTGCTTATTTGGTCGTTAGCTTATTTTTCCTACTAATGGGCTTTAACGAGCCACATATCTAACCCATTAGTTGTTTTTAGTTGTTTTTCAAATATGGTTTATACGATTTACTTTGGCTGTGTTTAAGGGTCGTAACGTGAGTATCTTTACAAGATGTTTATATGAAAAATGTAACTAGGAACGTTGTCTATGAGTTCGTGTAAAAATAAGGTATGGTTGTTAAGTCGAATCGTGAGTTATGGTGTCATTTACTAGGCGGCGTGGGGCTGTTTTATATGTACAAAACAAAATACTTTCCTAGTGTTATTCAACTTAGTTTTTATATACGTGTGATGTTTAGAGATTATATAGGGTTCGAATGATGCATGATACGAAATGTTTAAACGTGAGTGTGGGGTGTGAGGTGTCTTCTAAGGCTTCCCTTGAGTGAGTTCGACATATGCTTGGTGGGTTACACCATGTTAATGTACGTGAGAGTTGATATATATATATATATATATATATATATATATATATATATATATATATATATATATATATATATATATATACTAGACGTCAAAGCCCGCCCGATGGGCGGGCATGACTTATAATAATAGTTTGGGTTGTTTTGTCGTATTTAAACTATACTTCAATTTTGTTACAAAAATATTTGTTGTTTTTTTTTTTTTTTTTGGTTGTGATTATTTAATCATTTATTACTTGTACTAATAGGAAGCATTTTATTTTCTTTCACGCCGTAGGCATATAAGTGTATCAATTTTATATATAATGAATTTAAAATTGAAACACATATATAATTGTTATGTAATCATTTATTATTTGCACTAATAGGAAGCATTTTATTTTCTTTCACGCCGTAGGCATATAAGTGTATCCGACTTAAAGTTTAATAGGTTTTTTTGAGAATGAAAAAAAGAATTAATGCACTATTTGTTTTACAACAATAACTAATTAAACAACTACATATGGTCTTTTTACATAACTATTTTTTGTTTGTTACTTTCAAGATAATAAGTATTACTATTAAGTTGAATAAGCTAAATTACATTTGACAATAAAAATGTGTATCCGTAAGAAGCAAACATGAAACTACAATGTTGATCTTATAATCCCAATTAATATTTTTTCATGTAAATAATTTGGTGAGTCCTTCCTTTTTCTTTTTTTTTTTTTTTTTTTTTTTTTTTTTATATTTATTTATGCAAGGCTTTCTGTTTGTAAAATATTAAGAGAAGAACATGCAAGTTGTGTAAGATATTCATTAGTAGTCTATTCTTATAGACTTGCTACATTTGTCTTTTCATCTTCCTTACACTAACCATTATCACATCATTGAAAACACCAAAGCTTCACTTGTCAAAACAACTGTTCCGGATCAACAAAAGGTGAAGTATACAATCTTGATCTTATACATTTGTTTACGCTTTGTTAATATTTTTTACCTGATTTACTCATTGAAAAGATGAAACCTTGTATCGACTGATTATTTTAAGTATATTATATTTAACTGTATGTTTAAGCTAATAATTTGTAGTTGCATGTTTTTTTTTTCTGTGTCTGATCTTAAGCTATAATCAACTTGATTAATCATCTTCAAAATTATTGTCATTCCATATTTTAAAAAATTAATTATTTGAAGTCAGATGAGGTAGTTATATGTCAACCGTTAAAAGTTCATCAAAGGTATCCGTTTTGGTTTATTTCTTAGATTAGGATGGTGAGAAGATGATAAAAGTTCGTTTGTTAGGGCTTTCAGGTGACAGTAATGCAGTTGTTAATCTTAGGAATGACTTTATGCTTGGTAAATTTTGTGGGTAGTCATTTGGGTTATGTAAGTAGTTAAAGTTGGCTGTTTATGGTTGTGAAATAGTTTATATCTTTAATCATCCGTGATGTGTTTCTTTTTTGATGTTTTGAAGGCTAATTGTGGGTATCTTATGTACAAAAAATTTGACTTTAAATGAATATGATGGCTTTTTAGATTGGTTTGTAATTGTTTGTTGATTAGTTGGAGTATTTTAGTTGTATTCATTGTGGCTGTTTAGTAGGGTGTTTTTAATAATTCCTTAAAATTTAAAGATATAACGTAACGTTGTGATTCATAAAGGGTTTTATGTATTTTGAGTTTTGAATGTGTATGATTTTCAAGTGGATAATTATGATGTGTTTTGTTAATTGATTCCGTCACAGTTCTACAACGTGTTTATGTTTGTTATATTACCAATTTCAACTGAATTAGACTCACTGTATTGATTTTTTAGGCTTGAAAGAACGAAGATGGACCAACAATTCTTATGTCTTTTTAATTTGAAAACCAACCCAGAATACCAGGTTTACATTCTTATATATATGTGACTATAGATTATTATCTGATGATATTTTGTACCTTTAGCAATTGATACATTTTTGTTTTGCAGAAGTTGCCTAACGTGTTTAAAGAGAGATTTTACGATGATCAAGATTATATTTTCGTTAATGGAAATAACAGATACAGATATATATGCTTAATCAGGGTGGTTGAAGGTGAATTTCAGCTTTATGGACATGAGTGGGGAAGATTTGTTCAAGATAATTTGCCGTCATCAGTTAAAAGACTACATTTTGTGAAGGAGAGTTTAGATACTTTCTACGTCACTGGGTATAATGAGGATGGTAGTGAAGGCCCTGGTTACGATAGGCGTGTTGTGGGGCGTAGAGTTGTGAGGTGTTTGGTCAGATTTATGGTTGGAGGGCAGGTATGAATATTTTATCCTATGTCTTTTAGATATAGATTGGATTTGCGTAGATTTATAGACATCATCACTTAACGTGCAACTAAAATAAGTATCATGTAAGTTGGTTATAAAAACTGAATGTGAGCTTCGATTGAACTCTTGTATTTGAAAGTAGATTGGAGATTAATTAGATGACTGTGAGGTGAAACACAAACTGGTATTGTATGATAATTTTTATTAATAGTATCTTTTAGTTTGTCCATGTTTAACCTTATTCATTATAAACTTACTTGGCTTATTTAAAGAAAATTCAATTAGAGATAGGCTGTGGAATAACGAATATGATATGTATACATTGTCTCTATAATTGCATCCATTTAAAGTACTTTTGTGCATCTGTTTAGCTTGTGTAATAATGAATATGATAGTTATTGTTTGGTGAAATGTTATTGATATCGTTTAATGTTTTTATCTATATTCATATCTGTTATGGTGCGTATATCCATATATATTATGATTGTTGGTGTGTATTTAGTGTCTTGTGTTAAGATTATCGATTTAGGGGAAGTTGGTGGATATTGAATTGAGCTTGAATTTCATAAATGGATAATCACTTTTGATATTTAAGATTTTCCTAGTGAAAGGTTTGTGGAATATTTATGGTGTTCAGTTATACAACATGTGCCACTTGTTGCCCATTTTTAGATGGGACAATATGTGTTATGCTTTATCTCAAACAAGTCGGATTAAGTAAAATGCAGGTAAAATAGAAAAAGGTTGATTTGAGTTACAATTTTTTCAAACGGGTCCATTAAATAAATCTTGATATGTGGACTGTTTTAGACAGATGATGGCACAATGGTGATTCAATAAAATATTGATTTCAGCCAAGCAGATGTCAAACGCGATTAGTATTTGGTCTAGCTTGCACCTTTGAAAATCATTTAGAATTGTAGACTATAAACTCTGTGGGTCGATCAGATTGTGTGCCATGGCTGTTTTTCTGTTTGTGATTTTGTATTCTTCAAGATGCTTCACTTTGTGCATGTATGGAAGTTTTGAAATGAATTTGTATTTACAACCAATAAAGGAGGTCAATCTTATAATTGCATTTGAAATGGAATTAGGAAGAAGCTTCCTGATTAGGTAGAGTAGCTATCTAACCCTCTAATCGCCATGTCTTCCTCTTTGGAATCCTTTTTAGCATTTGGCCTAGCTTGCAGCTTTGAAAACCATTTTGAATCGTAGATCATAAACTCTGTGGGTCGATCAGATTGTGTGCCATGGCTGTCATTAACGTTATAAACTAAGGAGTACTAACAAATAACACATACATTTATCTTTCTAGACATAAACTAAATTGAATAATAAAGATATAAATGTGTATGTGGATATTGTCATGAAAAACAGGACATTTTTATCTGGTTATCTCAAAGTTAGTGCAGGTAATAGGGTATTTCCAGAGCATAACTTTAGTATACTTGAATCAGCTTTGTGCATGCGTTATGGTGGGAGAGTAAACTTCTCAGACTGTTTGTCTCTAAATGACAATTTTGGCATAGATTTGTACCTATTTAATTGTTTTTCTATGTTCTTGTAATTCAGATTCTACCGGGAGATTTTTTGCAAGATATATGGAAAGATACGTTCAAAATTTATGCTAATGGTTTGAGGGTTAAGGTGAGACATGAAAGGGTTAAATTGGATGCAAACAGTGTAGTAAGGTCTAACAGGCTGTTTGGCAATAGTTGGGAAAGACTTGTTGACTATTTGGAAATTGACATAAGGCAGCCGATGGTTTTCACCAATCTAGGAGATAATAAATTGAAACTGGCGCTCTTTCGCAATGATGGGACGTGCTTATATCCGGAGATTGTGTATCCAACATTGTTGAGGGTACCTGGTCGTGGAATACCATTGTATGCCATGGAAGGTATGTATTCTTTAATGTTTTATGATGTGTTTCAAATAGAAAGAAGTTTTGTCTTGTTATTAATTTTAACAGCAGATAGAAGAGCCCATCATATTTGCACATGGGAAGGACACACTAACCATAATGATGAAAACGCCGTCTTTCATGTCGAGCTGAATGGAATTGTGTTGGAATTTTACCATGTGGTAAGTATTCAAGGAATATGTATTAATATTCCTGATTTATTTTATTTATCTTGATTATACTTTGTTAGTTGCTGATGTTTGAAGGGTTTTTTTTTTTCATTTCTTTTTTAATTTTTTTTTTTGATATTTTTCATGATAGACTCTACCTGTGGATTTTGCTGGCCATCAGCAGATGCATGCATACAATCAGGCGTTTCTGGTGCATGATGATGAGAGGTTTCCTGATGCGCGTGATGTGTCGTTGCGGTTTAGCAGTTTTAATGCCTACTCAAGTTTTAAATTTATATTTAGCCGACTTATCAATAACACACACACTTAACGAGCAGTGTACCCGGTCAGTATGAAGATAATGGTAAGTAGAGTGTCGATCACTAAGAGTGGAACGTATTATCTCGTTATTCTAATCAGTATTTTAATATCCTAACGTAAGGGGGTTTCAGCCTGAGAGACTGGCACGATTTGTTTGCAATTAAATAATAAAATAAACCAATAGGCACGAATCAGCAAGTAGCACACACGTACACAGATAAATACTTGAGACAATAAGAGGGCTGTCCTTATGATTAAGTAGATTGTCACTTGTTTTATTGATAGCTTTATATGAAGTGTATGTAGTTAACCCTTTCTCGTTGGTCCTATTCTTATCGGCGAGTAAACCCTTAATGATTACTTATGTCTAAAAGTTATTCCTAAGTGATCAATTTAGTAATAACCGTGGGAGCCACATTATGTCCCGCAGTCAAATGCCCGCAAGCCACTAATAAACACAGAGGTTATCAATGCACTAATAAGTAGTAACCAAAGACATCAACATATAAACTTTAATTGATGGGAAAGCAAGTATTAAAGGGAGTGCAATCTTTCGTTGTCACATTACACAAGCCACCAATCCTGATGAATTAAAGTTTGCTAACACAATAAAACAAAACTACTTAATGAATTAAACACATGCAGCACCCTCTTACAGCTCTTGTATCCTTGATTTGGGTGTGTCTTGTGCTGCCTCCTTGACTGAATTCGTCCTTTGTTTCTCCTGTTCGAACTTCGGTTTTAGGTTTTCCGGAACTTTTAATTCGTCTGGTCTACGGGGTATTTATACTTTCTGTCTGAGGGAAGATGCGGCGCATCTACTAAGTAGATGCGGCGCATGTACTTAACTTCGCGTGGGGTCCAAGATTATAATATTCAGGAATATTCGTACACCGCCAGAAGATGCGGCGTAACTCCATGATTAGATGCGGCGCATGTCCTCTTGTATCTTGGATCGTATCTGGTGATATCTTGATAGAGATGCGGCGCATGTCGAGAGTGAGATGCGGCGCATCTGGAGCAGAATTGACTTGATCTTGTCCAAGTCAGTAGACTCTTAACTTTATGCACGTTTTGCTCCATTATTAGTCCAAAATCGTTAAGTTTCACCAAATGCTTGTTTTTACCTGAGAATTACAAAAGTAAATGATTAAGTATCAATCCTCATACATAATATAGTAAAACAAGTCAAATTAATAGGATAAATGATAGTAATAAAATGTACTTATTTGAGTTCATCAAATATCCCCCCACTTGAACTTTACTTGTCCCCAAGTAAACCTTAGAATTTCTTTTATGAAAATGTATCCTAAAAGATGTTAGGATTTATTTTTATATTTAAGCATGTATTCGTTTATTTCATAATCACACAACTAAACACTTAACGAATTAGAAGTAAAATAAGATAATTTTGATAAAAGCAAATCTAATCGTTTAACTGTCCAGTCGCGACGAATATTCTATCATAAGCTTGGCAAGTATACACATCTCCACCACTAAAGCTAAGGAGTAACAAGTCTAAAGCGGTAAAAAGGGTTTTTAGGCTTAAGGGTTAATTATTCTTAATCACTATCGATCTCAAATTCCAGAAAAGGCGACAAAAATCACAAATACATGATCGAATCCACGAACACGATACTTGCAATTGCTCAAATCCTTAACTCGAATAGGCTAAAGATAGGTCCAAACTTCACCAATAATAATATATCAAAAAGGGCGACAAAATCATAAATACATAGCCGAATCCACGACTACGATACTTAAGATTGCTCAAATCCCTAATCTCAATAAATCAAAGGTTTCGTTGGATAAAGAATAATAAAGGGCATTGATAACATTTGGGATATAAATTGGTGTAAAATGAAAAATAAACAAAACAAATAAATCAAAATCCTAAGTGTGGTTAATCACTATCCCAACCATCCCATGAATAAGACTCATATCATCGAATAACTCACGCTTTAACACTTGAAACACACGCTTTAGGTAGACACGAATTATACTCAACAAGGTCTTAATCAAAGAATAAACCTTAATTGGCGTTCCCATAACTGCCAATTCCCATTCAATCCATAGATATAGTACAACAAATAGTGGTGATATCGACCACTTACATAACTTTACATCGTTGGTTAAAAATAAACATCCAACTTTTCTTTCTTTCTTTTTCTTTTCTCATTTTTTCGATTTTTTTTTTTTTTTTTTTTTTTTTTTTTTTTTTTTTTTTTTAAACTTTAACATAGATGTGTAAAATTTCACCACATCACTATAATGATAATTCTGGATAAATGTTCCATACTTTTCATAACTTCAGAAATAATGGTAATAGTGAAAGTAGTAAACACACGAAAAATAAACTCCAAAATATACAATATTTACTTTCACTCCAATTGCATTGTGCAATTTCCCGACCTAACCATAGATAATGAATTACGCACGCGAACACAGGTAATGTAAGAAAACACACTTTGCCTATAGCAATCAACCAACCACGGATTCTAATCTACAGGGTAGGCTAAGGTGTAAGGGTGTAACGAAACATTTTAAACATAGGTGTAAGAAACGAAAGGAATGGCTCTGAGTGTTTTTCTAGGGGTATCTTACTCTAAAAATGAGAGTAACAAAAGGGTTTATACGGGGGTTAACTAACCAGTGTAGTTAGTTAATAACACATAACAAATAATAGGCTATTTGGGTGTAATCCTAGAATTTTACCAAGTTAGACAAGTCACTCCAATTATATAAATAATACTTATTATGGTGGTCTCGAATAGTATACAAGCCAAGTTCTAAAGTTTACAAGTCACCGGCACACTCATAGATTTGTGAATTTTGAAAAATCACAATTTTTGAAAATAACGTCATGTGTGCAGTTATGCAACTTAGATCTTAAACAAAAACATGCTAAAAAAATTTTAAGTTTGATATATTAAGCACATTTTAAGCATAATTTTTGAAAAAGTTTAGGACAAGTAATTGTTAAGTGTTCTAATTCTCCAATCCCCCCACTTAAGTTAAACAACGTCCTCGTTGTTTGTATAAAAGGTTAAAAACTGGAAATTAAAAGAATTAGAACAGAAAAACTCCCCTGAGATTTGCTCGGTATGATCCTCCATTAGTATAAGAGCAAAAATCAACTTTCTTGTGGATTAGAACGTTAAAGCTTCATACTTGATGTATCCACAGGAAATCCAGGAAACTATAATACCACCAATACTTTAAAACACACCTAAGATAAGAAAGGTTCAAGCTTGCATAATACATTAGTAGTTAGATAAAAATAAAACTTAAAAATTAAACTGAAAATCATCAGGTCAGTCGATGCGCCGTATCTTATGGAAGAAGATACGCCGTATCGATCCTGGAATAAATACGGATCAGAATAAAGATGCGCCGCATCCTTAACCAGGGATGCGCCGCATTAAAATAAACTGATAAATAGTTTTAAAGTCGAAAATAAAAATGCAGAAAAATAAAATAAGATATGACCATTGCAGGAGATGCGTCGCATCTCAGAATTGAGATGCGCCGTATCTCCATGCGGGTCTGGAAACAAAATAAAACGAAGTAAAGGATAGGATGCGTCGCATCTGTTTAAGCAGATACGGCGCATGTAGTAATCAAACAGACTGATAACAGTCTGTTGTAAAATGACTCGTTCCACGGTTTAATCTCATACGTCCTCTCGTACTCTCATGCTGAACTTAATGCCAGTCTTCATCAAACATAACAAGAAATATAAACTGAAACATTAAATATAAACATAAGAATAGCGATTAGTACAATCCAAAAAGTAATAATAATGTGTGGAACAATGTCTATGAAATCAAGAGAGTAAGGTCATGGGTGAGTGTGGTCGTCTGGATGGGTCCCGGAAGTGCTGGCTCCATCAGTCCTCTGGCGGACTCTGCGCTCGTATGCACGTGTCACTCCCGCAACCTCAGTACCATCTGGACGAACGTGTGTAATACCCTGCTGCTCTAATAGTCTGCTCACACTCATGACCACCCACTCTGAGTCTCTCCTCAGGGCTCTCAACTCTCCCTCGACTGCCTCAAGTCTCTGACCAATGGTGCGTGGGGGTACTGGTGCCTGTGGCACCTCCTCGTCGGCAGGAGCAGCAGCCGGAGGTTACTGAGGTCCTCCCTGCTCCGCCTCTGGCCCTGCAGCTCTGGCAGGCCCTAATGCTGCCCAAAAGTGGCCTCCCGCAGCCACCTGGCAGATCCCGAGTCTAACCAAATAGTCCCTATCGATAACCGGGAGACGGGCCACAATAACCTCCAGCCTCGCTGGGATCTCTGCTCCAATAACTCCAAAATGGCGGGCCAGCCTCGAAACAAAATGCCCGCCAGTCATCTGGCTCCTCCGATCTCTCCCTGCAGCAGATCGGTGGAGGTAGTGCGCTAAAAAGTGGGGGATGTTCACCGACAACCCCTCATCCATACTCCTCAAGAGGAAGAGGTCCAGAGTGGTCACCTTCTCAGGTGACTGACCCCTCCCAGCGATGGTGAGTGCAATCAAACGGTGGCATAGCCGCCTCATCGGCTCTCTGATCAATGTGTAGGATGGGGTGGAAGTAACGATGTCACCCATCGAAGAAATCCTAACCCAGTAGTCACTGAATACCCCTCTGTCAGGGACAACCCGTAAACTCTCAGCCCAGTATCTGGCAAACCCAGCAGATCCAATCTCCTCCTCAGTGTGTAGCCCCATGGCCAAAATAAACTGCCTCATCGACATCTGCCTATGCACACCTCCTAACCTGAATACCAGAGTGTCAGCTGTATCAATCTCCAAATCCGTCTCCCTGTAATGAATCGTGCTAAAGAACTCCAGCATGAGCTCCCTAATCAGAGGCTCGTCAATCCTAAATAGTCTCTCCCAAGCACTAGACCTAAACACTACCTCCTCATCGTCTCCAACAACTACCATCTCCATCCGATGCTGTAAACTAGCAGCTGCATGTCCACCACCGATCAATCCCACATCGTCAAAATTCAAAACCTGGACTCTGAATATTTTCTTGAAGTAAATCGAGTCAAGCCTATGCAAGTAATCCTCTAGAGCGGCAGGAGTAAGTCCCATGTTCTCAAATTGTAGCCACTGATGCCTTAGTGTGACCTCTGGTAATGCCATCTGGGATTCTATTTCAAGAATTTAAGAAGTTCAATGTTACCAGTACTGAGTTTTCCTCCACTCTTGTCGTCTTATGTTCGGTCACTTCAGCTAGCGTCTCTTGGTTTGGTTCAGAATGTAATCCTTCTTGGTGATGCTCGAGTCATCATTTATCCTGAAAATAAACAACTTGCACACGAGAGTAGCGGACCGATCAAAGTAAATATCAAAAATCAACTATATTTATCAAATTATATTCGTCGTATTAACAAAAGTTAATGCGCCGTACTTTCGTTACGTTTAAAAATAAATATCGATTTTTGATTCAGAAAGATGCGCCGTATCGATAGAGATCGATACGCCGTATCTGTTTAATAATTCGCAAACTGTTTTTAATTAAAATAATAGATACGCCGTATCTGCGAAAGCAGATGCGTCGTATGGCGTTAACGTTTAAATTTTTTTTTTTTTTTTTACGAAAACAGATACTCCGTATCTGCTAAAGCAGATGCGTCGTATTACTTTATCGCTTAGAAAAATTTTCTTATTAAAAACAGATACGCCGTATCTTTGGGAAAAGATGCGTCGTATCGAATTAATTAAACGCGTTGTATTAAAAAAAATTAAACGCAATACGCCGTATCTGAGAGATCAGATGCGCCGTATCGTTTGATTTAGCACAGTACAACGATAGCAGAACAGAAAAATACGAAAAATAAAAATCAAATAAAACACACAACGAAAATAAAAACACAAAAATAAAAGAAAACAATTAACACACAATACAACAAATATGCAAAATAATACAATGATGCAATTAATCTAATAAAAAAGAAAAACTAATTAAAATACTAATCAAATTAACAGATAATAACAATTCACTCCCCGGCAGCGGCGCCAAAAACTTGATGTGCGTGATGTGTCGTTGCGGTTTAGCAGTTTTAATGCCTACTCAAGTTTTAAATTTATATTTAGCCGACTTATCAATAACACACACACTTAACGAGCAGTGTACCCGGTCAGTATGAAGATAATGGTAAGTAGAGTGTCGATCACTAAGAGTGGAACGTATTATCTCGTTATTCTAATCAGTATTTTAATATCCTAACGTAAGGGGGTTTCAGCCTGAGAGACTGGCACGATTTGTTTGCAATTAAATAATAAAATAAACCAATAGGCACGAATCAGCAAGTAGCACACACGTACACAGATAAATACTTGAGACAATAAGAGGGCTGTCCTTATGATTAAGTAGATTGTCACTTGTTTTATTGATAGCTTTATATGAAGTGTATGTAGTTAACCCTTTCTCGTTGGTCCTATTCTTATCGGCGAGTAAACCCTTAATGATTACTTATGTCTAAAAGTTATTCCTAAGTGATCAATTTAGTAATAACCGTGGGAGCCACATTATGTCCCACAGTCAAATGCCCGCAAGCCACTAATAAACACAGAGGTTATCAATGCACTAATAAGTAGTAACCAAAGACATCAACATATAAACTTTAATTGATGGGAAAGCAAGTATTAAAGGGAGTGCAATCTTTCGTTGTCACATTACACAAGCCACCAATCCTGATGAATTAAAGTTTGCTAACACAATAAAACAAAACTACTTAATGAATTAAACACATGCAGCACCCTCTTACAGCTCTTGTATCTTTGATTTGGGTGTGTCTTGTGCTGCCTCCTTGACTGAATTCGTCCTTTGTTTCTCCTGTTCGAACTTCGGTTTTAGGTTTTCCGGAACTTTTAATTCGTCTGGTCTACGGGGTATTTATACTTTCTGTCTGAGGGAAGATGCGGCGCATCTACTAAGTAGATGCGGCGCATGTACTTAACTTCGCGTGGGGTCCAAGATTATAATATTCAAGAATATTCGTACACCGCCAGAAGATGCGGCGTAACTCCATGATTAGATGCGGCGCATGTCCTCTTGTATCTTGGATCGTATCTGGTGATATCTTGATAGAGATGCGGCGCATGTCGAGAGTGAGATGCGGCGCATCTGGAGCAGAATTGACTTGATCTTGTCCAAGTCAGTAGACTCTTAACTTTATGCACGTTTTGCTCCATTATTAGTCCAAAATCGCTAAGTTTCACCAAATGCTTGTTTTTACCTGAGAATTACAAAAGTAAATGATTAAGTATCAATCCTCATACATAATATAGTAAAACAAGTCAAATTAATAGGATAAATGATAGTAATAAAATGTACTTATTTGAGTTCATCATGATGAGAGGTTTCCCGTGAAGGTTCGTACGATAAATGATAAAAAAAGAACAAACAGGGAACAGCAAGTGAAACTTACTGGGAATTTTAGGGCGTTTGCAAACATGTGTGGGTTTAGGATTGGGAAACTGATGCGATTTAAATTTGTTGACATTGTTTTGGAAGTTGTGGACGGTCAACAAAATGTAATTCCGGTATTCCACGTCTGTTAAGTTGATCACAACATCGTATCAGCTTTTGTCTAGGCAATTTGATTCCGAATATTTCCTCTGTGGACATACATGGGTAGGTAAGGTCTTTTGCTGATTTTGTATATGAAAGTTAGGTGTACGAAGATAATTTATATTACTAACGCTTATGACTGTAGCGTGTATAAGATATTTTAACGGTAACAATAGTTTTTATAACTAAAACTCAACAGGTGGTTGTTTTGTGTGTTGTTATATTTTGCGTTGATGTTTATGGGTTGTTATATTTTGTGTTGATGTTGTTGTGGTATTTAAATGGATCCTCAACAACCTAATTTCTAATGTTCATCCTTCATTACAATATGTTTTTCATTTCTTACATTTACTGATTTGAAAAATCTTATGTCCTAAAGCTGGCGCAGATCTACATGATAAATGACATTGCTTTGATAGGCCTGAAAACTGATAAAATGTCATTGTTGCATTCAATGATAACTTGTATAAGTACAATACGTTTTTAAATGCGAAACAATGCTTCTTTATACACAACGTTTGTTGTTGACTTTGAGTATTTCCCATCCTCGTCACAACAAAGAACCTTCAAACCTTTCTTGCTTTTGACTCGAGATACTGCCACGTAAAGCTGGCCGTGTGAGAACACCGGCCGTTGGAGAAACAATCCTACTTGCGTCAATGTTTGGCCTTGGCTTTTGTTAATAGTCATTGCGAAGCACGGTGATACCGGGAATTGTCTTCGGTTAAATTTAAAAGGCATTTTGGTATCTGAAGGACTCAAAACCATACGTGGTATAGCGCAAATAGTGCCAACACTTCCACCTGATATAATATTAGCTTCAATAATATTAGTACCGAGTCTTCGAATTTGGAGTCTGGTTCCATTGCATAGTCCTGCTGTTTGATCAATGTTTCTCATGCACATAACAGGTGTGCCTATTTTAAGAGTCAGAGAATGACGCGGAAGTCCGGATATTTTAATGCTGTTGAGAAAGTCACACGTGTACAATTCTGGATTGAAAGTGGTGTCTTCATCAGCAATACCAATCGAGTCAGAACTTAGATATGTTTTTTGATCTCCTTGAAGTAGTGTAAGCATTCTATCATTGATCACGTCCACAAGTTCATGAGTTGGTGCGAAGATGGCCCTCTCTTGAAAAAAGGTTGGGTTATAAAGGTTAGCAATCAAATCTGGGTAAGTCTCTTCAATTATTGTACCAACATGATCTTCGGAATCAGGAATCAACATGTCGTCTGTAAATTCAACGTTTGCTTCCCCATTGTTTTTACCTCCGATCGTTCCATTTCCGATTGATAATATCCAATCTGCAAAATCTTGTATTTCTTTACGTTCGGAGTTGTTTGAACTTGTTCCTAGCCTCATGTTGATAGTCAATTGTAGTACTGTACAATGGTCCCATAAATATGAAGAGTTTATTGACGCGTGTACAACGCTATGTCGTGAACCGTTTGTGATGACCGGAAGGATTTGTCGAAAGTCGCCTCCGAACAAAACAACCTTTCCCCCGAAAACTTGATCAGATGGGTGTGATGGGTGTGTTCTACATATGTCTCTTAGTGTTCTATCGAATGCTTCGTAACAATGTCTATGTGTCATTGGAGCTTCATCCCATATGATTAGCTTGCATGCCCTTATAAGTTCGGCCAGCTCACTATCGGCTGGGATGTGGCACATAGAATCATCGACTACGTTGATGGGAATTGCAAATCGAGAATGCGCTGTTCTCCCCCCTTCCAACAAAAGTGCGGCTATACCGCTTGATGCGACGTTTAACACTATATCTTCTCTTGATCTAATTGCTGCGGACAATGTCTTATAAAGATAAGTTTTACCCGTGCCTCCATATCCATATACGAAGAACATACCCCCCGATTGGCCGTTAACAGCGTCCATCAAAGTAGTATAAATATTTTTTTGCTCATTTGTTAACGTTCCAAGTAGTCTGTTGTGTTGTTCGCGTAATTCGACTGGGTTGTATTTTAGCTCGTCCGATATCAGCCTGTTGTAATGTGACATCAGGAACATTTCGTTTGGCAAAGTCATGTTTGGGATGTTCCTCAAGCTTTTATTGTTGCAAAGAAGCATGTGCTCAATATATGTAAGACATATGTTTTTCCTTTGTTCGTCTGAAAGTTCCAAATCTGCAAAATTAAAATGTATGTTTTTAGTTTGATCAAATAAAGCATCTACATAAAATAAAGTGTTCAATCTTTAACGTAAATTTTGATGCAACATTTAACCCACATTGCTGTATATTATACATGCTATACATATCAAATGCATGTCAAACATTTTTAGGAGTGTATTATAGATATTCATGGTGTCTATTTGGTAGGGTGTTTTTACTTCTATCACTAAATCAACTCATACAACTAACTTTTGGTAGATATTTTCCACCCGATAATATCAATCTAACACACACACACCCATTTGCCGCTTTCACTGCCGATCATCACTGTAAGCATATATATATATTTTTTTTAATTTGATTATTAAAAAGGAATTGTTTCACCCACAAAGCATTTGAAAATTCACTTTAATAACAGATTTAGCATTTTTCTGTATCGACTTTGAAGGTACACGAGGGTTTGGAACGATTTATGTATGATCACTGATTGGTTATCAATGTAACTTGTGGTTAATTACAACATTATAAGAATGCATTGTCGTTTTGTTGCTTAGATAAATGATCCCCAAATATTGTAGTTCGATTCTTAGGGTTTTGTTTAATAAAATCATATTATTGTAACACCCTGGGTTTTTTTGTTTAACATTTAGTAGTTTTGAATGTGGTTTTTAAAATAAATGTTTTTTGTTTGGCGGTGCTTTTGTTTGTGTATGTTTTTTTTTTTTTTTTTTTTTTTTTTTTTTTTTTTTTTAAAAGGTATCACTGAATGAACATCATATTCATTGTTTGTCGTTATCTAACTTATTAATGTGATTTTCAAGTTTTCAGAAACATGGCATCTCAGTTTTTGATCAAGGTTGATTACTATTACCGTAAAAGTCAGGTATGTATTAACTTCCGTTTGTTGTATATATAGTAGAACGTTTGATTTTATTTCGTGTGACGTTTTTACTCTCTCTCTTTTTTTTTAATACATGTATATACATTTATTATGGCTATGTTGTAGACATTCCCCAAATGGTTTCATGAGGTGCATTATAATGGTCAGAATTGGGTCTATTTGATCAACAATAAGTGTGTGAAATTTAAAGTCTGGATGGACTGGTTTCCGTGTGAACAGTGGCAGTTGCACGGTGACGAATGGAGACATTTTATTAAGAAAAGCGGTTATCAAGACATTGCATACCTTCACTTCATCAAGGAAAGTGCCGATACATTCTATGTGACAGGCTATAATCGCGACGGAGTTGAGAGTGGTGGCTACAGGAATGTGAATTCAGATATGCGTCCACCCAGATGGATGGGGTTTGTTGGCAGTAACCCTGTTGAATCACCGGTCAGTATATGTATATATTTTCTTGTTTGTTCTGGTTTGAAGCCTGAGATGTATCAACGTAAATTTTCTTGCCAATAACAACAGTTTTATACTTTGACCTGTTTTTCTTTTTTTTTTTAATATTCTTATAGGTTGTTTCCGGAGAATTTCTGAAAGATGTTAAAGATGATGAGGTTTTTATATTGAAAGTAAATGATCAAGAATACAATGTGATGCATCGGCGTATGCAAAATCGTGCATCAACAACGAAATATGAGTTTCTTTTCTATGGACATGGATGGATGGATTTGGTTGGTGTTTATAACATGGCTCAAGGTTTCAAAGTTGTGTTCACAAATCTGTTTAACAACAGGGCTTCGGTGAACATATTTAAAAAAGATTGTACGCCATTAACACACGAGGTAGTCAGGCGCACTTTGGTGGCAAGAGGTGATCCATATCCTGGCGTTGATAAAGGTCATTGTTTATAAGTGTACCGTTGCTGTCCTAATATTTACGTATGGGTTGCATTGTTTAAAGGGATATAATTTTTTTTATTTTTTAGACCCAAGGATACTACAAAACTGCACATGGAATGGACATGCCAAGTACCACATGGATGAAGAAAATACCTTTTACAGGCCATTGCATTGTTATGTTTTTGAGCAGAAAAGATTGGTATAAATAGTATTTTTATGGGTTTTATTTTCTAAGGTAAATTTTTAATGCAAGTGATTTTTATATTTTTTTTATTTATCTGTTTGCCAGACCATTCCTGCAAAATTTGTCAAACAGCACAAGCTCTTCAGGTATGAGCATGCGTTGGTTCGCCATAAGTCTCATCGTTTCAGATTCATCCTTTTCCAGGAGAAACACCATGAAGATGCAAATCGTGTTAATCACGTTTATCTGAAAGGGCCTTGGAGACAATTGGCTGCAGAATGGGGCCTGGAACAGAATCAGATGTTGAGGTTTAAATACACAAAGGATGTTGGTGACGATAAAGCTATCGTTTTTTATGGTGAGGATGATGTCAAGATCCCACTGTTTCATGTTTGCTGATGCTGTTTGGTTGGTACGATGCTGATTAAGAAATCCTTTTGGTATGTTTTCCTATACATTGAAGCTTTTATGTTGTTTAAGGTAATCATATTTTAGACCCTGTATGTGTAACTTATGTGTACGTGTTGTTATGTGGTGTGGACATGTCAGTAGTAGTTTTCTCTAACTATGGATATAGTAGGTGGACTTGTAGGAAGTGATTGTGTTTTAAAATGATGTTATGTTTATTAAGGGTTATGTTTAAAATGATGTTATGTTTAAAATGATGTTATGTTTATTAAGGGTTATGTTGAAGTCGTTATTGTTGTTAATTCGATTCTCTTCGATTGTTATAATTTTATTGCTAACAAATATACAATATATTATTTATAGGATCTTAAGATATGTTGTTATTAATATGCTTTATTATACTAAAAAATGTCATACCTGGATCACTCCTCTTTATTCGCTCTGCATGTAGCACATCAGTAGCCATTACTTCCCATGTATTTTCATAAACAAATTCTGGTCGAGCCATACAATCCGTCATAAGTAATATAACATAAAACTTCCGCAAATAGTTCCCGGACCCCCAGAGGCTAGCTTCTAACAACCCATCGATGTATTCCTTATCATCTTCCAACAGACCTCGTGCTTGGCAAGCTTCTTTGTATGTGTTGTATTCAACATCTTCGAATCTTTTAAAATCTTTCCAATCTTGTGCGCCTGGAACCTTGTTAATCAAGACTCGTAAGTAAAATAGTTCCCCGGTGGATGGTGACACGTGATGCACACGTCCAATGCACGTGCCCTTTTGTCTTTTTACCCAGACTCTCTCTTCTTGCTTCCATACATAGTGCTTTGGAAACTCGTGGTAAAGTAGTTTTCTTGCTTCTACATCGGTCTTGTTTGTTTTCATCCATTGGATGAATTTCGTGTCATTTACAGATGCCTTATCTAACGTACAATCAATACTTTCCGAAGAATCAAATATAACTGATTGCTCGCCTTCTAAATGAAATGGCAATCGTTCAACGGGAGGGAATCTATAATGGATGTCAAATTTGTATATCCTCCATGCCGCTTCACATGCTGAAAGGTATCGACAATCGTAATAATCACTTATTTCATCTATATCTTGGTCTTCTACTGCTTCCGTTGCCCTGTCAGGACCTTTGTTTATATATTTGAATATATATTTTATGGATCATATCTGGTTGCACCATTCCACATTAATATGTGATTGGTAACGTCTCAGCAACCCTGGATTATAAGGTACCACGTATCCGTTGTGTAGTTCTGCCCCACTCTTTGTTATTGTACAACCGTCGTTTCTCCTTTTATAAAGTGCGTAACCACTTTCATCTCTGACCGTTGAGTCGTTGAATTCTTTAGGGAATCTCTTGGTGCATTTGTTTTTTACTGTACACGGACAACTTGGACGCTGGGGGCCACATGGGCCATGCATCATATGATCTGTGACGATTTCATACAGCTCGGGGTCCTCATTTTTGTCTGGTATTTCTGCTGAAATAAAACCATCGATCTGGCTCGTTGTTTTGATTTTATCATTTTCTTCCAGGAAAAGCAATATATGGGCATGTGGTAGCCCTCTTTTTTGAAATTCAACAGTATAAACAGCTGCAGTAAATTGATAATGTTAGGTACAGTATACAATCGATAATAGTTGATGCAATTACTTTGTTTTTGATGATAAAGGCATGGTGATAATACCTGCTTTCAAATGTCCAAAATAATGCCGGTCTTTAAAATCTCTCATTAGGCTATCCAACTGTTGTTTAAAGACTCTAGTTATCGCATCAGGTCTATCATCAGACTTCAGTCCCCTATCTGCGACAAAGCGTGCAATTTCTGGCCAATTTGGATTGCATGTAAATGTGATAAACAGGTCAGGGTACCCATAAACTCTGCATATTGTCATGGCATCTAAATAATTCTGCATCATATATCTGGGGCTCCCGGTAAATGACGACGGTAGTATAAACTTTTTCCCTCGTAATGTGACCCCAGAATCTTGTTGTTCTGCCAGCTTTGCAAGTTTAGAATATGTTTCACTCCTTAAATCTTTCTGTTGATTTTTAACATAAGACATCCTTTCAGATTCTACCATGGTGTATGCGTCAACAATGAATTGTTGACATAATCTCCTTGCATTGAGCACCATCGAGAAAACACCTGTTCTTTCTTGAAGTCTATAAGCAAAATACTCCCTCATCGTTACTCTTGTTCTCTTGTTTGTTGGTGTATGATCAGTGATACCAACATGGTATATATCTGTCCAGTAACCATCTTCTGCATATGGGAACAACAATGGGTATTTTAATGCCAGATACGATGGGTGTAATTCACTAATTCTTTTAAGACCTCCTTCCTGGAAATGTAAAATAATGTCTCTTTTATTAGTTGTTGCATCAAAATCTCCAACTATGAGACCTCCAATTTCATCAGCTGTAGGTAGGTTATAATTTCTACCATCTCGTTCTCTTGTACCGATAAGGCGCATTTTGAACTTATGTTCATCATCTCTCCTGACCAATCGTTCCCCAGCCATTCTGAACTGACCAACTAATGGATTGATGGTATCCAGCATGTCACGTAGATCAACAGTCAATTGGTGGTCTACAATATAGTTGTTTGACGTTGAATTGCCATCGATCGTGCTGCATAAAATTAATACATGTATATTAATATAATGTTGTTTATGCAATGATTGAATGAAGAACATAGCCTAAACGATACGATAATTAATGTTGTCATACCTGACACATTTCATTCTATTTTGTATTTCATTCTTTGAGTCGTAAATATATAACTGAGCAAAAACAGGAGGCTTATCGCCTTCTGGCAACAGACTTCCCATCCTGTGGTAATTTTCTCCCTGGATCCTGTAAAAATATGCTCCGTATCCTTGATTAACAGACGTGTCTTGTCTTGCACCCATAGATGTGAATGAAAACATTGAATTGTATCTCCTGATGTTCTCAACGAAATCCTTGCTTTTTGAATGCTCACCATTCATTAGTTGTCTCAATAATTCAGGTGGATTTTTAATCTCACTTCCTAATTTTACTTTTCCCTTCCCACAACATATGGAGTATGACTCTGGGCTTGAACATGTCGATCCAACCGTAGTCTCAGCATGCCATAATAAAGCGTCGCATGATTCACATGTGAAAATAGGATCTCCATGGTCCAAATAATCTGTAAAGAGAAAATTAGTCAGGAATGTCTGGAAAAATAAGAAACTGCTGTTTTATCTTTGTCAACAAATGGTTTTTTTACAGTGGTTTGTTTAATGGATGTACCATTAGATATGCCTTTAAATAGTTTTATTTGTGCATCCTGATTGTTTGATGAAGCCATATTATTTAAACTTTCACGTCTTGGGATTTTTTGTGTATGCATTATTGCTTTATCCTGTAGCCTATGTGATTTGCGTTTCGCAATGTGTACACCAGGCTGAATAGTTCCAAGATAAGTAGGCTCTTTAGGTATTGCTGCAGCAAAAGTGAATGGTTACAAAGATAATGAGAGAAATATTACTTAATAATTTGTTTAAGGAATGATAACTTTATTACGTGTTTTAGTTGGGTCTTTGAATGGCCGGCCCCTTGGTCTCTTTGCTGGTGTCGCTGTTTTGGTTTGAAAAGAGGCGTGACTTGGTGGCACGTTTAAAGCATTTGTATCTGGTGCATATTGAAAGTATATTAATATGCTAAATAATAGTCACTATAAACAAACTTAGCACATGAATAATATGATGGGTAGCTTCAAGTAATTGGATTACCTGCTTGTACTGGATATATTAGTGGGCGGTCTGTGTGCGTGTTTGTCTTATGGTGGTTTTCTTTAGGTCTTCCACTCGGTCGAATTGTGAAATCATCTGATGAAGTTGCGACGCTACCATCTGTTGTAAATTGAAAGTGCATTAGTATAATTAAACATGTGTCATTGTGGGCGATCATAGTCGGCGAATATCATATTCAGTAGTTTCAACTAATTGAATTATCGGCTTTCGTTGGATATATTGGTGGTTGGCCTATTAGTGTGATTGTCTCGTGGTGTTAAATAGTACTTAATTACTCATCGAGGGAATGATAAGTTTCTTACGTGTTTTGGTTCATATTTAAAGTACATTACTATAGCTAAATAATAGTCACTATAAGCAAACTTAGCTAATAAATAATATGTTGTGTAGCTTTAACTAATTGGATTACCACTTTGTATTGGATATATTAGTGGGCGGCCTGTACGTGTGTTTGCCTTCTGGTTTTTTCCTTTAGGTCTTCCACTCGGTCGGGTTGTGAAATCATCCGATGAAGCTGCGACAGTACCATCTGCTGTAAATTGAAAGTGAAGTAATATAATTAAACATGTGTTAATCTGGGCGATCATAGTCGGTAAATATCATATTGGGTAGTTTCAACTAACTGAATTACCACTTTGGGTTGGATAAATTGGTGGTCGGCCTCTGCGTGTGACTGTCTCGTGCTTTTTTTCTTTCGGTCTTCCGCTCGGTCGAACTGCAAAATCATGTAATGTACTTGCCATGCCACCATCTGCTTTAAGTTTATATTGCATTAATATAAGTAAATAACTTTCGTTGATAATGCATTAATATAATTAAACACGTGACAATGTGGGCGATCATAGTCCCTAAACCCCATGTTGGGTAGTTTCAACTAACTGAATTACCGTTTTGCATCGGATATATTGGTGGTCGGCCTATGCCTCTGACTGTGTTGTGGTGTTTTTCTTTGGGTCTTCCGCTCGGCTGAATTGCAAAATTTTCTGATGTATTTGCCATGCTACCAGCTGGTGTAAATTGATATTGCATTAATATAACTAACTAACTGTCATTGTAGAAAAACATAATCTAAAAATATCATGTTGAGTAGTTTCAATTAATTGAATTACCAGTTTGGATTGGATATATTGGTGGTCGGCCTATGCGTGTGACTGTTTTTTGGTGATTTTCACTGGGCCTCCCCATCTGTGGAGATGCTAAACGTTTAATCTGCAGAAATTTTGTATAATAAGTAATCAATATATTTCAAATTTAAGCAAAATCGTGTACACCATATCCATCCATTATGATATAATTTCATATTTTATATCAAAATATGAACATAATATAAGATAACCACCAAAGTTTAAATATGTAAACCGTATCAAATATTTGTAGAAATGGCTGGTAGATATTTAAGGTGATGAAAATCTACATAATATATGATCAATTTTTTTTAATTTTAAACAAATTTTGGTACAACATATCTATATATTAATATTAATAGTATATTCTACATGATAACTATTAAACGTTATATATATTTAGCTAAGATATAGTCCTTATACATAATAATATATAATGTATATTTAGATATGATATACTTTGCAAACATGCGAATATATAATGAAATAGAAGGATCGATAGAAAAACTGTTTCCAATGGCACAATTCCAAATTTTAGACGAACTAATGAATCTTGCTGGATCGTCCAAATTGCACGACCGTATGCGTGTTTGGTTTGTACAACAGGCATGCGAAGACTCGGCCTGTGCAAAATTGATCCACACTTGCTGTGAGCATCTTAGGAGAGTGATGGCGAAAAACCGAGTGATGATAGTTGACATGGAAGCATTGGGACAACGTGGGGTTGCATTGGACTCACTTGATGCTTTGAAAAAACTGAAGAGAGGCATCGCGTATTGCTTGAATTGCTGGTAGATCTGTGTGCGCAAGCCAAAGCTGGAGCTCGCGAAGAAGAGGCTAATGCCCTGAAGATGAACGATTTCAATTAAGTAGTTTTATTGTTTTTTTTTTTCCCTATACAACGATTAATTACTATATTTGATTGATTTATTAAGTACGGCTGGTTGATTGGGTTTTCAGTTGCTTACAATCATGGTCAATAATTCTGGTTACATGCGCATTTAAAAAATATCAGAATACATCACATTCATCATCCAAATAACAAAACAACGGTTCAAGTAACAACATGGTCTTAATGTAAATGTAATTCAATGTCTTTGCAAAACGCAACAATTTTTTCTTGTGACTCTGCTATTGTTGCATTCCAAGCATCGATGCTTTGTTCTCGTGCCCACACGATTTTCTCATCCCTCCTGTTACGTTCTTCAAGAAGCTTCATACGGCTATTGTAAAGATCGATCAACGCTTTTTCAGTCCCATAGGCGTCTGAATGACATTTATCCCATATATGCTGGGGTATGCTGAAAACCTTGTACTTGTCTGGCATGGAAGGAACAGAACCATATCTTGGTCGTTTACCTTTTTTCAACTCAGCGATTGATGCGGACAATGGCATTGAAGTTTCAAACTAAACAATAATATAGAATATTAAAAAGATAACAAACAATCTTAACACATACCAAACATTATAATGATTATACAACAACAGCATTAACAACATAACAATTCAACAATAAAACTTTATTAGTACGAAAAAAGGTAATGTTCTTGGGTACGAAAGAAGGTAACATAACAATTCAACAAAAAAAAAAAAAAAAAAGGAAAAAGTGCAATTATCGTGTACGAAAAAAATTGCAAACAATTCTAGTTATCTACTTGTTTCTTAACATCGTTTATTTTCTCCTGATACGCTAATATTGTTTTCCTTTTTTGATCAATAGCATCTTTGCGTTCCAATATCGCCTGCTCATCACGTACAATGTCTTTCTCAATCACTGCTATTATACGCCTAAGTCGATCAATATATAGCATTGGTAGAAAAAATCTACCACCTCTATGTTCTACATTCGAATCTGCTGGAGTTTCTTTTGGGTGTGAAACACTTACTGGGCGATTGTCTGGGGATTTAGATGGGGGAAAAAACTCTCGACCCATTGGAAAGTGTGTTTGCTAAACGAAACAAAAAAAAATGTAGATGGTTAATTGCTTTTGAGTCCGAATAAGAGTTTATATATACTGAAAAGTTGAAAAATATGTCATGGATATATTCCAAATTTAACAATATTCGATATCAATTACTATATAATAGCATATATGTTAACAAAAATATTATCATTGGATAAGTAACAATTTTATATATAATGAATTTATCACTAAATAATAGCATATATGGTAACAGAATATTGTAATTGGATAAGTGAATGATGAATTTATTTGCTTGATTTGATTTAAACTTATATTTTGTTAATGTTTTGTGCATATTATATTTATATATTTAGAATATAACATAGTTGAATTACTTTTATTCACAGAAAAAAAAAAAAAAAAAAAAAAAAAAAAAAAAAAAAAAAAAAAAATTCCTCTTTAGAATCCAGATATCTGACAGTTCATAAGCCAAATTCATATTAATTTTATTAGCATCGATAAGAACGTTGTAACCACGAAACAGCAAATTATTTCGCATATTATTTAAAATGGAATACAAATACAATGCTCATATCTCAATCTTCATCACTGAAGAAGTTTAAATCCACAAAATAATCATCATCTATCTCGTGACCCATACCGCGCAGTTCGTTAATCATAGCTTCTGTTTTTAGAACCTTTGCCTGAACGGCGTCGAGAACTTCTCGAGACCTTTGAGGATCCCCAACATTTAGCTTCAGCCAGTCAAGGAAGATGGATTCGTCTAATTCACCTGTAAAACCAAGTGTACATAGACTATTAAACTTAATGTGTACATAGACTATTAAACTTAATGCGAAATCATGAGTTTTTTAACAAAATAGTAAGAAACGTATATGAGATACCTTTAGTACTTTGAGAAGGTCCACCTTCCTCAAAGACTGATGCAAGAAATCTCAATGCATCATCCACTTTAGCGTCTGGTTCTTTAACGTGTTGATCATGTACTCCATCTTTCATCTTTGGTCGCGGTTCTTGTTTTATTCCACGAACGGTTTGATCCTTGGACTTTGAATCAGTGTCAGATGCACAAGAGTTTTTATCCTGAAAAGGTTTAAAGTTTGACGATTCCATTGGAGAAATCTCTGTCGATGGATGCCACCCTTTTACCCATTATATAGTTTCTCAATGAAAGGTTTTAGGGTTTGATTATTCGTAATGGTTATTAATGGGCTGGACTTCCTGGGCTAGAGTGTGTTATTATTTAGTAGACATGGAGTATTTTTTGTTTTTACATAATACATTGTGTTTTAGCAATGTTGCAAAATCGCTGAATCGGCGATTAATCGCCGATAGTGTTAATCGCCAGTACTTGTAGAATAGTGAAAATGGCAAAAATCGTCAGGCAAAAATCGGCCAAAAATCGCCGAATCGGCCGATTCGGCCAAAATCGCTGAATCGGCAAAATCGCGAATCGGCCAATCGGTCAGGTTTAAAAAAATGAATTTAGGCATTCTACTTAATTTGGGGATCGTTTATTTTACTTATAATGCACAATGAGCTCATATCATAATGGAGCCTTTATTGAGGTTTGGAAACATAGTAGCTTGTAATCAGTTAGATATTTAGTTGGTCTCTAGAATACCCAAAAATGCAAAAATGCCAATCGATAATCACGATTATCCGCCTTGGCCGTTACAGGGTGGTCGACCGCCCGCTACGATTCACATTTTTGCAACATGGTTATTAGTACTAAAAAGCTATCATTCATCCAATAAAAATATATATATCCAATAACAATAAATCCAAACATATTAACCTTTTTTTATAAAAAAAAAAAAACATAAGCCATGGTAAAATCTTGTTATGAGTCATCATATTTCATCATCGCTTTCATCATTGCTGGTTGTTTCATAATCAGTGGAGCCGTCGTTAATAAAGGCGCTTATATCATCCTCATCAGAACCATAACTGACATTACACGTGTCCGAGTCCATCGTCGACATTTCATCATCGACGTTGACGGTTTGAATACTTTTACTGTGCATGTTTCCGTCAATATCAGACAGCTCATCCCAAATGTCATCATCATCCATTCTACATTCTGAGATAACCTCCGTGTCATAAACATCATAATCTTCTTGATGATCCTCATCTATGGATGTATATTTTGAATCCCCTATGAAAATATCAGATAGACCATTATTTAAACAACATCCGATCTTTAATATAAAACATATTTAACTATTCACAAATACAAATAAGTACATAGTTGTTTTCAACAAACAACCTGTTGAAGAGGCTTCAATGATAAGTTCATCAGGGATGGTGTATCTGGGCTTATATTCCTTTAAAGGATAAAAGGGTTCATCAAGATCATTGATATTTACCCAAACCCCATCTTCTGAACTGCTTTTGTTCGCATCGGATTCATCAGATGTATCATCATCAATCAACATATAATTTTTGCGTCTTATGTCGTCCGTTGGATGCGATGCTTTAGATCTTTTTATTATAACATGTTCATCATCATCAGAACTTGTACGTTTCAAAGTACACAATATAAAAACCAATTGTAAGTTACAATATATTCATGTATATAAAAAAAATAAAAAACAAAGCATCCACGCTATTGTACAATTAATGTATACCACTATATCTTCTCCATGAATGTAATTGTTTTTTTCTTAACTGCTTCATCAGCCTGATAGGATTAAAAGAAGACAATATAAAGACATATTGTGATTTATAAGATATTAACCTGATAAATCAAAGTATGAAAATAATATACTGATTTG
Source organism: Artemisia tridentata subsp. tridentata (assembly GCA_021014915.2). Taxonomy (NCBI): domain Eukaryota; kingdom Viridiplantae; phylum Streptophyta; class Magnoliopsida; order Asterales; family Asteraceae; genus Artemisia; species Artemisia tridentata. The sequence goes on from CP139507.1 coordinate 308,673,587, forward strand.
TACCATTCTATGTTCTCCTTGGACTCCACTGTTATTTATTTTTCGTGCTTCAAATACCTGTGGCTGTTCATCATTCGATGATATAACTTCGTTACAGGTTGTGTTTTTATTATCGGGTTTTTCACACAACCTACGTCGTTTATGTGATTGTAAAGTAGGCTGAAAAAAAAAAAAAAAAACAAAAAAACAAAACGATAAATTAAGTATTTATATGTGCTAAAGATAGTTGCTAAATAACAATAGTGATCCAAACTTACTAACCTTTTTTTTTAAAAAAAATAAAAAAACATTAGCCATGGTAAAATCTTGTTATGAGTCATAAGAAGATATTAAATTTAAAACGAAACTATTATACATGTTAGCAAGGGTACCTCTTGAGTCTTTGATACACGAACAATTGGTATATCTTTTTTGAACAATTTAGCATCTCCAGGCTGCAACTAATATAAAAATAATAAGAACTTGTTTTTCATATATAGACTAAATAACAACCTGAGTTACTTGCTGTACCAAAGAGAGTTGATAAATAAGTACATGCTAAATTATAAAAAGAAGTACTTTTTACAAATCAACCTGTCCAGACTGTAATCATGATATAGACAATCAGATAGCGCGTTCATATATATTTTAAATAATAACTCATGCAGTAAATTGCAAAGGAAACTTCTTACACATGTTATCAACGATACCTCTTCATTGTCTGATATATGAATAATCGGTATATCCTTTTTGAACACACCAGCATGTCCAGGCTGTAGTTGTGATAAACATAATCAGATGCTATGTTTCATATTTAGATTAAATAACAATTTAAGTTAGTTGCTGTACCTCTTCATCATCTGATATATCAATGATCGGTATATCGCTAGCAAGCGAAACATCGGTTGGAGAAGCATAATCATGTTCTATCTTCATATTACCTCGCTAAAATTGTATAAGTTAAATTGAGTTTAGGCTATGATAATTAAAAAAAAAAAAAAAAAAAAAAAAAAAAAAAAAAAAAAAAAAAAAAAAAAAACTTAACAGTATGTACCTTTTGTGAATGTGTATCTAGGCGTGATTGTATTATTGAATATTAGCTATGGTAGATACATGTTCATTAGGCTAATATATGGCTTTATTTATAGCCTTTTGAGATGAGCATTAAATTTGAAAATCCATTCCTTTCTTGTAGGTTTATCTAAAACACATATATAGCTTTATTCTACAAACGTATTTTTAGAGTTTATATGATGTATATTGTGCCTTGGATATAAAATAAAAGTTACCTTTTCCCCTTTCATGATAATTAGAATTGAGTATATTCTCATTATACATGAAATCGATATTTTATGATTCTAGTCTATCTCTTGATAATTATAAAATTGAGTATATTATTAGAATTGAGTATATTCTCATTATACATGAAATCGATATTTTATGATTCTAGTCTATCTCTTGATAATTATAAAATGGTAACTCTTTCAATGGATATGTGTTTCAAGATGCATCTTCTCAACACATTATTAAGAAACGATTTGCTACAAAATATGTTCTCAGTATGTGTAGTTGAAAAACAACTCTCTTGTTAACTGTATTGTGATGTGCATATCTAAGAATGTAATTTCATTAGAGAGTTTAAACAAAATACAAAATATCTAATATTGTAACTAACTCTTGATAATTATAAAATGGTAACTCTTTCAATGGATATGTGTTTCAAGATGCATCTTCTCAACACATTATTAAAAAACGATTTGCTACAAAATATGTTTTAAGTATGTGTAGTTGAAAAACAACTCTCTTGTTAACTGTATTCGTGATGTGCATATCTAAGAATGTAATTTCATTAGAGAGTTCAAAGAAAATACAAAATATGTAATCTTGTAACTAAACAGCAAATATCAAGATACAAAACTGTAAATTATCATATTCATATATGTTAATTACTTGCTAAAAAAAATATATGAGCAATACATTTTAAATTTAAACCAAAAAATACTTTGAATTTTTTAAATGTTAAGAACACACGACATAGATAACTATTCGCTTACGACAATTATTTTAACTAAAAATAGATAAGCAGATAACCAAAACAGTGCAATGTATTAATATTGATGAGAAGTCTATGACAGAAATTTAGAAGTGTAATAAATTGTTAAAGCAAATAAAAAAACTGAAATGAACATTAGTTATGTTTTTCGCTGCTTTCCTCGTTTAGGCCACCGGGCGGTGATTCTTTATCCATTGTTGTTGAGAGAGCATTACTGTTGCTTGTATTGTCGTTGTTAGCATCATCCAATTGAATTACATTATCACCCGTGACATCGACAATGCCTGCTTGCACATTGTCCACTGCATCTATGGATGGAACAATGTTATCATTTTTTGGTTCCTGGTACAGTTTGTCAAAAGAAACAAAAGTTTAGATTATATTGTTAGTTAGAATTGTAATGTGTTTGTTGCCATCTAAAAATACAGTGCACAATACCTCATCCATGTCACCAGAGTCTGTTTCAAATTCATCGCCTGAACACATAGAGTCATATTCCAAACCCTGATCATCCTCGTCATCATCCTATTTTGACCAATTTGTTAAACGTTTAGTGTACATTTATTTGTAAATATAAACAATTGCTTAATATATCAAAATAGCAAATCAAGCAAACCTGTGCCCCTGTAAAACCACTTTTGAAATAGTCAATTATATCAGCATCCTCGGTCACCTTTTCCGCTCGATATATATAACTATTATTGATGTGGTTAGATTCAGAAAATAAAATTTTGAAAAGATATTTCCGTCCAATAATTTGATTGAGGACTTCTGGAAAGTAATCCTCTGTGTTCAGGCCTTCCTTCTCCATTATCTCCCACGCCGTTACATTTGTCATTTTATGCACATTCTTGTCGAAAATGACAACTTGTGCAGTACCACTACGATCAAATATTCGCGCAATTATTTTGAACCTACAAATATAGTATATTAATCATCAAGCGTAAAGAGTTTAAGCCATTACATTAACTTTCCATGTTTAAGGACGGATTAAAGTAATTTCACATATATAGAACAGGTTGTTTATATACCTCGAAGCAACTGCGAATGTCTCTCCATGTTTCTTACAGTACCACACCTGCTTATGATTTTTTGACCCTGAATTGCCCTTCGAAACAACTGGTGTTACCCTGGTATTGCACGCTCTGCAACCCGTGTAGACCCATCCATTCTCATATTCTATACTATGAACTTTTGCATAAACCACACAATATGATTCCTGTGTTTAAATACAAAACCATATAAAAACATTATTAACGTGGTTTTGATCACATATACAATAGAAGTCATATCATATTTAAAAGGAATAAATTTTATCCTACCGGTTCAATGGTACGAATCATCCCAACCATCCTTTTTACACAACCGTGCATGAACTCCGTAGGAGTAACAACATGTATGTCAGGTGAATAATCTCCAATCCTAAATTCACTCGCAACATATCCATCCTGCTCTTCATACCTGTGACATGTATAAATAAACTTGCCGATAAATTTAACATGTACTGTGTCTAAAGCTAAAACACATATAGCACATCACAAATATAATCACCTTTTACGGAATGCCAACAATTGGGGCACATCCCTGTTTACAAATATCCTGGTGCCGAATAAAGCGTTATGTATTGATGGCTTGTCTGTATTGCACAACAGAGACAATGAATTTTAAAAAGCATTCATACGAAGTAAAAATGTTACCTTTGTGAACAAAATTTTAATACACAATAAATAAACTCACTATTCCAATATTTGACTTTTCCGAGCATCAACAGGATGTCTATATGGCCAAGTTCATCACGCTTGTTGTCGTAATCATCCCACATTAATGCCCAATTGTCCCAAAATGTACAATCGAGTCTTAAAGATCTGCGTATCAAAGTGTTTATTACATACATGAACACAGCTGAATACAATTGTATACATAATATGTTAATTAAATGAGAATGGATAAAGTATAGTTACTCGGCGTCTTCAACAACGATTGTCCTGCGTAGCTTACGGCCACCAGCACTGTTCACGGTCACTGTTTTTCCAATTGCCACAACTGTACCAATAATATCTGGGAAAATAAAAATTAAGAACATGCAATTAACCTTTTAAACACTGTAACACAATCTGCGTATTATGCATAAAATACACATACCAACACAATCATGTTCATGATATTCATTATTTGCATCCAGAATACTCGAGAATGGCTCGTTAATGAAACCAACAAAGTTGTCATTGATGTGATCAATCCGAGTAACTTCGGTTCCTTTATAGAAAGATATCTTCCATTGGTTTGGCAGCAATGGTAGCTTCCCAGCATTCTCCGCAACTCCAAAATTAGAGATCATGTAACATTGACCTTCTTGCAAAAGAGGTTCAAATTTAAACATAAACTCCTTCTTGATGTAAATCTGAACACGGTTCGACTGATCATACAATTCAAATATCAGATATTTTTAATAAATTTATACAAATACAAATATTTATAAACGTAATTCAAGACACCTCTTCATCCTGGAAAACACAATCAAGGCTGTAAGGATCATGTTCTTCATTGAGTTTGTGTGAATGCCACACAGAGATACACCTTCCTTTAATGGCCATGTTTAAATTCATTGGATTAATATCTTTAATGAGAGTCATTGACCACTCTTTAAGTACTGAACATAAAAAAATCAAAAATAGATTATTTTCTTGCACTGTATTAAAATAACAATGTATATACATAAAAAATAAAAAACATGGTATTTTATTCTACTATATTAAAACCACAATGTATAATGCACAAATCATCTAAAATAAACCTGATGATGAACGTTTAGCAGTGGACATGTTCCTTCCATTGTATTTTTGTGTATGAGAATTACCTCCTACAAATACACAAAAAATTATTATGATTATGTAGTGTATATAAACTGGTTAATTTAAACTTAACTATATGCACAATGTTAGCACAAAACCTGATGGAAACTTCCCATAGGAGGACGTGTGCACCGCGGATATGTTGTTCATACGCGAAGGCACCGCTGATGCTGATGTCTGGTACCTCAAATCCTTTTGTTGATCTCTAATGTAGGGCAACCTTCTAGACTCAGCATTTGAGTTTGTTCTCCTATCAGTATCAGAATTCTCATATGTGGATCGTGCTTCAGAAGTGGTTGATTGATTAACAGCTTTTCTCTTCAATTGTTGTTCAGATCCTGTTATTCAATGGGTACAGATTTACCATGGTTTAAAATATGTAAACATGGAATATTAGTATATTATAAGAATGACTTTTGATATGAAAGCAAACATCTTTGAAACATGTTACCCGCATGAACTTGATATGCCTGTCCAAATTTCCTCTTTGCAGGTGATGTAGATACTGAAACAATTAGCAACATGTAAACATAATTTATTACTGGCCTAATCAAAATGTATTACCGAAATTAAAACGTATTCAACCCACTACCTTCAGATTGGCTAACAATATTAGAAACAGCTGTTTTAGAACCCCTACCAGGTGTATCACTTTCAAATATGGAATTTTCGAATACAGAAGATGGAGTATTTTGAACCAAACCTTCATCTGATTCAAAAAAATGAAAAATTAAACAACAGTGTACAAACACAATGTATAATGTATATAAATAAAACCTTAATAAAGATGGTACCTGTTGATTGCAACACATTATTAGAAACATTGTGTACATCTGAATTATGGTTTCCGGTTCGTCCACCTGTTGTATCAAAACAACCTTGTTGATGAGTAACTAATACAAAGGCATAAAATTTACATTGTAAAATAAACAAAAAAACGATGTATGATAACTTAAAACAACAAAATACCTTGGGAATAGGTTTTAGAATTGCGTTTATGTAAGCTATCATTCTTGTCAGGCTTAACAACTATACACAATTAAGAAACGATCAGATTAATTAGACAACAATAGATCAAAACCACAACAACGTTAGAAACATTACAATGATTATACAACAAAGATATACAATCATGTAACAAAAAAGAGTATCAACATCAGATTAATTATACAGCAACTAAACAACAAAATATGTAAAGCATATGTAAAAACAAACCTTCTGAAAGAAACGATCAGATTAATTAGACAACAATAGATCAAACACACAACAACGTTAGAAACATTACAATGATTATACAACAAAGATATACAATCATGTAACAAAAAGAGTATCAACATCAGATTAATTATACAGCAACTAAACAACAAAATATGTAAAGCATATGTAAAAACAAACCTTCTGAAGCAGCAGCAGTTAGTTTTCTTATCAGACCCTCGTGCAAGCCTTGCAGAATGTCTATGGCGTTGCATTATTGACTATATTTTTATGAATATATGTTTCCGATTTTGATGCCCTGATAAATAAGAAACGTTATATTATGTTAATGTATATATATACTGTTAACACATATCGTAAAAATAGGAAGAAAAGATTTAAACAAAATATATTCTAAACTTATCTTCAAAGTATATCTTGAATAAATTAAACAAATATATACTATAAATAAAAACAAATATATACCGATTAAAACAAATACATATTGAGTATATCTTCATAAAACTCGGTAAACTACTTGGCAAAATAAACGTATATATTTTGTTTTAGAAAACAAATCAACAAAATCAATTTGGCATAATGGTAACAATACTTGCTAATAACCTAACAGATACATGGTTCGAATCTTGCACACTAAATTTTTAATTTCGGTATTAAAAAAAAAAAAAAAAAAAAAAAAAAAAAAAATTCGGTATTAAAAAAAAAATAGAATATAGGAATTTTGCCACGTGGCACTTAATGTCTGCTTACTGGGCATTAATAGCTGCTTACTGGGCATTAATGCCTGATTACTGGGCATTTAAGGGCGCTTACTGGGCATTATGGCATTTGATGACATCATACGCATATTGTTATATATTATATGTAGATATATATATATATATATATATATATATATATATATATATATATATATATATATATATATATATATATATATATATATATATATATATATATATATATATATACGAACATATTCATGCGTTGAATGCAAAATAAAATCAATGATGCATGGTATGCTATTTTAACGTGCACTAGGGAGTGAGTTTATTTAACACATATAATCCTTTCATTTATTTTAACGTGACTATGCTACAAAAGAAATATGATACGTTCGAATGCAAGGTGAGTTATGCATGAATTAAAATATTAACGTGTGACTGAGATAGAATGGGTATATAGACACGTACCACACCTTTCAAAGGTGGTGAAGGATCTGTGGAAGTTGAATGAAGCACAAGAGTAAAACAGTCCCCTCGCTAGGAACTACAATACGTCTTTACGTATTATCTCTTCTTATCCGATTGCTCCCCAAGAAGAGATACACGTTTCTGGGTTTTTAGGTTTATTAGTGAGAGTGGAAGAAGGGTGAGATGAGTAGTGTAGGCTGCCGAATGTATGGTAGGATATATAGAGATAAAATTTCATACGTTTCTTGACTTACTGACTTTCCTTTCAATCATTGATGGCTACTGTGGATGGGAGGACACCTATGCTTGTTTACTGAAAATATGAGATCTTTGGATAGATATGAGAATGTGGGAAAATCCTATCTTTTATTTTTGTGATATATATGTGCTCGGCTTGTATTTTAAATAAGTGACAAATGGGTTTAGCGAGTCACAAACACATGCTGCAGTCCTCATGGCCTTCTTAACGTCATAATATGCTAATAACATCATTAGGAAGGCGTAGGAAAAAGCGCGGGTCAAAACGGTTAAGTTTTGAGGTTTTTATATATATCGAGTGGTGTTAAATGGAACAAACACTTTGGCCCTTAATCTATAACCAAAGCTCGACATATATTCCTGAAAGTTGGCATACGAATAGTCTAGTGGGTGATGAATGAGGGTATGTAAAAATAGTGGCATGTTGTGTTTAAGAATTGAAAGAACCAGGGCTGTTTTGTAGAGGTGGGAAATGTCGAATACACAAAGGAAATAGGAAGAGTGCAATGGGATTGGGGAGTTGGGCCTGTGCAGCGTGGGATGGTGATGGGCTGTTGATGGGCTGAGGTGATTTGGCAGCCCTTTTGATTAGTAGCTTAGGAAATATTTAGTGGAAGTAATTAGTAATAATTACTTGTAATTAGGAAAATTTAAATAAGTCTAAGGTAGCAACTTTATTAGTACTTATCATGATTATTGAGATTCATGTTTAGTGAAAATGGTGGTTTGTGTATAATCGTGTCTCGAAGTACGTGTCATCATTCGGTAATTATCGTGATATCTTGACGTGGTAAGAATAGTAATAAGAGAAAATTTTAAATTTCCCCGTAAAAATGGGTTTTATTAAACGGTAACACCAGATTATAATTAATCAACGAGGTTTATTACAATGGATTTTTGCAGTATCTTACAGTAATAAATGGATTGGCGGCGACTCGTTTAACTCATCCCAACCCAAACACGATATGTTTAATAAACGGGCTATGTGGGTCGGCCTGAACATGACCCAAAACTTTTATTACACAACTTAATCCGTTAATTTTCGTGTATCAGTCTCGCGTTTTGTTTCGTGTCGTGTCAGAAATTGGCATTCCTCTCTAGGAATAAGGTGGCTCAAAGTAAACATACTAAAAAAGATTTTAGAGCCCAATATAGTCGCATACATACATGTATACGATATCATGATATATGGATTGTTACAGGTTGTACGTTGTACATCGGCGCGTGAACTCTTTGATGAAATATGTGCAAATGGTCTAAAACCTTGTGAATGCACTTATCGAGTAATGTTAGGGTTTTTGCAATGACCATCAAATGGAAAAAGCAAGCAATCTATTTGTTTCATTTAGTGGGTCATAGTAATTTACATTGTTGTTAAGATTTCGAGATTCCGATCATGATTTTATTATTTATTATGATACTATAAACCAACAACGATTCAATCCTACGTGAGATCTTAATAGGATCCTGATTTTTTTATTTTTTGTAACCATGGTTTTTGACCTTTTGGCAGACCAATCCATGGGGTTTGAATCCACCGCAACACATTCTCAAACCAGGTAAAGCCCTCATTTTTCAGGAGGTTGGGCGTGACCACTTCAAGGTTGTTTGCACCTAGCAAGAATTGAACTTGAGACTTCACACGTTTTTAGAGTGATAGTCACAAGCCCTTTTGCCACTAGGTCACCCTTGAGTGGTTAATAGGATGCCGATCTTGATTCTAGGATCGTAAGATCTCACTATTATCCAATCTTATTTTACTCGAGCCACTAGCCAAAATCTATAAGTCGATGGATCAAGTTTTTTTTATAATTAAAAAGACAGGAGGTTACTTCTTTTAAATATTTCATAATCATAATTTATACCGACATACCTATGAAACATTCATATAATATTTTTTGATATATAATAATTTGTAGATTTGTATAAAAATGACATTATAGTGGATTTTAAGATCACATTCCGATTTTATGTTCTCGATTTTGCGAAGACAAAAACGATCCTAAATAGAATCCCGATCTTAAAATCTTTGCTAACTTAGTTGCAGATATCAATGTCTACAATAATTTGCAATCAAATGTTTGAAATTGATGTGTTGCTTTTTCTTAGGTCCTAATAACTCCTAACTGATAAACGTATGCAAACATATAATGTACTCCGTAATGATTAGTGCATTGTGTAGGGAAGGTCTAGTGCGTGACGCAAAAGAGCTATTTCTTAAAGTGGACGAGAGTTGTTTCCTTCCGAACTAGGAGTAGGAGCGGCAATTTCTGACAGTGGCGTAGCCAGGATTTCATACCGATGAAGCAACTAAAACATATGTATATGTATCAACTTACAAACTATAACTTATTTCTTTTCTTCCTTTTTTTTAGTAAAACCATAAACTGGAATTCATACCGATACAAACAACTACAATTCTCAGACATAAATTACATTTTTATTGGTACATTTCTCTCTCCCCATAAGATAACAATACAGACCCCATCACATAGGCCGCAAATTTACAAGTCGTCATTAAGAATAGTTGACAGCAACATTCCTTGCACGAATTCGGATCTTCTGCTCCTCTCCTCCTTGTCTTCAATTGACAATGGAGGTGATTGCGGTTTTCTGCAACACATTTCCAGTTCAATTGGAAAAGAATTAGTATAAAAGGTCCCCACATAGGACTATTAACCACTCGAGCATAATAATAAAACACTGAAACAAGAATATAAATAACTCAACACATGCAGAAGAATTTCCTTAGGTTTAGGCCTAACAAATGCAAAGTGCGTACCAATCAGTCTAATTCATAAAGCTAAACGATTGACAAAATAAATAACTAAAATACTTATCCCGTGGACTTCTCTGTATATTCCAAGTGAACCCAATCCCCTACTATTCGAACGAAGAAACTTCACATGTATAAAACATTCAAAATAATCATATCCTAACTTCTACACCGTTTAAAATCAACTTTGATTATAAACATATGTAAACCATAAAACATCAAGTCTAACCCTGATCCAAAAACATTTTAAGAAAGGGAGACAAAATACCCTCGTATCCTAAAGCACCCACCATCAACTTCTCCCTCATTAATTAGACTTCTATTTCAATCAATCAATGCACTTAAAATTTGAATTTATTTTGTATTTTATTAACTGATATGTATTTTATTACGGGCACATATTGGGGCTAATGATACAGTTAAACCTATAGCCAAGTGTTCAGGTATTTAACTCAAATATTTTATTATAGAAAAATACTTTTTATCCCTGTAGCAAGTTGGGGTTGCAAAATACAAAAAAGTTCACCTTAGATAAAGAACTGATCTGCTACTTTTAGGTAAAAGGCAAAAAGTCCCTTATGGCCTAAGTTAGGGACGCCAAGGGCAAAATATTTCATATCATATTTAACTCAAATATTTTTCGTATACGCTAATGCTTTTTATCCCAGTAGCAAGCAGGGGAGGCAAATAAATATTCACCTTAGATAAGGTACTGATCTGCTATTTTAAGGTAAGAGGCACAGTCTTCTTTATGGCCTGAGTTAGGGCACCACATTGCAAAATATTTCATATCAAAGACACACAAACACACATAGATGTGTACGTATGTTCGATATCCTTTATCTATGTATATTGGGATGCAGTTGTGTATTAATACTAACATGCATACAATATGTCCTACTTTATATGAAACATGGTTTAAAAAAATTCTGCCAATCTTAGTCTTGTTCTATTATTTATGCATAAACAGCGGGTTTTAGAGCATATGATGCATTTACTATTCCACTTAGCCTAAATGATCACATAGCGTATAAGGGCACTGTTAGAGTTCGTCAACTAGATCTATCAACAGACTCGTATATCAATGTTTAGTTTTCCCTTCAGGGAGAAGAGCAGAATACAAACAAGCCATCCGGTACGGAGAGGGATCCATTATAATGTTTGACCAATCAGTTCACTCGCTTTTAAGATCATTTGAGCTAGATGAGTCGAAATCGTAAGACTCACAACTAAATCAACAAAGGAGAAAGATCAACTGGAAGAGTAACAGCTACTTTTACGTTGGGGACCTCAGCTAAACCATGTGTACTTTTTAAAGAAATATACTTTGTAAAAAAAAAGTCACTGCAGTCTATTTCGTATACGCATTGATGATTTCCGTTTTTAACAATTTCCAGGTTGGAATTATTACATTACCAATATAAGGCAAAGGAAGAGCTTGGTGAAATATTCAAGAATAGTACTTCAAATGATAAGATGGAACTCTGAATAAAAAAGCTTCATATTGTGAAGCAAACAAAAGATTAATCCCATTATCTAGAGAGCTATCAGAACAAGTAGGTGACACCACAAAGGCACAAACTTCTTTGAGATGATAGAAGAATTAGCAAATCCTTCTTGCCTATCACAATGCAAGCATCTCATTCAGAACTGACGCAACAAGAATAGGAAAGTTAACGGTGTTAATGGTGTTAAACTCATAGATTAATGGTAACCACTTGGAATGGACATAAAAGAAACGTATTTTGAATTTATGTAGGAATCTTCTAGCATTCGCAGAGGAAACACAGACAAGTAGCCTGATCAATATGAAGTTCGCTAGAGTTCTCATCTTGTTTAACTTTTTAGAATAAAGAATCATCTTAATTCAAAACAGCTATATTCATTTTTTTGTCGCTGAACAAGTCCAATTTGATGACTTAGAGTAGATTGAAAAAAAGCATCGAAGAAGAATCAAGATAACAATGGATGAGTGAAGTCGGACACCCTAGATGATTAGCACCTTCAATGTTTGCAAAAACAGCAGGGGAAAAGCTTCAAAGGACGCAACCCCAACACAATAGTCCAATGGAACTCAAGTTCTAATTGCTAAAGTTTATTAGAGACATATAACTTTTGGAGTAGGTAATAATAGAGAAAACCTATTAATCACTAATTTCCAGGGAATTAAGCAATCAGTTGAGAAATTTGGGATGTGTGAAGTCATGTGAATGTTTTTATATGTTTAATTACTTGAAGCTATCAGAGAGCTTATATGGAGGCTGGGGCTCCTTCTGAAAAAGCTAAAGAAACAAGGAAAGTTAAGCAAATGAAAAGGGATGAACAAGATGAGCAAAAAAACATGTGAAGCACATGAATGTTTTTGTAAAATTAATGACTGAAAACTGTCAAAAGATCTCATATGAAGCTCCTTTTAGAAAGGCTAAGAATTAGAAAAATTGAGTAAGAAAGAGATGAACAAGATGGCGTATGGGGTTTTTCAGATGAAATGAACAACGCTGTGCTTGATGAAGATTTGGGTTGTTGTCCAGGTATAGATGGCCTCTTAGAGAAATCCAAAGAAACCAAAGTTACCCAAAACTGACCATGCTATTTCTTAAAGTGAAAGCCCTTCCTACATAATTCGCCATAGTTGAATTACATGATAGCTTCATCAAAATCAGTTGTGGTTCAGCCAATTACAGAGGCTTCTGTCAAGCTTCAGCTTCTGTTAAGTCTGGAAATGAATAACGCTGTGCTTGATGAAGATTTGGGTTGTTGTCCAGGTATAGATGGCCTCTTAGAGAAATCCAAAGAAACCAAAGTTACCCAAAACTGACCATGCTATTTCTTAAAGTGAAAGCCCTTCCTACATAATTCGCCATAGTTGAATTACATGATAGCTTCATCAAAATCAGTTGTGGTTCAGCCAATTTTACAGAGGCTTCTGTCAAGCTTCAGCTTCTGTTAAGTCTGGAAATGATTTAACTACACTCTGGTGTTTTGCCTAAGTAATATATGTAGAGAACTAGAGATTCAACTGTTTTGTGTCTATCCGTATATTCAACAGTTCTCGAGTTAGAGTCTTTGAGCCGCTATTGGATGACAATGCCTATACAGCCAGAAGTAGTGACGCGATTTTAGTGGTTTCTGTTATTTGGCTTCAGATTAGTGTGGTGTTGTTAATACTTAATAGAGGTTTGCTCACTTGTATTCGTTCATGTATGCTTTTATAGTGTAGTCTACCAACTTAATTGATCAAGATCTATATCCATTCATAGATTCAAATTTTCAATAAGTAATATATATCAAAATCCGTCCTTTCCAAAGAGATAGCTAGAAAGGATGCACATAATACTAAGTCTAAGTATCCAAAACATAAACAATGACCAGCATAGCAATAACAATTAACTTGCCCTGCCATTTTAAGGTTACCACAGATCATGATGTTGCATCTTTAAAACAGAGAAACTAAATAAGCTGGGGACTGTGGATGCAAGGTAACATGCATACATCATAAGACCTTATAAGCATCACATAAAATGCAAAGAACATTGTGGTTTTGTATGTAAGAACTAAGAGAGGAAGCAAAAGTAAACAAGGACTCGCTAAAACACATGGTGTAGTTCATAAACAGACACATAGCATGAAATACAGATACGCGCATAATCCATAAGGCTAACACATATTTACATTATAATCGTGTAAAATTATCATACCTTTCAGAAGCCTTTTCACTAGCGCTTTTGGTTACAGCAACTGATTCAGCCAACGAGTTGGATTGAGTGCTTCCCAAATCATCACCCATCGGCAAAATAAATGACGACAACAATGGGTCAGCTGCTACATTGGCTGGCTGAGCTAAATAAGAGGAACCTCCAAATAAGGACTGCAAATTTCCTTCTCGTAGTTCCCTCCTCAACAATGAAAGCGTTGACGCAGAACCAACTTTCCGACTTCTCCTCTTTTGTTGCATGTAAGTTTATGTCAAGGATTCCCAGTTTTAACCTCAACATCAAAAATCAGAGATATAATACAATATAAACAATTCTACATAAATAACCAGACTCCTTTTATAAGATACTCCATTCCAATTTTTACTATTCTAGTTTGTCCCAAAAATACATCCACGTTCTTAAACGTAAAATCGTATTTTACCATTTTCATTCAATCTTTTATGCTTTCAGGTCAACAGTTATATTCCCGATGATTAAAATCTACAATAAACGCACCTATCCTAAATAAAAGTTTTGTAAACTGTGGATGATAAAAATAGGATGAATGAAGTAGAAGCTTCATGGGGTGTTTGTATTAGCTTATTTACGAGGCTTATGACCTTAACCTTAATCTAAACAGTAAAGTAACACTAAGCTAAACACGTAACAAATAACAAAAAAAGGATATCTTAAATACATTCCCATGCTGTAAGGTTATATGCGCAACCATATCCACCCCAACTCTCACCGCACAAACCGGACACACCTGCGAAATACAATTTCCACATCTCAAACGAATAAAAAGCAACCATTTTTACGATACTTAGAAACGAATAAAAAAAAAAGTAAAAATACCCCATTTTTGGAATCCAGGTGATGATGATCATCAATATGACAACATAAACCGACAATATCGAAATAACCGGAACAAAACGGACAAGGAAACTCTTCCCTGATGACGTCATCATCCATTTCAATATCTTCAAATCCCATAAACATATCTATAAATACAACCAATTTCATTTCAATTAATTAATCAATAATGATAAAAATAAAAGCTTTAATTCAATAAATTAATTAATATATAATAATAAAAAACCTGATGAAGAAGAAGATGATCGGTGAGATTGAAGAGCGTATTGATAGCGTTTAGATGTTGAAGATGATAAACGAGCAGCCCATGAATCAGCGTCCATTGTTTTTGTAAATTGAATTGAATTGAATTGAATTTGGAGTGTTTGGATTTAGGGTTTATTGTTATAGGGTTTGAATTTGGTATTGTAAATTGGAATTAGGGTTGGATTGATGATTGATTTGGGGGTGAATTGGATTTGGGGGCGGTTTGTTTGTTTGGTTGTTGATGAAAGAGGAGAAGAAAAGTTTTTGTTATTTAATCTCAGAAAAAAAAAAAAAAGAGTGAAGTCGGCCACTTTACTTATATCATTTCATTTCTTATTGAGATTCTCTAATGTTTATAAACATGATGTATCATGTTGCCCAATCAAAATAAATGAAAATGGGTCTACTTAAAGTATAAAAACTAATACCTTTTATTTTTTTTACACTCACAATATTCTACAACATGACCTTTCATGTTAGTATAAACATGAGAGGATCTCTATCATTCATTTCTTCTTTTTCTACTCGTAAGACTAAAAGTAAAACCACATCAGCGTTACATCAGATTTCATTCTACTCAGACACCATCCAGACCAAACACACGTAATAAAGAGACCAAACACTTTTTTTAATTAAAATTTCATTTAAACTAAAAACATTGCATTAATATTTCAAATAAAATTAAAAACATTACATAAACTAACTAAAATAAAATTAAAAACATTACAATAAAATTAGTCCATTTGTTCGATGTCAAATGTGTTCCACTAAATCTGCTTTAAGATTTAGATGAGTTTGTTCGCTGTGTATTTCCCTGATAACTTGTAACCTAGATTCTGTCGATCATACAGGATCATCTTCACGCTGTTGTTCCTCCGGATAAAAGTCGGGAGATATTGTCTTCTTTTTGTCTTTTTGTATCATATTATTTAGAGTAAACTGCGAAAAATGTCACTACACTTTGCGAAAATTGCGAAAGTTGTCCTCGAAAAAAAATTGCGAAAAATGTCCCTAAACTTTCAATTTTCTGTGAGCTATGTCCTTTCCGCGTTACTGTAGTGGCAAATTTAGTTTTTGGACTAACTTTTATGCGAGTTATGTCCTTTCCGTGTTACTGTAGTTGCAAATTTAGTTTTTGGACTAACGCTCGTTAGGAAATCTCGTTAAATGCCGTGTGAAATGACTATTTTACCCTCGCCTACTACAGGGACTTTTTTAGTCATGTGAAATGACTATTTTACCCTCGCCTACTAGGGACATTTTTTGCAAGAACATTTTTTGTAGTTTACTATTCATTTTCTTTTTCCTTCCCAGCACCACCACACAACCATCACCACCACCTTCCACCACTACCACCACACACTTAATGAACTTTTACTGTAGCATTATGAACTTTACAATGAAGAAAAAGAAGTTTTACTGTCTTCGCGTTCTTTTCAAAACCATCAATATGACACAAAATATGCCATGTGTCTTTTTAGATTCCCATTTACCACACAAAAATTACAATTTCATACTCCAAAGTCTCTTTTACTATTTAAGATCCGAAAATCTCTGTATTTTGTCACACGCATCACACTTAAACATTTCATTTCATTTTTATTCTTAACATATCAATCATCATATAAACAAATATATAAAAACTATAAATTATAAAATTTATAAAATTTCAATTTTGACCCATCTCAAATAACACCAAATTCTTCAATTTCCCGATCTGGGTCTTTCTCATTTCATCCCAATTCAAGATCTTGAATAAGTTAAGATTTGATCAAATGGGTATTTATAAAAAAATGATTATAATGCAATTTGCCACTTGGGTTTTGTTTATATGTGATTATAATCAAAAGGGTCAGTGTCAGATTTTGTTATAGTTAAAAAAAATTGAATGTTTTTAGTGAATTAGTGATTAATTATGGGTTTTGATCACATGGGTGTTTATAAAAAAATGATTATGTTAAAAGGGTTAGTGTTAAGTTTTGTTTGAGGTTAGAAATTTTGGATCTTTATAGTGAAATTTTGGTTAATTATGGGGTGCATTTGCTCGAAAGGTGTTTCGACAAATGAGTATGTGGAGAAAGAATCGAAAAGATCATCAAAAAGGTTACTTGGTTCATCAAGAAGAGATGATGTAACACCCCCAATTTCGTGAATGCAGTGGAATTCAAACTGGGTGTTACTTCTTGGTACAACAGTTATAATAACAGAAAACGTACTCTAATTGAGTCGTTTTAAAACACTTATCATTCGATTCATTTAAACATCAGAGTTTACAAAATATAGAGGTCCCAGTAGTTTCAAGGTTTACAACTTACATTAAAAGAGTTTTTGAATGATAATAAAATTTATAGCCTTCTTGAGTATCCGTGCTCCTCCGTGGCAGCCTCGTTCATTATGGATCTGAGATAAACATGATAAAAGTGTCAACACAAAGGTTCATGAATTCATAGAGTTTGTAGAAAATAATGTGAAAACCTTGTAAAACTCATCGTTACTAGTATAAATAAATATTAAATGTAGTTTTCTAGGATTCCAAGTGTATGAGTATTGTACTAAATACAATATCACATGTAGGTAGTGTTTCTGTTGCTCTTAGTTCTTGACATCGAAACCTTAAATTTCTGTTACTGGTTTGTTCACAATTGTACCAAGTCTGTTGGTTTGTTATTATACCAATTCTATTAGTTTCGAGATCTACACCAAGTCCATTAGATCACATAGTTTGTACCAAGTACATGAAATCGTAGTCGGACCAAGTCCATAGAATCGTAATTTAGACCAAGTCCATAGAATCGTAATTTAGACCAAGTCCTTGCATCGTGGGTTACGTTGTTATACACCCACAACGTTGAAAATCGTTTGTTATTGCACTATCCTTTATGAAAACCAAAATGTAAATCTCGTACCAATAGAAATTGGAATAATTGTTGCAATAATAGCCTAGTAGATAATCTGTTGTTATACTTAGTGTTCCCAAATGTTCATTTCGTTTGTTTGCTCCAACTGAGTCAACTTAATGGTTACATTAATCCTAATGGATCTAACCATAATATTCGTGCTTACTACACATAGTGCTTAATGGTCCATGATATAGAAACTCTAAGTATGTCAATACTGTTACTTAGTATAAATAAACATTTAGTTCAGATAAACATGTAGTTTGCAAATAATCAAGATTGAAATTAAAATAGTTGAGCATGTATCTCCTCCAAATAGTTTACAAAACAGTTAAACGATAGAAAATGGGGCTATGACTCACCTTAATAACAGTTTACAAGTAGACGATGATGGCGATAGCTAATATCTCGAAACCCGAGTAGAACTCCAAAACTCCAAATTACTAGTTTATAAACCCGTGTAAACTCGTGAGAACACTAAATAAGCTAAACCGGAAAATTTCTTCCTCCTTTTTCTTTTGGCCGAAACACACACAAGCATGAGAGTGTTTGTGTGTGTTTTTATTTTGTGAAAAATGAAGCTAGTTTTTTTTTTCTATTTATAGGAAAATTTGAGAAAATATCTAGATATTTTGATGAATAGTGTTTAGATATTTTGATAAATAGTGTTTATATATTTATAAATAGTAACTAGATATTTATATATTAGAAGTACATGGTACATTGTTTATGCATGAAAATCGTGTAAAACGTTTATTTATTTAATTAATGATAATAAAAAATAATAGGTAAATAAGAGTAAGACATAAAATGAAGATGATATTACTGGAAACGTTCTAGCAATATGTAGATTAACCCTAGGATGAATAGTTAAAAACCAAAAATGCGAATTGTTACAGTCTCTACCCCTTAAGGGAATTCCGTCCCGGAATTCAGTGTGTGTTATATATTAATATACTAGTATGTTCGTGTAGCATAAAATGTTTAAAAGTCACATAATCGTCTGGAGGATGGAAGGCACGGAGAGCGAAATGCTATAAAATATTTTTGTGGAAAAGCAGTTATAGTTTAGGTCTCAATTAGACCCGTTTCTCTATAACTTTGCTCTAATACCAATCTGTAACACCCCCAATTTCGTGAATACAGCGAAATTCAAACTGGGTGTTACTTCTTGGTACAACAGTTATAATAACAGAAAACGTACTCTAATTGAGTCGTTTTAAAACACTTATCATTCGATTCATTTAAACATCAGAGTTTACAAAATATAGAGGTCCCAGTAGTTTCAAGGTTTACAACTTACATTAAAAGAGTTTTCGAATGATAATAAAATTTATAGCCTTCTTGAGTATCCGTGCTCCTCCGTGGCAGCCTCGTTCATTATGGATCTGAGATAAACATGCTAAAAGTGTCAACACAAAGGTTGGTGAGTTCATAGAGTTTGTAGAAAATAATGTGAAAACCTTGTAAAACTCATCATTACTAGTATAAATAAATACTAAATGTAGTTTTCTAGGATTCTAAGTGTATGAGTATTGTACTAAATACAATATCACATGTAGGTAGTGTTTCTATTGCTCTTAGTTCTTGACATCGAAACCTTAAATTTCTGTTTCTGGTTTGTTCACAATTGTACCAAGTCTGTTGGTTTGTTATTATACAAATTCTATTAGTTTCGAGATCTACACCAAGTCCATTAGATCACATAGTTTGTACCAAGTACATGAAATCGTAGTCGGACCAAGTCCGTAGAATCGTAATTTGGACCAAGTCTATAGAATCGTAATTTAGACCAAGTCCTTGCATCGTGGGTTACGTTGTTATACACCCACAACGTTGAAAATCGTTTGTTATTGCACTATCCTTTATGAAAACCAAAATGTAAATCTCGTACCAATAAAAATTGGAATAATTGTTGCAATAATAGCCTAGTAGATAATCTGTTGTTATACTTAGTGTTCCCAAATGTTCATTTCGTTTGTTTACTCCAACTGAGTCAACTTAATGGTTACATTAATCCTAATGGATCTAACCATAATATTCGTGCTTACTACACATAGTGCTTAATGGTCCATGATATAGAAACTCTGAGTATGTCAATATTGTTACTTAGAATAAATAAACATTTAGTTCAGATAAACATGTAGTTTGCAAATAATCAAGATTGAAATTAAAATAGTTGAGCATGTATCTCCCCTAAATAGTTTACAAAATAGTTAAACGATAGAAAATAGGGCTATGACTCACCTTAATAACAGTTTACAAGTAGACGATGATGGCGATAGCTAATATCTCGAAACCCGAGTAGAACTCCAAAACTCCAAATTACTAGTTTAAAAACCCGTGTAAACTCGTGAGAACACTAAATAAGCTAAACCGGAAAATTTCTTCCTCCTTTTTCTTTTGGCCGAAACACACACAAGCATGAGAGTGTTTGTGTGTGTTTTTATTTTGTGAAAAATGAAGCTAGTTTTTTTTTCTATTTATAGGAAAATTTGAGAAAATATCTAGATATTTTGATTAATAGTGTTTAGTTATTTTCATAAATAGTGTTTAGATATTTATAAATATTAACTAGATATTTATAAATAGTAACTAGATATTTATATATTAGGAGTACATGGTACATTGTTTATGCATGAAAATTATGTAAAAGCATTTATTTATTTAATTAATGATAATAAAAAGGGAATATGATGCCTGCTTCCTACTGCAGGCAATTACCTACTTTTTTTATAAAAAAAGGACACCACTTCTATAAACATGTCAATTACACCCATTCTCTTGCTTCACCCTCTACACCTTATAACCCAATGTAACATCATTTTTCCCATATCTTCACCATATATATCCAAATAATCAAATTATATATAAATAAACTATTAAATTATTGATAACTACTACATAACTTTAGTTTGAACATTATATCTTTAATTTTATTCTTTGCAATGAAATGCAAAACCCATGTCTTGCCACAAAATCAAACCTTACAATCTTGTATCCCCAGTTGACAAATTTGTATATTAACTAAAAAATAATGACGAGAATTAGTTCTCCGATTATATTGTTGTGCGTCAACCGTCATTGAAAGGATATCAGAGAGAAGGGGTGTTGTTGAGGTGTCGACTTGTCATCAATGGCGGAGACGTTACAAGCGACATGGAGATTGCGAAAATGTCGTTTCATTCTATTGATCTTGAGCCTCCTCCTGTTGGATCAACGATGCGTGTTGTTGTGCATTTATTGTATTTATGTTTACTTGCAAAGTTAGATTATTGTGTTACGATTTAGGCAAATCTCGCGTGTTTGGTGTTTATAGTAGATACCTAGTAAATGATATTTTGAGTTATGAGCAAAGCAGGCTAGGTTGGTTGGGATGTTATAATTGATATTAGGATTATGATCGGGTTTTATAACATATACGACGATGATATCCTTGTCTTCATTGCTAACTATAAGTCCCCTTTTCTTAGGATGATATGCTTGCTTTTGCATACATCATAGAAATTAGAGGTGCAGTATTATATACTTGATGTACTAGTTATATGTAAGATTATGGTAAAATGCAAGTGGGAGTGGCAAGGACAATGGTGGTAAGGGTGAATCTAGTGGACTAAAATAACACTAACTGCATTATTAAGAACTTATGTGGGAAGTAATTGAGCATCTTGTACTTGCTTAGAAGGAGCTAAGTTTAAAACAGGATCGCCGAGTTCATTTGGGTTAAGAGCATGCAATTCCTTAAGTGATAACCCAATCTCCTGCCTTGATGATATGTTGCAAGGATCACATTTATTCTCGAAATTCGACCGTTACAATGAAGGTCACCAGCTTCTAATTCGAATGGGGATGAATGAAATATCGCATTCAAAACTGCAGAAAGGCTTTACGTGGGCATGTACTGTCCATACATACATTCTTACCTACTTGTGATTGTGTTACTATACTTGGTAGATACTTCACTCTGAAGCAATTAGCATGTTATATTTGAAATTCATCAATCTTACTTGCGTCTAGTTCTAATCTGGAGTGGCCCTATAGTAACTGAGACGACGTATCCTCTTTGGATTGTTGTGACTACTAATGTCAATGCTTCTCTATATGTGGAAATATTTATTTTGGGTTTGGATTGATGTATTTATCTTCTATGTTTAGCTGAGAATGATTGATAAAAGAATAGGATTCCAGGATCAGTTATAGATGATAATATGCTGTGTATTACTGTATCATCTACATATTAGCGATCATGATATCAGTTGTATTTGTACTCCTTGCTTAGAGTTCTAAATTATCTATGTCATCTAGTGAATTATGTAAAAGACTAATAAGTGGTTGTCAATGCTATGTTTATACGTAGAATATTAAATGACTGTCATAACTATACATGATGGTTATACCAGTTCTATCAGTTACCTTTATATTAAAATGTTAATGAACATTGTACCATTGTTACTACATGTTTTATGTCTTCTTTGCATTCATAACTCTTCACTAAAGAGATTTATGCCTTGGCTCATTGAAGATCCTGATTTTTTTGTAATCTTTTTGTTGGCCACAGAATTTACAAGATCGCAGCAGTAGTATTCGCCAACTAGCAGCACTTCAAGAAGCAGTATAAACTAGAACGAGCAACATTATCCTAGACCACGAGCAATAGTAATTTGAAGCTAGCAGCAGAAACTAAGAACTCGAGCAGTAGTAAAACTCGAAAGCAGTAGTATCAAATAATGAAAGAATGGGTAAGAGAGCGGTCCACAAGGCGCTGATTGAATCAGCAGCGCTGATCGAAAGTAGTAGTATCAAATAATGAAAGAATGGGTAAGTGAGCTTATCAGTAAGTCCTAATTTTCGATAAACTTATATCAAGTGTTAAGGTGAGTAGGCGACATATTTATGAAGCATTGCCTGCTTGTAAGGGAGAACGATCTTTTTTGTAGATGGGAGAACTCAAGAAACTGGTTGAATAAGGTAAAATAAAATATATCGGTCTATCTGAAGCTGGTCCAGAAACCATCAGAAGAGCACACGCTGTTCATCCAGTAACAGTTGTACAACTGGAGTGGTCTTTATGGACTAGAGATGCTGAAGATGAGGTCATTCCTACCTGCAGAGAGTTAGGAATCGGGAGTGTTCCTTTTGCTCCATTAGGTACTGGCTTCTTTGCTTCAGGTGTAAAGTTGATGGACAACATCGCTGCTAACGACTATAGACAGGTTTGTGCTTATCTCATATTGTGTTTGATACTGCTGTTGATTGCTAAGTTGATCGATGTATGAGGTTGGTTTTTAACATGTATGCAATGGTACTGCTGGTCTATAAACGAGTTAGTACTGCTCTCGTTCGTTACTACTGCTAGTTGTATTTTAATGCTACTCCATCTTGGTTAATTCTGCTGCTAGGAAGCTCTTTATGCTGCTCATGCTTTTCAGTTACTACTGCTGAGATTGAAGATGTGGTTAATTGCAAGTTGGTTGGATTTTGTTGTTTATGTAATTGTCTCTTAAGTATAAGACCTGTTTATGATTAGTTTTGTTGTTTTAATTGACCAAGTAAGTTGTAATGGTCAGTTTACCATGTAAGTTGTAATGGTCAATTTACCATGTAAATGAAGATGTGGTTAATTGCCAGGTATATCAGTTGTATTTCTATTTCTTTTCTATTTTTCTTAATTTAATTGCTGAAAAATCATGAATAACTTGTAGTTTTTTAAGCACAGTTGTTGCAACATTTACATTCTGAGAATAAGCTGAGTAGAAGATTCCCCATTGGACTAGAAGATCAGATTAAAAAGTGGGATGCAGAAAAAATCAGAAAATTTCATGAATGGTAGTACTTCCCAGCGAATGCAACTTTGTATATTGTGGGAGATATTGATAACATAGCAAAAACTGTTCAACACATCGAAGTATGTCATGCTTTGCTTATCAACAACATTAGACATTCCTTCAAAGAATTATATATTAATTCAAAGTGTTTATGTGCAGGGTGTTTTTGGTCAGAAACATGTTGTCAACGCGGGTCAACTCTTTCAAATGTTTACCTGGATGGAACATATGGATGGCACACCATTTATTGGTTGATTTGGCAATGACATGGCTAACGCGTACCTATCGTTACAACACCTTCTTCTTTGGCGACCTTAAATCATCATGTAAATAACATTGATAAGGGCTGATCTTTAAGGTTTCTTAAGCATAAACATTCCACAGTTATGTTTTGAATGTTCGATTAGCTTTGGAGCACGATGCTTCTTGTTCACTCTTTATTTTGTTGATCATAGTTTATGTATTAGATCATGCTGGAAAATTATGTGTATGTGACCTGCCTTTGGATATTTGCAGAACCTATGGGTATGCCCAACAACCATTGTCAATTTCCCATAAAGATTGGTCTTTTCTCTTCCAAGTTTATTATTTTATGAATCTCGTCACAAAATTAAGGTTGCCCATGTCTTCATCATCATCATGCGATATCATAAAAAGAAGTATTTAAATCTATTTATATGGTAAGTTTCAATTAGCTTTGGAGCACGATGCTTCTTGTTCACTCTTTATTTTGCCCGTGTCTTTTCACCTTTTAAGTTCATGCTTTCGAATACCAAAACCTTTGGATAGACCATATTTGTTGTAAAAATCATATGCATCATCAGAAGTGGCAAAGGTTCTTCCTAGTATAGTATACCTTAAAGATGTGTTGTAAATATGTGTAAGATCTGTTACTTCTTCTTGTATGAGATAACCATTGTTGTCGATATCATCGATTAACGTATGTTCAAATTCATCACTATTTTCATCTATTTAGAACAAAAACTAAGAAAAGTTAGACAACTAAAATTATGTTCATCTTATGAATGAAAGCAATAATCCTTACACAAATAAGCTACTTCAACAAAAAAAAATCAAAGAGAATAAGTACATATGATCTCTTACTACTTTTTTTTAACAACATTGTCTTACTACTTGAAGAGACATTTTATCAAACACTTGTTAGGCAATTCGCTCAAAACATTTTTATGCATATCAAACACATTTCATAAAAACACATGTCATCTCTAACTAATTTTAGCAACTCAAACTTACTGACACCACTCTAATCACTAAAAACCACACTAAAAAAAACCAACAAAAATTCGCACTTTGCCCATGAACAGGACCATAAACATCAGAAGTATAAAAATGAGTAACACCAACACTAAGATCAATTTAATTATTTCTTCATCTGGTTTCACTGGACCATATCCACTGGACATAATTTTTTTAACAATTTTTTTGAGAAAAAGAATGAATTCAACAATGAAGAACATTTTGAATAGTATAATCAAACCTGATATGATTTGCACTTCGTTATTTGGATCGGTCCTTGAAAAACTCATGGAGTTTGACATGATTTTAGTGACAACTTTTTTTGGCGGGAGATTTTGGCGCCATAAAATGATGATGTGGTGAAGATCTGGGAAAAATGATGTTACATTGGGTTATAAGGTGTAATGGGTGAAGTAAGAGAAGGGGTGTAATTGACATGTTTATAGAAGTGGTATCCTTTTATATATAAAAAAAAGTAGGTAATTGCCTGCAGTAGGAAGCAGGCATCATATTCCCTATTAAAAAATAATAGATAAATAAGAGTAAGACATAAAATGAAGATGATATTACTGGAAACGTTCTAGTAATATGTAGATTAACCCTAGGATGAATAGTTAAAAATCAAAAATGCGAATTGTTACAGTCTCTACCCCTTAAGGGAATTCCGTCCCGGAATTCAGTGTGTGTTATATATTAATATACTAGTATGTTCATGTAGCATAAAATGTCTAAAAGTTACATAATCGTCTGGAGGATGGAAGACACAGAGAGCGAAAGGCTATAAAACATTTTTGTAGAAAAGCAGTTATAGTTTAGGTCTCAATTAGACCCGTTTCTCTATAACCTGGCTCTAATACCAATCTGTAACACCCCCAATTTCGTGAATGCAGCGGAATTCAAACTTGGTGTTACTTCTTGGTACAACAGTTATAATAACAGAAAACGTACTCTAATTGAGTCGTTTTAAAACACTTATCATTTGATTCATTTATACATCAGAGTTTACAAAATATAGAGGTCCCAGTAGTTTCAAGGTTTAAAACTTACATTAAATGAGTTTTCGAATGATAATAAAATTTATAGCCTTCTTGAATATCCGTGCTCCTCCGTGGCAGCCTCGTTCATTATGGATCTGAGATAAACATGCTAAAAGTGTCAACACAAAAGTTGGTGAGTTCATAGAGTTTGTAGAAAATAATGTGAAAACCTTGTAAAAATCATCGTTACTAGTATAAATGAATACTAAATGTAGTTTTCTAGGATTCCAAGTGTATGAGTATTGTACTAAATACAATATCACATGTAGGTAGTGTTTCTGTTGCTCTTAGTTCTTGACATCGAAACCTTAAATTTCTGTTTCTGGTTTGTTCACAATTTTACCAAGTCTGTTGGTTTGTTATTATACCAATTCTATTAGTTTCGAGATCTACACCAAGTCCATTAGATCACATAGTTTGTACCAAGTACATGAAATCGTAGTCGGACCAAGTCCGTAGGATCGTAATTTGGACCAAGTCCATAGAATCGTAATTTAGACCAAGTCCTTGCATCGTGGGTTACGTTGTTATACACCCACAACGTTGAAAATCGTTTGTTATTGCACTATCCTTTATAAAAACCAAAATGTAAATCTCGTACCAATAGAAATTGGAATAATTGTTGCAATAATAGCCTAGTAGATAATCTGTTGTTATACCTAGTGTTCCTAAATGTTCATTTCGTTTGTTTGTTCCAACTGAGTCAACTTAATGGTTACATTAATCCTAATAGATCTAACCATAATATTCGTGCTTACTGCGCATAGTGCTTAATGGTCCATGATATAGAAACTCTAAGTATGTCAATACTGTTACTTAGTATAAATAAACATTTAGTTCAGATAAACATGTAGTTTGCAAATAATCAAGATTTAAATTAAAATAGTTGAGCATGTATCTCCCCCAAATAGTTTACAAAACAGTTAAACGATAGAAAACGGGGCTATGACTCACCTTAATAACAGTTTACAAGTAGACGATGATGGCGATAGCTAATATCTCGAAACCCGGGTAGAACTCCAAAACTCCAAATTGCTAGTTTATAAACCCGTGTAAACCCGTAAGAACACTAAATAAGCTAAACCGGAAAATTTCTTCCTCCTTTTTCTTTTGGCCGAAACACACACAAGGATGAGAATGTTTGTGTGTGTTTTTATTTTATAAAAAATGAAGCTAATTTTCTTTCTATTTATAGGAAAATTTGAGAAAATATCAAGATATTTTGATGAATAGTGTTTAGATATTTCGATAAATAGTGTTTAGATATTTATGAATAGTAACTAGATATTTATAAATAGTAACTATATATTTATAAATAGTAACTAGATATTTATATATTAGGAGTACATGATACATTATTTATGCATGAAAATCGTGTAAAAGCGTTTATTTATTTAATTAATGATAATAAATTAATAATAGGTAAATAAGAGTAAGACATAAAATGAAGATGATATTACTGGAAACGTTCTAGCAATATTTAGATTAACCCTAGGATGAATAGTTAAAAACCGAAAATGCGAATTATTACAGATGAGAGTGTTGTGGAAGTTGATCATAGTGGTAATGATGGTAATGATGCTACTGCTAGACTAATTTCTGATGGAAATGTGGAAAATGGGGTTAGTTCGAGGCGAATGGTGTGGGATGAGGGTGATAGGAAGAGTGTTTTAGTGTTTGAGGAGCCTGTTGTGCAAGCGCAACCGTTTGTGCAAAGTGCGCAAAAGGCTGCGAATGTTGTGAAGGTTGAGAGAGGGAGTGAGAGGAATGGTGGGGTGTTTAAACCGGAAATATCGAGAGTGATTAGTGTTGGTAATGGTGGAGAAGAGGCGGCTGGTTGGCCGGGTTGGTTGACTGCTGTGGCAGGGGAAGCGATTAAAGGATGGTCACCATGAAGGGCGGATTCGTTTGAGAAGTTGGATAAGGTCTGCCAACATTTTTCTGTGTTATATATTGTAGCATTTTTATGTATGCTAATCCAATGTGATTATGTAGATGATTATAAATTTGTGCGTATATTACAAGGTCAAGTTGTTAGATTCTATGGTTGTGTTTTGGAAGTGATGATGCGCTATTGATTACGAAAACTTAGATATTTAGCTATTAGAAAATGGGCTTGAAAACTAGTGTTTGGAGTTGCTTATGCTGTTTGAAATCCGGTAATCTGATACAGTAAAAGTTCATTAAGTGTGTAGTGGTGGTGGTGGAGGGTGGTGGTGATGGTTGTGTGGTGGTAAAGGGTGGTGGTGATGGGATAGTAAACTGCAAAAAATGTTCTTGCAAAAAATGTCCCTAGTAGGCGAGGGTAAAATAGTCATTTCACATGGCAAAAAAAAGTCCCTGTAGTAGGCGAGGGTAAAATAGTCATTTCATACGGCATTTAACGAGATTTCCTAAAGAGCGTTAGTCCAAAAACTAAATTTGCAACTACAGTAACGCGGAAAGGACATAACTCGCAGAAAATTGAAAATTTAGGGACATTTTTCACTTTTTTTTTCGAGGACAACTTTCACAATTTTCGCAAAGTTTAGGGTCATTTTTCGCAGTTTACTCTATTATGTAATATGATGCAAGTGTACATCAAATGTGTAATTTTCTCAAGACTTCGCGACCGTGCGGGCGTTTTTACTATAGCCCATTTTTTCTTTAGCACGCCAAATGCTTATTCCACATCTTTTCTTGCTGCTTCATGTGCTTGCTTGTATCTTATTCGCTTTGTATCATTCGAGCCTGGCTGTGAAATAGACTTAACAAGAACAGCCCATTCCGGATATATCCCGTCAGTAAGATAATATCCCCATCTATAATTCACGTCGTTAACCACAAACGGAACCTCTGGTGCTTTCCCGTCTTTAAGATCGTTTAAAAGAGGTGATTGACGTATAACGTTGACGTCATTGTTCAACCCTGCAACACAAAAGAACGCATGCCAAATCCATAAATATTGTGAGGCAACCGCTTCTAATAACATGAATGGATCTGGCCCGGAATCACCCCTAGAAAATTGACCACGTAGATGTTGTGGGCATTGAGCCCATGGCCATAACGTACAGTCAATGCTTCCTATCATCCCAGGAACGACGCCATATGCTAATTGACGAATTGCAGAAGTACACTTCACTAGCGGAGAAATGTCATATCTTCCCGAACAATCATATGATTGTTGAAAATATGGGAAGTTATCAGTAAATTCCCAAAAAATGTGTGTGAACAGTGTTCGACTCATTCTGAATTATTTACGGAATAAATACTCGTTGTACATTGGTGCTTCACTGAAGTAAGCCGCCACAAGACGCTATTGAGCACCGTAACGATCTCTATCAATAGAGTTTCGTAGGTTTTTTGGGATTGTAGAAGTGGAAGCTTGAGAAGTGTAAGCTTGAATAACCAAAGCGGCGTCCTTGACAAACTCGAATAACACACTATTAACTTCCTCTTCGTCATCTGTATCATCAAAAAAGAATTGATCGGAATTCATTTTTTTATTTGAAGGATTAAAATGTGTGTAGAAAGGATTGAGTTGATAGTGTATAAAAATTTAGGGAATGGAGGTTTTTATAGAGAAAAAGTAGGTATTTTTTTTATTTATTTAAAAGTAGTAGCCAACGAAAATATTGCCAGACCGAACGAAAATATTGTTGTTTGGGGGGGGGGCTTCGTTTGGCTGTAAGGTAACAAGGAGACGCGTCTCCCTTGGCTAGACACAAAATTTGTGTGTGTGTGTGTGGGGGGGGGGGGGTTAACACCCTTATTACGATCAGTCTAATGGTTTGTACTTCTGTCTATCTATCTATACCATACATATACTATATAAAGGAAAAACCCTCAAAGTAGAAAAGTAGAAAAATTAAGTAAACTATTTATGAAAACCATAAACTTTTATTATTATTTTCGTTAATAACTCATCTTATTTTCATTCAGTTTAAATAGTGTTAGTGTTTAATCAATGTTTTAAAAACCGGGTCTCTAATCGACCCGGTCGAGTCACCCGGTCAACCCGGTCTTCCACAAAAGTTATACAAAGAAAAGTATATATATATATATATAAATTAAGTAACGGTTAATTAATTACGAACATCGTAAAATATTTATACAGTGAATAAAGAGTAAAAAGAAATAAATGGTAATCGGATAAGAGGAAATAAAACATAATAAATTATCCGTCATTACAAAGTATATGCTTTTAGTTCAAATGCGAAATGAAGCTTCTTTATACACCACATTGGTCGTTGAATTTGTGTATTTACCATCTCTATCACAACATAAAATCTTCAAACCCTTCATTCTCTTGACCCTTGAGCCACCGACATATAGTTGCCCATGAGAGAAAACCGGCCTCTGAAGAAACAACCCAACCTTAGACAACGTTTAGCCTTGACTTTTATTAATGGTCATACCGAAGTAAATTTGAACAGGGAACTGTCTTCGATTTAGTTTAAACGCATCATATCATCTGACGGGCTAATGACCATACGCGGTATTGCACAAATAGTACCGACACTCCCACCTCATATTATCTTAGGTTCAATAATATTAGTTCCCATTCTTAGTACTTGAAGCCTAGTTCCGTTACATAGTCCGGCCTTCTTGTCAATGTTTCGCATGTACATAACCGGAGTACGTATTTTGAGTTTTAAACTATGGTGCGGAATTAATATCAAAACATTTTATGTTAAAACAACCTACTTTAAAGGTATTAATATTTTATGAATTTGATATAGAATCTAAAAAATAGGACAAATGATAGAGATAGAATCACAATTAAAAATAGGACAAAGGATACAAATAGAACCACATTTAGAAGTGCAATGTCCAATAATGATGTTGTTTCTCTAGCACCTCGGTCAAAATGGATGTGAACCTGCCCTTGCTTGAACTCTTGGTGCATCTGCTTAATAAGGCATAAAGGTGTGGCCAACAACACCTGTTCCTTCAGCATCTACCTTCCCAATTATGATCTTCCTCTTCTTCTGCACGAACTTGAACATGTCCATTAGAGTATCGTGAGATATTTTCTTTGACTCAAGGGATGAACTCTTGCGAAAGTGAAGAAGAATTTAAATCACTTAACATACCTGATGGTGCTCTTTATAATTTACATCTCCCTAGTCACATCCAAAAACTTATCTCATTTAGCCGCCATAGAGTGACTTTAGTACCTTAATAACTGGATATCGATATCTATTCCAAATTATTTTATGAAAGACAAGCTTAATACATACTCGAGTATTTGACCCTTGATCCACCTGTCATACACCTGTAGTATTTTAATAAGTGGACTTGATCGGACTGGACCTAACTATACCTGACCTGACCTATGACCAAACTTGAGTATTTGACCATTGACCCGACCCGGCATACACCTGTAATAATCTCCTGCACCAAACCGAAACCATCTCAGACATATGGTGTGCAAAAATTAATATAATCTATTATTTTCACTATTAACAATACACAAGAAACTAACTATGATCTTAGGGTGTGTTTGTAGAAGCTTATTTCAAACTATTAATTTGTTTTAAAAAAATGAGCATATCACTACTTTATAATAAACAGGTTAGAATTATGTCTAAAGACTTAGGATTACTTATCTACTTAAAGATTAGGCATATACAAATTTTAATAACCAATCCCAAACTCCTTTTTAAGAACGTAATAATCATGTAATCACAGTCAAATGACAAAGTCAAACGCATCTTATAAATGACTAAAAAAAATACTACATTTTGATACCTCTTGGACACAAAGATGAAGGTTAAGATCACCATTAGTATTCTTTTTTTTTTTTTTTTTTTTTTTTGAACTTAGCATCAGTATTCATCCAAGAAACACAAAGTACTTAAATTACTTAAATTTATCCTAATAATTCCTAACAGAGAATCAATAATATCTCTTAATAATTTTCGACAATTTTTTATGGCATGTACTCTTCTTTGAGTGCTTTTTTTTTTCTTTATTTTCAAATTATATGTCTTGGGTAATTTTATTAGTTTGGTTTTTGGGTTTAGTGTAACTGTCAAGTGGGTTATTTTTTTGGTATACATTTAAGATGCCCAATAGGTACCTTTTTAATACCCATTAAGTGTTGGTTTTTTAAGTGTTTTTGATAAATTTTTTTGGTCCAATACATGTAGCTCAATAAGCAGTCGTACCAAGTTATACAAAACAAAGATATCAGAATTATATGCAAACTATTTCTTGTTGTGAATTAAAGCTTCCAAGGTGTTAATGCTGCTCATGTAATTACAACTGCTCATGGTTTACACAAGAAATGCTCTAAGTCATTACTGCTGCTGGTTATAAAGGTTAATGCTGCTTATGGAAGTTAAGACTGCTGGAGTACATTAAGACTGCTGACAGACTTCAAGGAAAAATACTCTAAGTAGTTTATGTTGTTAGAAGAAAACTTAGTGCTGCTAGTACTAAGTTAATGCTGCTAGAGACTTAATGCTGCCAGAATAAAGAGTTAGTGCTACTGATTCATTATTAGTGCTGCTGGAGTATTAGAGTCGGCTTGATATGTATAGTATATTTAGATAAGTATAGAAAATATTCTAAAAAGATTTATCTTGTATAGAAAGTTATTGTAAGCCAACTAGGACTCCTTAGTCTATAAAAGGGGGGTCCTAGGGCATAGAGATAGATACATCATAGATACATCTTAAGATCTTAACAAAAATTTTATAGAACTTCAAGGTTGTAAACCCTAATACGTAAGTATTCATATTATATCAATAATATTGAAGTGTTTAGTTTGATACAATTGTGTTCTTGTTTACTGTTTTATGCAATATAAAGTTCTTCTTAAGATCAAATACAAGATTCCGCATTGTATTTGATAAACTTCAATACAGTTTCCATACCTAGTTGTTTTAGATTTATCTAAGATAACTAACCCTTACAAGCTAAGGAATTCGATCAAGTGTATTAACTGGGATCAATAAGTGGTATCAGAGCTTGTGTTCTAGAAGCTGTGATCAAGAAGAACCTATTTAGACTCAAGGCTGTTCTGATCTTACTGAAGACATGGATTCAGAATCTACACATATGATTACTGCATCAAAGGTGCCAATGCTCAAGTCTGGAGAGTATGAGCTATGTAGAATGAGAATAAAGCAGTATATTCAGATAGTTGATTATTCTATGTGGGAGGTAATAGAGACTGGCAATACTTTACCTAAAACAGAAACTTCTGATGATGGTGTTGTCATTATCTTGCCTATTAAAACTGCTGAAGACAAGGCACAAAGAAGACTGGAAGTTAAGGCAAGAAGTACTCTCATGATGGGCATTCCTAATGACCATCAGTTGACTTTCAATCACATCAAGGATGCTAAATTGATGTTAGAAGCTATTGAGAAAAGGTTTGGAGGGAATGCTGCTACCTAGAAGACCAGGAAGAACCTTTTGAAACAACAATATGAGAATTTTGCTGCTCCAAGTTCGGAAAATCTTGATCAGACCTTTGACAGACTTCAGAAACATATTAGTCAACTAGCACTAGTGGAAGTAAAAATTCATCAAGAAGATATAAATCAAAAGTTTCTGAGAAGCTTGTCACCAGAATGGAACACACATACTGTGGTGTGGAGAAACAAGGCTGGTCTTGATACAATGAGTTTAGATGATCTGTAAAACAATCTACTAGTCCTCAGATTGTGCATGAGGATTTGGAACAGATTCATCCAGATGATCATGAAGAGATGGACTTGATGTGGCAGATGGCTATGTTGACAATGAGGGCAAGGAGATTTTTGAAGAATACATGAAGAAACCTCAAGGTCAATGTAATACCCTAAAATATGGACTACATTTTTTTTTATTCTTTTGGTTTATAACCTAAGTTAATTAATTAAATAGGTGATGTATTAAACTATATGTTATAAAATAAATACATAATATAAAACCTATCCTAATCTTTTATTATAAAATGACTTACACTCTTATTCCCTAAAATATGTACACGTTTTGTTTAGAGAAGATAGAACCGAAATTGTGATCACCTTGAGCATCCACACATTTTATTTGAAGACTTGATAAGAGCATATAATCACAAGTATTATCCTACAAAAATAAAAGATTTTGTTTCCTCCTCCTAACCTAAAATAAGGTACGACATTCCCTTGATAATCACATACACGCTTTTCTTTCAAAACACAATTACGGCCCATCTTTCTCCTCTCTATACCGAACCCTAAACTCTCCCCCAAATTCAGATATTTCTCTCCCAAACTCAAGAAGAAGAAGGGGTTGAAGATTGGTGTATTGTTGTTGATTTGTGGTCTTGTCCTTGTTCTTTTGATCCATCCTTGTCTCGACCTAATAAGGCATTCATGTATCCCTCTTGTCTTTTAATCCATAATGTACGACTCATACATGAATAAAATCAGATTTAAACATGTTGTACTAAACTTAAAAATCATGTAGTTATGCTAATCTATATGTCTCGTAAAAAGGTAACTCGGATAACAAAACCATACGCCTCATGGAATCATAAAACTTGTAATATTCTTGTGTCGACGTCATGTTATTTTTCTTTTAATTCAAATCAGATTTTATACAAGCCCTAGGTCTATGTGTTTAAGCCCTAATATGAGCATTAAAGACAATTAATATGGCTAATGAATTCTAGAAACCCTAGATAATTAATAAGGGTCGGATATGGTATAAAAGAGTTATGGTTTGTTTGTGATTTTATGTGTGCATGCTGTCCAGAAATTGGGTCGGGATCAAGGGGGTCTAACTTGATGATACCAATATGTTTTTGCATAATTTTTGAGTCTAAAACTGAGTTCAGGAAGTATACTTGTTGTATATCAAGTTTGGTAGTCGTTAGAGGTGGGGAGAGTAGTCTTTTGAATTTTGGAAGATTAAGTGTCAATCCTGAGTTTAGGAGTCTAAAAATTCAGTGGGTGTTTTTGAATTTTAATTTCCAAACCTTAAGGGGTTAAGAGCTATAATTCGACAAGGGTAATATCTAGAATATGTGTGGCTTCTTGGAATTTTGTTGGATTTTTCTGAAGTGTCAAAATGGGTTGGTTAAGGGCAAACTTTCTGGGTGTTTGTGCAGTTATTTTTCTGGGTAGGTCTGGAAAGATGAATTTTAAAGGGGTACTTACACTTATTAATAAAATCTTAAAAAATTTGAGTAATTACTTAACTCATGTGGGAACATTAGGAAAAATTAGGAGAGTATTTAGAGTTCATTTGATGTGTCTTAAAATTCATAAGATACTGACCCATATTTGTATCAGAAACCTAAAATAAGTTATGAGTATAACTATAAGTATAAATCGTTAAAAACCATTTGTAACTTATGAAATAAACATATAAGTATTAAGTGATCCCTATTTCGTGTAGATCATTTGAAGAGGCGCGATGTTGTTTCCTTGTGTTCATTCAGTCGTTTGCTTTCCTTTCATTCGCGTTAAGGTACATATATTCCACCCTTTTTCAGTAAGGGTATCTCATGACTTTTAATTCCTTGATATTTGCTATTTTGATTTATGATTCATTTGATATTCGTTTAGTTATTCTGTCTAATATGGGTTGATTCATTCATTCTCTCTTGTGACTTCAATATTCATATTAGAATCCTTTGAGACTTTGTAACCCATCTAATATTATGACTTCGTGTAAAAACCTTTTTGAACATATATCTTGATGATGGTTTTGGGAAATACTATCTTTAAAATTATTTCTATGACTACGAGGTAAAACCATTTTTTATATGAAGGCTTAATAACTCTCATAAAATGGTTTTTAAAAGAATACTTTCATGAAAACAACATTTAAATGATTTCACAATTACATAATTTGGTTGTACTCTATCCTTAAGGATTCTCATGACTCATTATTTCCTGATATTTGTTATGCTTTGATCCGTATTTGTTTAGTTATTCGTTTGATTACTCGTTTCATGCTATATTCTATTTGTATAGCTATTATTTGAGTTGGATAATTTATAATTATCCCTTATCATTAGATTGCATGTACTATGCCTATTATGTTGCCCATATTTGTAGCAGTCATGGGGAGTCCATGGCCTTGCCATTAATGCACCAATGGTATTGACACTATCTGTGGAGGTGGGTTTTTGTCCACAACGTTCCCATTTGTTTATATAGCTGTATATATGGCGCACCTGGCCCGTGTTTATTATATGTATGTTTAGTCTAGAGCTAGCATATGTATCTCTGTTTTGAAGTGAGCGTATGGATGCATCCTAGGTACTTTGTTTAGTTCAGTTATTTAGTGAATGGATTGTGTGTGTGCCATACACCCCATTTCACACTAGTACTATTGGAGTCTGCAGCTCCTATGTACAATTTGCTATGATATGATATATGTTTGTTACTTGGGCATTTCCTTGTTATGATTTTTATCCGTTTCATATTCCTTGTTGTGCTTTGATTCCATTATCATATATCCCATATTTCATTGATATCTTGTTCAGCAGGTTCTCGTGGTTCCGTTTCACTTATCCGTTCATTTTACTACTTATTGTGACTTATATCATTTTTATCCAGCAGATCCTTATGATTTCATTTCAGTTATTCTCTTGCTTAGTTATCCATTTGTATATATCTGTTCACTGAGCTTGTTAAGCTCAGCCGCATTTTCTTTTCCTGTGGCAGGTTCTAAGAGGGAGGCTGGGATTCGAGTGATGAGTGCTTAGGAGCTCTTAGTGGAACACCTTGATAGCTTCCCATGGATTAGAGATGCATTTAGAGTTTTTCTTTTGGACTTAGTTTGTATTTTAGTATGGAAGTTGTAATGTTCAGACTTAGTACTTTATCTTTTCCTTAGAATACCTTTGTTAACATTGTATTATTAAAGTCTTCCGCTTGCGTATGTTTTGTTTGACGCCATAAATGTGACATTTGACCCGTTCTCAGATGGGGGTGTTACAATTATGGTATCAGAGCGAAGGCTTCGACTTGTAGTACATAAAATCATGACCTGTGAATATTAGGCCCTTAGGTTTGCACTATAGGAGCGTATGAAACAACCTTTGAGAATTTGCCTTAGGATTCCCATTCTGGAGGAATTTAAGATATGACCGGTGAGGATTAGTTAGACTATGTGATAAGACATTTGTTAGATATATTGCTTCCGCATCACTCTGATTCGTACCCCTACCTTTTTAGTTAAGCCCCATTTAAGATCATTCTTTCTGGAGATTTAGGAAACTTATCATGTTGCTCAGCATGAGTTTAGTGACCAAGTAAGTTTAAAATGCCTTGAAAATTTTATGGTTATGCCTTACACTATATGAGTTTTATATTCTGATTCCGACCTTAACCTCTGATTCGTTTGTTAATCATTTAGGTGCCTTTTCGACCATTCTGAGGATTCTTATGACCATGATGTGTTTAAAACATTCGATGATTTCCCTTGCTTTTGTTAAGCATATTAAGGTCCCCTCTACACTATTAAGTTATGCCTTAACCCTTTCCACTCCTATGAGAAATCTGGTGGTGAGTAACCACGAGTATAGGAAATTGTCCATTTCGTTCTGACAATAGGATTCGTTCTGCTAAATTGTTTCCTTTGGAAGTATACGGTTTCAATGTCATTCTGGTTTGGACCGGCGGACTAAGCATGTAGATGCTAACTACTGTCATACTACGTCCCACCTTTGGCGTTTTGAACAATCCTGAATTCCTTACCATGATTTCCGACTGATTAACCGTTGTTATCATTACTACCCTGAAAACTCGTACATTATTCTTCGTGGTTGTGAAGGTTTTTCTAGCACCTATTTAATACACCGTTGGATGGATCTTCCCTTGAGAGCCATTTTGCCATCTGAATTTTCGTGATGTAATTCCTGAACGAACCACCAAGATTTCCACCTGAATGTGAAGTTGATATGACATGGTACTAAGAGATTGTTTAGTTACGACTCGAGGTGGAATATGATACCAATAAAGGCATGATTATATGATGCAAGTATTATGATGCCTGATCAACGTGATAATACAAACATCATATAACTTGAACTTATTGGGAGCATAAGATATCTTGAGAAGTGCCGGAACAGTAAGGTATGATGAAATAGAACTCTATCTGTATGGAACGACGTTTTGCCTGAATCTGAAACTCCATATTGAATGACACCATTTAGATAGGAAGAACTGAAGGAACAACTTGTAAGTGGTTTTATTTGTCCGAGTACACCTCTGTTGACTACCTCGGTTTTTATTCGTAAATAGGAAGGATAGTAGTAGGAGATTATGTGTTGACTTCTGGAAGCTGAACCGTATTACTGTTAGAAACCGTTATCCACTACCTCGAATCAACGATGTATCTGATCCATTTTAGGACGCGAAGTTTTCCTTTAGATGGGTTTATGGCTTGAAGATATTCCTAGAATTGCCTTCGTATTCGTTACGGCCACTATGAGTGCTAGTGATGCCAACAGTATTGGCTAATGCTCTGACTGTTTATAGACTTGATGAATCGTATCTTTCGTGAGTACTGGGACAAATTTGTCATAGTATGACATCTTGGTGTATTCAGAGACGAAGGAGAAACATGAGGATCATTCTCGTATTGTGCTAGAAATTTTGCGTTAGAAGAAGCTTTAAACAAAATTCTCGAAAGGGTGATAATGTGATTGGGACGAGAGACGTTCTTAGCAGATGGTATCATTTTGGATCCTGCAAAGATTGGGATTATCACTAAATGGTCAAGACCGACGACAGTTACTAGGGTTAGAACCTTTGAGTCTTGCAGAAGGATTGTGGAAGATGTTCACGACTGGCGTTATCATTGATGAAGCGTATGAGAATAGAGGAGAAGTTTAGTTAGGATGAGGAACGAGAACTAAGTTTGAAGAGCTGAAACAGGAATTAGCTTCTAGGTGGGTACCAATTTTGGGAATGATTTCAAGAAGAGACTTAGTTATACACTTGTGTAGCACGGGAAGGATATCGCTTATGCATCAAGACAACTAGAACCGCAGGAGGCGGAATATCCAACACATAACTTGGAGTTGGAAGCAGTGATCGTGTCAGAAATTCGCGTTTTACTTCACAGTTCTAGGGAGAACTACAGAAGGCTGGAGGAATTAGACTCAAGTTAAGATTTCTTTTCACCCTCAGATAAATGGACAGAAGGAATGAACTATTCGGACTTTAGAGGATATGTTAGGATCCTGTACTTTGGTAGGGATGAAAGTATAGAACATCTTTTGTTGGAAGGGGGTTAGTGTGACAAACCGTATTTTCAGGTCAAAAATTTAACTTTGAAATTTTACTATTCATTCCCAAAAAAAAGAAGAAGTTACTATTCATTATCGTAGTTTTTACTATTCATTATTTTTTCGAAAATTTGACTTTTCGAGTATTAATTTCAAGAAACTTTCAGAATTTAATCGCATAACCAGGAAACATCATTTGGTGCACAAAATATAGACTAGAGTTAGTCTACATATTGCCAATGTCATCATATTCATTTTAGGTCTTGCATGTGTTTGCATTATTTTTCATTCACATTTGTAAACGCTTTTACACGATTTTCGTGCATGAACAATATTCCCGATACTCCCAACAATGGTTTTAATATATTTTAATACTCATTACAATGTTACAAAAATTCTAATATTATTTTACACGGTATTTTAAATTCATTTAGTATATATATTCTTAAATATATATATTTACGACAACTTAAGTAATTGCGAAACGATAATTATTGAACCACCCGATATTTATACAAAATACATTTTTATAATTTTTATAACTTCAGTACACTTTATTTTGTTCCGCTAAAATTTATTTCTAGCTAACTCAATACCTAAATAATAAATATCTACTTTTAATTACACTAAATCTAACAAAATCCTAGACAAAGAAATATAAACATTAATGAGCCCCCAAGCCCCCCCCCTCCCTTCCCCCTTCCCCCTTCCCCCAATTTTGGCCAACATGCCCCCCCCCCCATTCATCCTTTTTGACTTTTGACCAAAATATTGAAATTACCATTTTACCCTTTTATTAAATTACCAAAATGCCCTTATTTGCACTATAAATAGAAAGCTAACACATACTTCATTTTACACTTAGAAAAATTCACCAAAACTCTCTCAACACATACAACCCCCCTCCCTTCCTTGTGATGTTCGGCCAAGAAGGAAAGAACAAGAAGAAAATGTGATGTTTGCTTAAAATTTGCTTAATTAGTGCTTATACGGGTTTTATACTAACTATAAATCGATTTGGAGTAACCATTGCGGTTCTATTGTTCTAGCTCTTACCAAAAATTCATCACCATCAAGTAAGCTTAAAAACCATTTTTATAACTTTACTTATGTATTTTATACACTTCATATGCTTACTTATGCATTATTAAGTTTAAATATTTATTTAATCTCATTTCGTCACCTATATCACCTATATATACATGGTTGTGAGATTTTATTATGTTTTTATATTGGAACTATATTAACTGTTGAAGAATTGGTGGAAGAGTTATGATAGTTTTTGGGAGTTGATTTGAGGTAGATCTATAAGTTAAAAGTGTAAAAAAATGTGTTTTTTGAATATATATGGATAGGCTGTCCTAAATTAATTTCTACAGAAAAATAGGTTGTAGTAATACAAGATTTGGCTAAAAATATAGAAAATAGACTTTATAACGAAAACGTGGTTGCTTGAATGGTTAAAAACGGACCTACAACGAATAAGATACGTTAGTTTAATTTTAACGACGAAAACTAATTCTCTGAAGATATAGGATGCTGTCAGAATTTTTCAAGGGATAAAACCCGACGTTAAATGGTAACTAGACTAGCCGAGGCCTTAAAAATATGTTAGTATACTTAAATACCTTCGCAGGGATAGGTAGAACTTAGAAAACGGACTTAAAACGAGTAAATTATGGCTCCCCAAAATTTTAGACGAAATTTATAAATTTGATAGCTTTTGTTGAACCATTAAAAGCTGATGGAAATTTTGAAAATAGAATTTGGACACTTTAGAAGCGGAATTAGCCAAAACGACTTAAACGAAAACGGTAGAATGTCATGTATACTTATTAGGCGCGTTAGAAGATTTCTAGAACACTAAATAACGAGGAAACTATAGTCAAAATATGTTATGCTGAAAATATATTTATTTCCACTATTGACAGCGTTTCGTCAAAAGCAGTTGGAAAATGTTTTTGGGACATTTTAAGTGTTTTAGAATCAAAATGAGCTAAAATGGACTATATAAAAGACGAAACATTCTATGAGTACATTACTATCGAGTCGGAAGTTTTTCATGTAAACTATTAATGATGTGGTAAACGTTAAGTACTTGGATATTTATAAACATATAGTAGAGTATATTATTTTTCTATAAATAATATACCTCGACGAAATAATATTTTCACTACTAAATTACTTTGCTAACATATATGGGTGATATAAGATTTATAAAAAGCTCATACGCATCATTTCACTTCATTGCACAACCTAAAGCACCTCGTTAATTAACTAGGTCACGGTTAAGACTTTCGGGTTACGTTTCGAGCTTGAGCATTTGTTTCGCTATCACAGCAATACCTTGTTGAGGTGAGTTCATGGCCCATATTTTACTTATTTTGAAATACTTTTGGGGGAGAATACATGCTCGTTTTTATCTAAATGCAATACTTGTTTTACTTGAATATGCTACTTGTTTACTCAAACCATTACTTGCTTTACTTATAAATTTGTTGCTTACTTGAATGCGTTATATATTCACATGTTACATACTTAATTCTTTTTACTCATGGACACAAGCACTTTGAACGAATATTCATACATGACCGAATGGACTGGTCATATAACCGAATAAACTGGTAACATGACCGAATGAACTGGTCACATGACCGAATGAACTGGTCACATGACCGAATGAACTGGTCAAACCAATTTTAAATCTTGTGGTCCACATATTACTTGTTGTTTACTTAAACCTGTGAACTCACCAACCTCGTGTTGACACATTTTAACATGTATTTTCAGGTTCTTAAAGTGTCAGCTTACATTTGGCGGCAGTTGGCATGGCATGGCATGTTTATAGGATCAAGATACTCTGATATTCATTTGGGGACCACTTTATTTCTTTTATGGGCATGTATTTATGCATTTTATTGAACGATGTAAAACAAAATACTTTTGATTATGAAAATTTCTTCTAAACGGATATGGTAAATCCGATGAAGCGAAAAGTGTACCGCTTTTAAGGGGTCATTTAAGCCCTAAATCGTATTTATTTGATCAAATATTGCCCTAAATCGTTCCTTTTGTCATTTTAGGTACTTTTGAGGAGAAATCTGGAAAAGGAGGCATTTTGGACGTTTTTGGAGCATAAAAGTGAAGAAAACGGCAAAGTCTCAAAAATCGGCTAAAAGTTACCTTTGACGGCGTCACAATTTACTCTGGACGGCGTCATGCCTTGGCAAGAAAAGTTGGACGTGAAATTTACTCATGATAAGCCAGTGAAAATAGCATGTGAATTCTGACGGCGTCACGCTTTAACTTGATCAAGGGCGTCACGGCTTAAATCAAAAGGGGACGGCGTCACGTTAAAGGTTCGACGGCGTCAAGCCTTGATAAGCCAGAATGGATTTTGGAAGAGCTAAAGAGGGACGGCGTCAAGAAGGTCATCCGGGAACCCTAGAAGCGGCGAGGTGACGGCGTCACACTCCATAAGGTGACGCCGTCAGATCCAAAAATCTATATATAG
The DNA here is from genome assembly GCA_021014915.2 of Artemisia tridentata subsp. tridentata. NCBI lineage: Eukaryota > Viridiplantae > Streptophyta > Magnoliopsida > Asterales > Asteraceae > Artemisia > Artemisia tridentata. The sequence continues at coordinate 308,716,464 of CP139507.1, forward strand.
TTTTCTAATTTTTTGTCATTAGTGGAGAGCTTAGTGTGTGGAATTTTGGGAGAAAACCCTAAGACGAATTTAGCTTCTTTTTCAAGGCTTTTTGCCTTGAGATCTTCCATGTTACATTGAAGATAAGTTATCAATTAATCATTCAATATGTCTATGTGTTGTTTGATTTTATCTTATTCTTGTCTTTTGATTAACATGTTAGGCTAAATTTATCTTGTGTTTGCTTAGATCTAATGAAACCTAGCTATTGATTATTGGTTATTAGTGTGTTGTTAGTTGTATTGGATGGTTGTTTATCTATGTTAGGCTTAAGAAAACTGGCTAACTTCCTATTCGGTAACTTGCTTGAACGTCTTAAGAAACATGAACCAAATGCGTACTAAAGGTTTTTATGGTTGTATTTAATGCACAAGCGAATTCTAGTGATCCCATGTTAGGAGCTTCCTAGCCGGCTCGACATAGGAGTGAAGTAGGAGCTTGTAGAGTTGGGGAAGTAAGTACGCCACCCCACGAATGGTATTAAGGAATACACCCGTCATCCACGCGACTAATACACACTAATTAACCGGTAAAAGATAGTTAGGGAGTAAGGAAATCTAAGTAAACACATTTCTCTACACATAAGTTTCTCACCACATTTTCATTTTTGTTATTTTATTTTATTGCATTCGTAGTAAATTTGGGTTAGTTGATTAGCAACTAATTCCGCCCACTCTTTCAAACCCGAGATTTTACTTGCTTTCATAAAAAATATAAAAAACATAAAAAGAATCTTCCTCAACCCTTAGACCTAATTAGAGTAGTCTTTCACACCTAACGAACACTATTCCCTGTGGAGAACGATCAATCCCCCGTACTTACCACTACACTATACTACATCGGTCAGGTACACTGCCTGGTGGGGTTGTAAGCCTCTTGAGATCCCTCGAGAGGTAAAACCTGTTGTAAGGTTACAAAACCACGCATCAAGTTTTTGGCGCCGCTGCCGGGGAATAGTTATTGTTTAGGTTGAATTGTTATTTCTATTAGGTCTACTCACTAGATTCCTTTCTAGTGAGATTTTTTATTTTATTTTTCTAGGTATTCTTTAGTCTATCTATTTTCTTTGTGCTTTTGTTCGTAACAGATTTTCATTGACTATTCAGTTTGCCATTATGGAAAACGCGAATCCACCCCTTACACCTGGCGAAGTGGCTTTGTTGCGTAGCCAACTTGAGAATGAGATTAGTGAGCTCAGGGAGCTCAGTAGAATGATTGATATAGAGCTTGATTATGCCTTGAACAACTTAGGGACCGCCATATACTCAGATAATTACTTAGAACGTAATAATCTTACGGTTGATAAGTTGATTGAGAAAATTGAGGAAGTGAAGGTAGATCCTAGGTTGGATGATTGTTTCAATGAATACCCCACTAAGGAGGAGATTGCTTACTATAACAACCTAGTTGATAACCCTCGACCACCTTTTGTTAGAATTGACCCAAAGATTAAGAGAGGTGATCCCGGGAATGTGAAGATACCATGTATGATTGGGTACCAATACGTTGAGCATGCTTACATTGACTGTGAATCCCCAATCAACGTTATGTCCTCAGGCCTTTATAGCCAAATCATAAACACACCACTTGAGCCTAGGATGGACCCCAAGTGTCCAGGCGGAGTTTGCAACTTCGTTGGAAGGATTAAGGATATACATATCCTTGTTGGGAACTTTACCTTTGTCACCAACTTCATGATTTTAGAAGATATGGCAAGTGTTGTTGACTGCCGCCTATCTCGCGTTGTGTTAGGTAAGCCATTTATCGAAGCATCCAATTTAAGGTATGACCGTTTGAAAGGCACGGTTCAGTTTTCTAATCACATAGATAGGATCACATATAGGATGCCTTATCGGGTTAATGAATTTCGTTTTGTGCCTCGATTCGACATGGACAACATTGGTGCGATTGAGGACATCAATGAAGAGGATAAAGAAAAAGGCATGGACCATGTTTGGAATAAGAGAAGCCTTTATTATAAAGATTGCTTAAACCTTGGACCTAAATACAAAATTGATATGGAGGTTGTTAGGATGATTAGAGGGGCAATTGAGAAGCAAAACGGAAAAACGTAGACCCCGTGACTTTGAGTCTAGCTACAAGACTCGTTAATAAAGAAAAGTGCTTCTTGGGAGGCAACCCAAGCTTTATTTGTTTTATTTGCTTTGTGTGTTTATTTATTTGTTTGTTTGATTTTATTTGTTTCCGTATGTGTGTTTAATTTTTATTAGTATTGATTCATGTTCAAAAGTAAATTGTGAAAATGCTTTATTTTGTTTTTAACTTCGTCTTAACTACATATAAAGGTATTTTGCAAAAGTTAAGTGTAAGGGAAATCTAAATCGGTTTATTAGAACACAAATGAACATGAATCATAATAATACTAAATTAACATACATATTAGTATTTGTTTGAGTCAAATGCTTGTATCGAGTCATAATGATGTTTTGCAGGATTTCCAGGAAGTAAGGTAAAGGTTTTTCCAGAAATTTTCTGGAAACTTAAAATGAAAATTTTTGTCAGGTCATTTCTGACGGCGTCAGGGTTTATAACCTGACGGCGTCAAATTTAATTTTCAGAAATTTTTGAAAGTTTTGTTTTTAAAAAGTTTTTATTAAAATCTCCAACTTATAATCTCCAGGAATCTGCAAAATTATCATTCCACAAGCATTATATCCTTATATATAGATTTATCCCGCCGATGTTATGCAGGTTTTCGTGTTTGTTTTCTCAGGTTTAACAGGTTATTTTGGACAAGGAAATGTTTTGAATCAAGCTTTTGGCGATGCATTAGTCATGGAGCTTCAACATTACCTTGGAGGAAGATCTAACCGTGTAATTTCACTATCCACCGAGCGAATCAGGGGAGTATTTGATTTCATTCTTTTACTTTATGCTTTTACATCTTGTTATTTGAACATTGGGGACAATGTTCATCTTAAGTGTAAGGGGGGGTAAAAGTACGATTTTAGAGAATACTATTACGCTTGATTTTTGTTTGTTTAATGGTAGATGTGTAATAAAACTGAGAGAAATACTTGTTAAGGTAATTTTAGTGCCAAATTTAAAATTTTTTACAACATATAGGAGTGAAACTTTAGTTCTAATAAGCGTCTCACGGATAGGAGTTATATGACTAGCACAAAAAACCGTACCACTAAAAATTTTTCCACCCCCAAATATGTGAGGTTCACCCCTAGAATTGGTAGGAAAAGCATTTATGCTATGATGTGTGTACCGGTAGCACTTAGATTCTAGAACTTGCATTAGGACCATTCCAAGGCCACAAGTGAGACTACATTCGTGTAGTTAGATTTACTACATGATAAGAGGCATTAGGATTAACCCATTGTTTTACACCTGTGTTTTTGTTATAATTAATTTGGCTACATTGGTCAAGTAATTCTCCCACACCCTTTGCGTTGTACTCATTTTTAGTACACGATACCCCTAGTACACCCCTCAGAGCCTATCTTTTCGTTTCGACCTTTAAGCATTTTACTTAAAGGAAGAATTTGTTACACCCCACTTAAATGTACACCCAAATCGCCTTAGCCTACCTTGTATGCACTCATTTTTAGTGCATTATTGTGACAACATTTGTTTAAACCCAAGTTAATTATCTAGTTGATTACATGGTTGCTAAGTCGAGTCATATCCTTGTACATATTGTTTTGGGACGATTGGGACTCATGGGTAAAGTACTAGTGTAATGGAGTAATGGGGAAGAACATCATTTATTACCCCCATATGTGCTAAATATTTTAAAAGTACTCCAAGTTTTTCAATTATCTTAATTCGAGTCATTAGATTAGTATTTGTAAAGTTATGTAAAAGTTCAAGTGTAAGGGGAATGCAATGCCCCTATGATGTATTATTTTGGATGGTAGGGCAAAAGTGTATGCAAAAAAAAAAAAAAAAAAAAAAAAAAAAAAAAAAAAAAAAAATAGAAAAAACATACGGACTACCATCCCGTTTCATTTTATGTTTATTTTATGTTTTTGTTATTTTGTTTTTAGCTTAAGATCGAGTCGAGTCTTGGCTTAGCAACATTGTATAGTACATGTAATTGATCAAGATCTTTAACTCGCCACCAGTAAAATATCCTTTATCCAACAAAACCGTGTTTTCCTTTTCCCTACACCTAACGTTATAACCCATTTAAAAGCCCTCTTTGATAGTTTATCTTAGGTGCTTACGCCTAGTGGAGGAGGTTTTCGATCCTTTCCCAAGCCTATGGTAATCTATTTGCTATGACAGGTAGTGAGAGATATTATCCGTTTTCATTTATGAGATTTATTTTGATGACACTTGAGAGATGTGAGTATCTAAACACTACTTGTGAGGTGCTAGTTTGTAATCTCCGTGCTTATTATGATTGAAGTGGAACGATTATTTGTTGTAATTACTTTTATGTTTGCATTAAATGACCCCTAACTTGTATTTTGATTAGAATAAAAGCGCATTTGCTTGAGGACAAGCAAATCTCAAGTGTAAGGGTATTTGATGAAGCAAAAAGTGTACCGCTTTTAAGGGGTCATTTAAGCCCTAAATCGTATTTATTTGATCAAATATTGCCCTAAATCGTTCCTTTTGTCATTTTAGGTACTTTTGAGGAGAAATCTGGAAAAGGAGGCATTTTGGACGTTTTTGGAGCATAAAAGTGAAGAAAACGGCAAAGTCTCAAAAATCGGCTAAAAGTTACCTTTGACGGCGTCACAATTTACTCTGGACGGCGTCATGCCTTGGCAAGAAAAGTTGGACGTGAAATTTACTCATGATAAGCCAGTGAAAATAGCATGTGAATTCTGACGGCGTCACGCTTTAACTTGATCAAGGGCGTCACGGCTTAAATCAAAAGGGGACGGCGTCACGTTAAAGGTTCGACGGCGTCAAGCCTTGATAAGCCAGAATGGATTTTGGAAGAGCTAAAGAGGGACGGCGTCAAGAAGGTCATCCGGGAACCCTAGAAGCGGCGAGGTGACGGCGTCACACTCCATAAGGTGACGCCGTCAGATCCAAAAATCTATATATAGTTTTCTAATTTTTTGTCATTAGTGGAGAGCTTAGTGTGTGGAATTTTGGGAGAAAACCCTAAGACGAATTTAGCTTCTTTTTCAAGGCTTTTTGCCTTGAGATCTTCCATGTTACATTGAAGATAAGTTATCAATTAATCATTCAATATGTCTATGTGTTGTTTGATTTTATCTTATTCTTGTCTTTTGATTAACATGTTAGGCTAAATTTATCTTGTGTTTGCTTAGATCTAATGAAACCTAGCTATTGATTATTGGTTATTAGTGTGTTGTTAGTTGTATTGGATGGTTGTTTATCTATGTTAGGCTTAAGAAAACTGGCTAACTTCCTATTCGGTAACTTGCTTGAACGTCTTAAGAAACATGAACCAAATGCGTACTAAAGGTTTTTATGGTTGTATTTAATGCACAAGCGAATTCTAGTGATCCCATGTTAGGAGCTTCCTAGCCGGCTCGACATAGGAGTGAAGTAGGAGCTTGTAGAGTTGGGGAAGTAAGTACGCCACCCCACGAATGGTATTAAGGAATACACCCGTCATCCACGCGACTAATACACACTAATTAACCGGTAAAAGATAGTTAGGGAGTAAGGAAATCTAAGTAAACACATTTCTCTACACTTAAGTTTCTCACCACATTTTCATTTTTGTTATTTTATTTTATTGCATTCGTAGTAAATTTGGGTTAGTTGATTAGCAACTAATTCCGCCCACTCTTTCAAACCCGAGATTTTACTTGCTTTCATAAAAAATATAAAAAACATAAAAAGAATCTTCCTCAACCCTTAGACCTAATTAGAGTAGTCTTTCACACCTAACGAACACTATTCCCTGTGGAGAATGATCAATCCCCCGTACTTACCACTACACTATACTACATCGGTCAGGTACACTGCCTGGTGGGGTTGTAAGCCTCTTGAGATCCCTCGAGAGGTAAAACCTGTTGTAAGGTTACAAAACCACGCATCTTCTAAACGGATATGGTAAATCCGTTCTCTTTACTCTGTGTTGTGGTACCAATTTAGTAGCAGCCCAGCGACATCATCTTCCGCTGCGACCCATTTTGGGGGTGTTACAGTTAGATAGCTACTTATTGAAGATCCGGAGTTGATTATAGTGACTGAAAGAATAGTTACCGTGGTAGAGGATCTTTGAAATTTTAGACCGGGGGTTGTATGTTCTTGGGGTATCTCCGTACAGAAGGGTTAGATGTTCTGACATAATATAGAGATTTATTCAGTGATTCGTTAGTCCTTAAGTTCGTTCTTATCATTACGGATATCCTACCCTTATCCTTATGCATCTTATACGTTCGATAATTCGATAATTACTTTGTTGATTGTTTGTACGTTTCCTTGATTCGTCGGAATTTTAGAATAGGATTGTGAAAATTTCTACCGTTTAGCATTGCCTCCCTATTTACCTCATGTTCATATCATGCTTCAGTTCATGTATCTCATTTGAGATGACTCAGTTATCATCCGTCGCATGTGGTTTCGAATCCATTGGCTCAGATTTGTTATGATTTGTTCTGTTGAGAGAGCCCGAGGCTATTTTGGATCGTCAGGATCGAGTCATGAGAAACAACCTTTCCGTTTGTTAAAATCGTTTTCATTTCCTTTCCTAATCTGGTACGTTTATGTTTAATCTGTCTACTTCAATGTCGAGGACGAAATTTTATTTTTAGAAGGGAAGAATTGTAATACCCTAAAATATGTACTACATTTTTTTTTATTCTTTTGGTTTATAACCTAAGTTATATAATTAAATAGGTGATGTATTAAACTATATGTTATAAAATAAATACATAATATAAAACCTATCCTAATCTTTTATTATAAAATGACTTACACTCTTATTCCCTGAAATATGTACACGTTTTGTTTAGAGAAGATAGAACCGAAATTGTGATCACCTTGAGCATCCACACGTTTTATTTGAAGACTTGATAAGAGCATATAATCACAAGTATTATCCTACAAAAATAAAAGATTTTGTTTCCTCCTTCTAACCTAAAATAAGGCACGACATTCTCTTGATAATCACATACACGCTTTTCTTTCAAAACACAATATACGGCCCATCTTTCTCCTCTCTATACCGAACCCTAAACTCTCCCCCAAATTCAGATTTTTCTCTCCCAAACTAAAGAAGAAGAAGGTGCTGAAGATTGGTGTTTGTTGTTGATTTGTGGTCTTGTCCTTGTTCTTTTGATCCATCCTTGTCTCGACCTAATAAGGTATTCATGTATCCCTCTTGTCTTTTAATCCATAATGTACGACTCATACATGAATAAAATCAGATTTAAAAGTGTTGTATTAAACTTAAAAATCATGTAGTTATGCTAATCTATGTGTCTCGTAAAAAGGTAACTCGAATAACAAAACCATACGCCTCATGGAATCATAAAACTTGTAATATGCATGTGTCGACTTCATGTTGTTTTTCTTTTAACGAGCATGGCTGCGAACCGCCGCGTTGCGGCGGGGCAGCGAGTTCTTTGTTTTGCAAAATGACACTGCCGATACCAATTTACATAACAAAAAGCAAACAGTAATTTACATAACCAAAACTTATGTCGACATAGCTCCATGTATATGTTCTTTTGAGGTAGAACCAATCAATAGAATGAACAATTGTTTTTTACGTCTACATGTGAATATTTGTAACTTTACACAGAAATTGTGATGCAGCAAGTTCTTTGTATTTACAGTCGGATGCAAAAGTTGCAAAATCACACTGCCGATAACAATTGTTCTTTACGTCTACATGTGAAAGTGCTTTTAATATTAAACCTTGCATGATCGGACGACTTAAAATCTGCATTATCATGGCTGAATATTTGTAACTTTACACAGAAATTGCGATGCATCTGCTGCAACTGGAAACACACCTGACAGATTAATTGGCACATTAAGCGCAATCACAACTGTCCAATCTCGTGGTTGTACATTTGCTGTAGCTGATGTGGACTATCTGCAAACAAACATATGTTTTGTTATCCTTCTGCACACTATGCTGTTTTGTTAACCGATATGAAAACAGTATCCTTTCAGTTACACATGCCTGACTAATTACGGGGTAGTTTATTTGAAAACATGAAGTATACTTTAAGGGATGAAATTCATTGAAACAACCTCTATATACTCAATAACTATGCCATTTAGGGATATCAAAGTAATCATCAGGTATTTTTATCTTTCTGATATTTTGAAATGGCATTGTGATTTAAAAGAAACAATTATTACTCTATTATTTGTGCCAGCTTTTGATGGGTGTACATTAATTATTTTTGACTATTTTGGATGCTAGCATGGTTGAATAGAAGATAGTGAAAGTAGAATAGTCATATATGTGCTGTTGGTATTTTGGCAGGATAGGTCACTTTTTTTTTTTTTTTTTTTTTTTTTTTTTTTTTTTTTTTTTTTTTTTTTTTTTTTTTTTGTGGTTCGGTTGCCTATTTAAGACTGCCTTGACCTGCATTTATTTTGGCAATACAATTATCTAATATGCATGCAAAAGTAAAAAGATAGAATGTCTACCCGTCCCAGGTGTCACCAACTTAGAGTTGAGGCAAACTCTAATAATTGGTCTGAGATGTTAGTGTTATATTGCCGTAAATATGCAATTGAAGATATTCAGATGGCACAGCAGATGAACGCAATATGTGCGAGATTGGTTGGTGTGACTCGTGAAAGGGCAAATTTTATTCTAGAGCTAGAAACTGTTGGAAATATTTATGCGCAGAAAACCGTCGAGTTCCTTAGACAGGAACAGGCGAAAGATGACCAGAAGGTGATGCAAAAGCAGATAATGATAGCAGAACTGGAGCTGAATGCTCGCAATAAGGATATTTTTATTCAGAAGCTTAAGGGTGTTATAGATTTCTCGGCGTCTGTTTAGCGTTAATCTATCCTCATGCTTGTATTTTGAATTCTGTTGTAATGTTTTCATGAAGTGTTTGTGATGTGGTTGTAATATATTTTGGCTGGCAAAAACGATGATGAATATTAAGTTAGGATTCATAACTTACCTATTTGTCTCTCTGCAGATGTTGGCTCATGGTTGAAATAACTGTTTTTTAACTGCTGTTGAACTAATTTCTTCAGAATGAATTGGAAAAGAAACGTAAGACCAGACAGCTCCTTCAACAAAAAGTCATGGCGAACAATACGTTTGAATTCTGAAAGATCGGTGGAAAACGAAATAAGATAGCATGTAGAGGTAACCTGTATTAAATCACTTGAGATAAATAAATGTATTATGCACTAACCATGAACTAAGGAGAGTGTAAAGAGCAGCATGTGTTGGTAATTCATGAAATTCATCATCGCACCAGTATTTGATATTGCAAAACACAAACATAAAAGAGAACAGTTAGTTTTAAATATAGTATAATGTGGTATAGAAATGAGGTTTTTAGAAAAAAGAATGGAACCGAAAAAGAAAGCATGGATATAAATTTTCACTAAAACATATCAAATTGCCAAAGCAAATAATTATTTGTTTTTTTTCAGTATACCGCTGAACTCGGCAAGATGTATAAACTTATAAATATGTCGTATACATTTAACCATAACAGCAACCACAGATGATGTACACCGCCTGTCAATATTAGGAAATGAAGACTATTTGGTATTGTTTAGTTGTCGATACTAACACTTGATGCACCGTGTCTGTAATGGTAAGTTTGTTTTCACATGCTTGTACATGCAGTTTGACAAAAGGTCCTGATCACCAATATCATTCGATTAAAAAAGATAGTTGGGAAACAAAAGAGGATGGTGCGAAGAAGTGATTTGCACCAAATCACTTGTCACAGCATTCTCTTCTGATTCTCATCTATCTTTTAGAATCGTATCATATTGGTAATCAGGACATTTTGTGTAGGTGCAGGTACAAACATGCAAAAAAAAAAAACTTAGCATTACAGACACGGTGCATCAAGTGTTAGTATCGACAACTAAACAATACCAAATAGTCTTCAATTCCTAATATTGACAGGCGGTGTACAACATCTGTCATTGCTTTTATGTTTAAATGTAGATGATTTATTATGAAAGGGTTTTGTACCATTGAATATTAATGTTTATGAATAAAGGTCGATAATACAACTTTGTAAGTAGTATAGAGGCTCCAAATATTACTGATTCTGTTTTTCGTTTCTGTGTGGATGTATAGCAGACAATGCACATACCATGTAAATACAGTAGTAGTTCAAGTCAGCATCCAGATGTGCATCACCGATATTTCATCTACTTTTCATATAGGCTGGTGAATATAGAAAATCAGTTAGCAAAAAGAAATTAAAGAGGATGAATACAATGATTTAAATCTGTAAATCCTAACAATACTTATCTTCTGTTTGTTGGCGTGCGTGAGCGTGCAAACCTGAGGAGCAGGAAAATATCGATAAAGTATCCATGTAAATACAGTAAGTATGAAAATATTGAGAAACTACGGATATTGAATGCAGTTACCATGTAAATACGGTAATGGTTCAGAAATCATCAAATCCGCCAGGCGAAAGTATTTCATATGAAGAAACATAAATATAAAAGAGAATAGTTACTTTTAAATATTCTATAATGTAGTATATAAATTTTCTTATAATAAAACTGATGAAATGGATGTATGTATATATATATATATATATATATATATATATATATATATATATATATTATATATATATATATATATATATATATATATATATTATATATAGATGAGATATATTGAGAAGGGTTCTTAAAATGAGAAGCCTAGGAAGCCACTAGATTGCGCCATGTGTCCCATCCCCCCTCCCTTTTTTATAACTGTCAGGGGTACTTTGGTCATTTTACCCCTTAGTTATATAAAGTTTTTTTCTCTCTTATTTTTCTTATTCTCCCAACCTTATTCTCCTTCTTCCCCGACTTTACTTCCTCCATAACTCCACCGGCATCTGCGCCTTCATCCCTACCATGATCTCCACCATTCTCCACTATATATGATGACTCCATAACTGTTTTCTTCCCACTTTTCTCCACCAGCACCTGCGCCTTCATCCCTACCATGATCTCCACCATTCACCACTGTGTTTTTAAAAAGGCGATTGAGTGTTCATCATCATCCACTAACAATGATTGTTCAACATCAACTAGTGCAACATCAATGAATACTGATAGTAAGATCTTAATATGTTTTTAAATCTGAAAAAAATAATACAATGTTTAGTAAAGGTGCACACAAGATGTTTGATAAAATTTCACAATAAGATTTTATACATCTGATGCACTAAGAGTTTACACTGAGATACAGCAGCTTTTATTCTTTAATTTTTTTGGTAATTTTTTAGTAGAATTGGGTTGTATATGTGATTCGGTTGTTATGAAATACAAATGCACTTTATACGTGTGATGCACTAAATATAGGGCTATGATGCAGTAATACAAAGGTTTTTGATTTTGAGTTTGTAAATCACATCAATGATTTTTATAGGTTTGATGCGATAAATACAAGACTATGATGCACTAGTTTAAATGTGTTTCTGCAAGTTATGATGATATCGCGGATCTAAGTGACATAAAAAATGTCACTTGCTAAGTTAGATCTATTTTAGGATTCGATACATGGGGTGTTTGGCATTGCCTAGTTTTAGCTTATGCATAAGGAGTTGTGGAGTATAAGCACATTGAAATGTGTAAAATTTGTGATGAGGTCACAGATCTAAGCGTTATTTTTTAAAATTAGGATAGATACATGGTGTAGAGGCTTATGTCTTAAGACAGTTTCTAAGGTACCTGCATTTTTGTGTTTGTGGCTTAGATTGTTGGAAGGATTTGATATTTGTTATCTTGGTTTGTATGTGATGTACTTGGGTGAGGGGCGGCCTACTTAATATGGTTTGAGCCGTTAGAGGGGATGTGACGATATTTATTCTTAGTGTTTTATTTTTATAAAATACGTTTTAGGCATGAGGATTTCCTATGACAAGGTTATTGTACCAAACCACTATAAGTATAATAGAAGCTTTGTTCTTCATAGTGCATAAATTCCCAATTTTTTTGGTTTAGATGATTGGATACACCGCTTTTGTAATTTTTAGGATCTTATGTATGTCATTTTAGTCTGTATATGATACATATAGTTATCCGAGGCAAGGTGTGGTCTGAGCCTTTAGAGGTGAGGTGGTGATATTTATTGCTAGTGTTGGAATAAACACGTTTTAAGCACAAGTATTCCCATGAAAAGGTTATTGTTTCAAACCACCATAAGTCGATGCACCTCCTTTGAGTAAGAAAATTAGAAGGTTTAGTCTGTATCTACAGAGGTTTAAGTATAATCTTGAAGACGCGATGAAAGATGACTTTGAGTGGTAACTTGAAACGCAAGTCTATATTTAATTATGTTTAGCAAGTTAATTAATTAATTGTCTATTAACTATTTTCTTTAATTGTGTTAGGTTGTTCAGCAAGAAGGCTGGGGGCAGTTATATAGCGGATTGGCTCCTTCGTTGGTTGGGACCGCGTGTTCGCAGGTAAAATTTACTTGTTGTTGGAAAATGTTTTGCGTGATCACTATGGACTGATTAAACTTGAAATGTGTTGAGAAAATGTCACGAAATTGCGTTAGGTGAATCACAGCTAATTTGTGCTCGTTAGAATAACGTTAGTTGAAGTAAATTTTACTAGTAGAGTTATTACTTATTCACATTTAATTTAGAGTTTTAGTTACTTAGTTAGTTTGCTATGCTAAACTTGTTTGTTGCAAGTGTGTGTGTTCGCGGATCGAATTAGATTTTATCATAAAGGACTGCTTAAACTTTAGGTAAATGAGTAATCATACATAAATTGCGCACGAAACTGTTAGGTGAATCGCACAAGACTTGTTCTAGGTTCTAAGTACATTTGCACTTAAAATTTTTGAAGGCTCGTTTTTAGTTATTCACATGTAGCAGGCGAAAGTTATGGAATGAATAAATGTGGATAACAAGTGGTCCTATCATAGTGGAAAACGTGCCATCTTAGTTTATTGTTATGTGCTGTTGTTTAACATCAGGCCCATCCTTTTCTTTGAATGCTAGTAGACACAGCAAATGATTTTATTTATTTTAGACTTTTAGTTTTATAGTTTTTTTGTTTTTTGTTTTGTCTTCATATGAAGACATGTTTCATGAGTAGATCAATGATTGGTTTGCTCCATGCTGCACATTTAGATATTAGGGTCATTGCTATTGCAATTACAGCTTTAAGAGCTACTTTGGCTTGCAAATAGATACCTGATGGACTTTTATATTCCACTAGGGTATATCCGATTTCAATGTGTGTCGGTGTCACCTCTTAGTTGTGGAATCTTAAAGACTTACCATGATCAATAGGAAAACATTTGACCGTACACTCGGATTTATTAATATGTTTTGACCATTTGTCAAATGTGTTACATATTCATTTGACAATGATTGAATGAGTAGAATGTTAGACCAAGTGACCTCCTAGGAAGCTAGTTCGCCGCGATGACTTAATGATACTAAGTTTAATATGTAATCGTGATTATGTTTAGCAAGTTAATTAATTAATTGTTAGCAAACTGATAGGGATCCAAAGAAACGGAAGAATAAGGCGGGGACTATTGAACAGAAGGAAAACTCTTACCGGTTCTAAAATGAATTGGGTAAGCTTTTTGGGCGCAAACATGTAATCGTTCATCTATTTCATATTTGCCACAACCTTTTTTGACTAAATACTACAAATAGGGTGCAATATAGATAGTTTTGTACAGTTTGTATGCAAAGACCGGAAGGTTCAATATATGAAGGGTTTTATTATTTTGTTACAACTTTCATCAAATGACTACAACTGCGTATTTGAGCATTTTCAATCTATATATGTTTCTTTGGTGTAAAGAATAACCTGTAATTGACCATCTTTCTTTTTATACATATTGATGCAGCAAATTTAGAACATTGTGATACAGTTTATTTATACATTGTAATGCAGTGGATTTACAAAAGTTTGATTCAGTATATTTATACATTGTGATGCAGTGAATTTACATAATTTTGAATTTTTGATTCAGTAGATTTTAACACTGTGATGTAAAAATTATATCATTGTGATGCAGTAGATTTTTACATTGTGATGCAGTAGACTAATATCATTGTGATGCAATAGAATTATAAACTGTGGTGCACTAGCTATATACATTCTGATGCAGTACATTTTTTCACTGTGATGCAGTAGATTAATATCATTGCTAGGGTTATGTTTTTCTTTCCTTTTTCTTTCTTTTGTAAACGAGATAGCAAAACAAATGGATCACGCGAACAAGTTGACGCGATGCATGGACCATTGACATTCCTAGATGCAGGTTGACATGGTGTACTCGAGTTCAATAATGAAGTTTTATGGAATCTAGTACTCATAGTATAACCTTCTTTAAGTAGATTATTAAATGTGATGCAGTCGTTTTATACCCATAATGCGTTTGTTTTTGCGGTTGATTTATACATCTGATGCACTAATCTTCATAATGCGTTTGTTTTTTACAAGCTGATGCGGTTGATTTATATATGTAATGCACTAGTATTTATAATGCTCTTTTTTTTTTGCAGGTAGGGACTGTAATCTGTAATAAGACAGATTTTAAAAGACATATATGTGATATAGTTTGGACTCATCAGATTTTACTAGAAGATTTTGAAAGAGAGTGGGAATGTATGCTCAACGACTTTGAACTTGATGATAATAAGTGGTTAAAAGACATGTTTGGCATGAGGGAAAGATGGATACCGACATACCTTCGCGATGAGCTTATGGCAGGCCTCATGCGCACTACTTCTAGATTAGAAAGTAAAAATAATTTATTTTTATTATTATTATTATTATTATTTTTTTTTGCATCATGATGCAGTAGAATTATATTAAACTGTGGTGCACTAGTTAAATACATTCTGATGCAACAGATTTATATATATTGATTCAGCAAATTTATAACATTATGATTTAGTAGATTTATACATTGTGATGCAGTAATTTACATCTTTGTGATACATTAAGTTTATACAATGCGATGCAGTAATTTACATCCTTGTGATCCATTAGATTTATACACTGTGATGCAGTAGAAAATCAATAGTGATGCAGTAGAAAATTAACAAGGATGCAGTATATTTATACACTGTGATGCTGTATATTTAAACATTGTGATGCAATAGATTTATACATATTGATGCAGTAAATTTTTAATATTGTGATGCGGTAGATTTATACAATGTGATGCAGTAAATTTTTAACATGATGATTGGAGTAGATTTATACAATGTGATGCAAAAATTTAATTAATATTAAACAAACACTGTCATATTAAAAGGTACAAAACTTAGAATTAAACATTCATTAATCCAAATTATTACAACTAAAAACATTAAATAGAATTTAAAGTAAATACAATACAAATACATGGTCAATAATCTTCTTAAACAAATCTTAAGGTACTTTGATATTGTCACCTGTTATAATTTTAGAATTTTTTTGCTGATTCTTCACATATGCTTCTGCTTGTTTCGATATTTTTTTCTTTTTTCTCATTAACGCTGACTAGAATCATCATTGCTAAGTATTTTGCGCACGACATCTTTATTTGTACTTTTTGACCTTCACCTTCTTTCTTCAACTCATGCAAAAAAGCTCCACGACCCATGTATGTTTCGATATGCCTCATAACAAATACGACACAGTCCATATCGTTGTATGTAGTTCTCCAATGCATCTTCACTGCAATTAAAAGCTCAACATATTAGAGGATCTTTCCCTTCAGGGGCAATAAACGTGGACTGAGAATAAGAAACAAATATTAGAGTAGTACGAAGTATAATGGTGTTTAAGGATTATATAATGACTACATACCTTATACCAAATTAGACTCTGATTGATAGGCAAGGAACTGCCTTGGGTCCATATCGAACTATTAACAACTGAATATGGAAGAACTATGTACACCATTCATCAATGAATTGGACGTTTGCTCATGGGAATGCAAAACATGTATGGTTAGTTTACACTTTCGTGTTATTCACACTTTTACATAATAAATCACAGATTATAATAAAGTGATTATGCGCTCAATAATCTAGCATGAGCCGGTCAGAGATCGTCTACCCAGTGATTCTGCATCCACAAATAAGTTCGAGATCCGTAACTCCTCACGTGAGAATGGATTGAGTTTTCCTGATGTAAATATGTGAAAGAAAATAAGGAAAGACTATCACCTGATCATCCAGCCAAGCAACCCCTATCGCTGGACTGTCGAGGGTCCATTTTGCAGATATTCTCAGTTCTGACTTCACCAATTTTGCAACCTGTACTATGCAATCCCATGCAATTGCAAGCAGTGACACAGTTTTAGAATCTTTTATCTGAGCATTCTCTGAAAAAGAAATGCTCGTATTAATTCAAAAGATTTATAATATTATTCAACTCCATTTGTAAGTGATACCCGGGTGCAGGGGAGTATGAGGGGCATTTGGATTGCTTATTGTAAAATACTTATCGACTTAAAATATGCAAGTTCAAAACTGCTTATTTTTTAGGTGATTATTCTAAAAGTTGGTAACATGGTGTCCGCATGGATGTGGGATCAATTGAGCTGCGGTCATATATATCATGTTAGTGCTGATGTCATGACTATGGACAGAAGGTTTCTATGGTTTCAAGTATGTAATTCCAAATGAGGTTTAATGCAGGCTAAAACCAAGGACGAAGCTTCATGGAAATTAGAGGGGTCAAATGCCTCATAGTTTGATTACACTAAGATAATGTATTGAAATTCTGTGCTAATTCAATTAAAAATACTATGATAATCCCACTATAAAATTGTGATGACCTCACCAATTTAAGCTAATAGTATACAGCCTCGTCAAAGACCATTATGTGTATGCAGGATAATTTTTTTACTTTTATGTTTTATAATTAATAATGACCCCTCCCATTATAATTTCTTGCTAAAACTGAACATTTGGTGAACCAATTGGGTTTACATATGCTTTGGTTCAGATTGGTGGATCTGCAAAGTTGGGTGGATCGTCATAGTTCCCTTCAGACTGGATCTGTAGAGAGGTGTATGTTTTTATGATAAAGTCATCTAATGTTACTACTTCTAGTCAAGTTCTGCTATAAACTTGTATGTCTTTGTTTGCTGTTATGAAGTAGATAATGAGGTTGATAGAATTTATGACACGCACATCTTCAATTACAAGTTAGCTATTATGTTGGAGATGGTTACCAATATTTCAAGCAACTTTATATGGATATAAGAGGATTCTACTAGTATGATATTGTTTCTCTCTCAGTTTCCAAGTATGGCTCTTTCGCACAGATATGGTTTGGATGACATCTAGGACAGTTATTTTTTAATAGTTTATGAAGTATATACTGCTGCTACAGAGCTAATCGTGTGAGAATGGTCATCAGTGGAATCATTGGTGTATACCATGACGATTTAAATGTCCAAGCTATAGTCCTTAAAGTGCAACACTGTCATATTTGGGGTTTGAATTGGATGTGGGTACAAAATGCATCAGGACCCGTTCAACATTGCACAAAGACGTGTATTATGGTTTGTGGTAATGGTGAGTAGGTGACTGCAAATTACTTCTAATTCATTGCTAATTCTATAAGTACTCAGATTCTATGGATGTTAAGTCAAAAGGCCATGGTTTCCTCCAAGTTTGTTTAACGTAGTGGGATTTCGGTCTTTAAGTGTTGGCTTTCCCAACATTAGATCTCTAGAGTGTTACAAGATCGTTAATCAATTCCATAATATATTCCCAAGGGTGCGTTTACGCAAAAGATAAATAAATCCAAATGTAACATACTAGCAGCAGAACCCCGTGAGGGAGCTATGTATTTCCAAGCAGTGTATGGCATGGAAACCTCCCAGACTCCATCTGGTCTAGGAAGTTGAGCGTAGACTACTGGGGCCTCAACATTGACTTTTGCCTATTATTTGAACAAATTACTGTTACTGTACTAATACTACATTAATATAGTATAGTATACATGTAATCGTTTAAAGATCCCATACCACTAGAGCAGATTGATGAGTGAGAAATATGACCACACCTTCTTCAGCCGAGGTCAAGTCTCCTGCAACACCCGTGCCAATGTCGGTGCTTCCAAATCTTTCCTCTGACAGTAGGGGTGAAGCACATACAACCGTTCTTGTTGCTTCATTGAAAAGAGTCTGTGTTTCATAAATTAAGGTCAGGTGTACAGACTTGAACAGTTAATAACATATTTTCATTCACCTCAAACAATTATGCGAAGTTAGAGCATTACCGAGGTTTTGGAAGTTGAGATCCCTCTGATCCAAGGAAATGAAGAATTTGTAGAAAAAAGAATCAACCTAACCACTCCTTTACCATCACCGCTAACTACATTAAAATGACGATTATCTTGAGACTCCGTCCCTAGATATAACATGTGCACTATTGGAGCTTTATGTTCAGTAACAACTTTTGCCGCAGAGACTTTCTGCACATCCCAAACTTTATAATGCCCGTCAGCATATCCTGCAAATAGGAGGTCGCCTTGCTGATTGAATGACATGGATGTTTTGATAGAATTTTACATTTTTGAAGAAGACAATTTTATTCGATGTTTCAAGCAGGTTTGTATAAGATATGCTACCGACACTCGAAGAACATACCGTAATGTGCATTAGGTTTTGAGTTTTTTATCGACTGACCCCGCTGCCATCCCATTTTCAGCATCAATCTGACATCTGATCATCAACAGAATGAAGATATAAGTAGATTCCATACAATAAAAAATGAAATTATTTTTATTAAACAGAGACAAACCGATGGGATCTGTGGCTGGAACAATTAGTTCATCAGGAGCAGGTCCAGGAATAGCTGATGGCCTGCAATATATCAAGATGGCCTTTAATCCAATATGCATCAAAGACTCAAATACTCTGGGCGTAACCTAACATAGATTCATACTCCACACACAAGTTCATGCTTGCATCAATAAGACACAAACTCATACGCCACATATTAATCTAAACTAAGACACTCTGCGCGTAACTTAATCTAAACTAAGACATTTTTTGACAACTAAGACACTCTGTGCGTAAATTAATCTAAACGCATACGCCACAAATTATTCCCTACTACATCACTTCATCAAACCAGCTGCATTAATAGCACATTAAACTGTGATGCGGTAACAAATAAAAAGTGATGCAGTAACAAATAAATAGTGATGCAGTAGAATAAATATAGTAATGCCGTAGAATATAAACTATGATGCAGTAACAAATAAATAGTGATGCAGTAGAATAAAAACGGTAATGCACTGCACGCTTAACTTAATCTACACTTAAATGACACATACAAGAACCTATTGCATCACAACTTTACAAATATTGCATCAATGAATCAAACAAATAGACAAACACTTTTCGGGCTTAAAACACTTTTGCGCCTAACCTAATCTAGACTTATATGCCACATACATGAACTTACTGCATCACTGCATCATACCAACTTCATCAATCATTCAAACACACCAAACACATTTCGACAATTTAAACACTACGCGTCTAACCTAATCTAGACTTATATGCCACATACAAGAACCTACTGCATCACTGCATTACACCAACTTCATCAATAAATCAAACACACGCAACACTTTTCGACACTTAAAACACTACGCGCCTGGCCTAATCTAGACTTATATGACACATACAAGAATTAACTGCATCACTTCATTACAACTACTGCATCATGCATTCAAAGACATGCATAATTTTTTTAAACACTTAAAACACTACACGCAAGAGCTAATCTAGACTTATATGACACATACATGAACATACTGCATCACATCATTACCACAACTGCATCAAGCACACAAACACACACACATACACTTTTCGACACCTAAAACACTCTCTGCATAACCTAATCTAACATTATATTGCACAAACAAGAAACTACTGCATCACATTATTACGACAACTGCATCAAGCACACAACCACACACAAAGATACTTTTTGACACTTAAAACGCTCTTCGCATAACATAATCTAGCAATATATTGCACAAACAAGTAACTACTGCATTACATCATTTACCACAACTGCATCAAGCATACAAACACACACAGACACTTTTAGACACCTAAAACGCTCTGCATGCAACCTAATCTAGAATTATATTGCACAAACAAGTAATTACTGCATCAAATAATTACTACAGCTGCATCAAACATAAAAAATATAACCTAATCGATCATTTTTTATCATCAATTTCATCATCAAAAAATACTAATATACTGAAAACGTATTTTAAATGTTTATTACTTTCAGAAACACCTTTTGTTGCCACAATAACCTACAACATCATAATTAAAATAAAAACCTACTTTATAATAATATTTAATACAAATGTATCAGCATTCAAAACAACTGCATCACAATGTAAATTTAGTGCATCACATTTATAAAGTCTAGTTGAGACATTTTATCAAACACCTTGTATGCAACTTTGCTAAACACGCTTTGTATCTACTTTTTTCTATATTTTGTTCCTAAACCCTACTGCATCATAATAAATCTAATACCTTTTCTAATTTACTGAAGAAACAAAACACGATTTTAGTAAGAAAAAATTAACAAAATGATTTAGTAACAAGTTTAGGGTTTGTAATTAACTTACAAGGATGTTTAAATCGATTGAGATTCGTCTTCACTATAGGTATGATGCAGTAACAATTTGAATGAATTTAGTGCGTGTTTTTATTTGGTGAATTTTTGTGTGTGAGATTTGAGAGAGAAAAGTGTGAAATTTTGGGGGGAAATGATGTACAGATCCATTGTATCTCGTGGAAGGGATATTGATTTGTGGTTAGTTTTTATTGATACATGTTTGCCCTTCAACTTTGCAGTATTTACAAAACAGCCACTCCGCTTTTTTAATCTTGCCACTCTAAATCAAAGGTTGAGATGACTTCTCATCCTTCTCATTTTAAGCCCCTTCTCATTGTATCCCCACCCTATATATATATATATATATATATATATATATATATATATATATATATATATTACAAAGGTGTATCGTAGAAGAAATTTGTCGATTCTAGAAGAACATGTGAGTATGAGTACTCGTGTTGAATGGGATAATGAAGGAGTGTGGCCTGTCATGAACAATACACACTATATCATTATCACAATCAACACGTCTTAGTTATTAGAGCCGATCTATCAAACGATGTATATGACTTCCATTGTTTAATTTAACAAAACTCTTGACAACGTTCAATTCAAACAATGCAAGTAAGATACATTGTTAGATAGATCTGCCCTAATAACTGAGACTTTCAAAGCGAAGTTCAATGTAGCCAGCTGTGTATGGCGACGTTACTTTGTAGATGCCTGTTTTAGGTCGTAAAAAATAATGGAACCGAAAAATAAATATAGTTAATCTTTCTAAGTCCCCTTACAGTTCCATTTGTTGTTTCAACTTCCTTTGTGCAACCGCTTGCACCAAGCGAGTTGCTAGGTTGTTGAAAGAACAAAAGGAACTGTATGGGAACTTAGAATGAGTAACCATGTTTAAGTTCCAGACTAATTTATTAAGTTAAAGCATTCATCGAATAAGTAATCTGGATATCCAACACACAGGTCGCTACTTTAAACTTCTTTTTTGAACAGTTTGATAGAATCCGCAAGTATAATTTATGATAAACCTTTGGTACTGCAAGTTACGGTCTGTGAAGATTAACAGCTATGGTGACGTGAGATAAGGCAGATGATATACCTGTACATGCATGACCATCTTATGTTTTAGCTGATCAACAGACGACTAAATTGTAAGGCGTTCGATAAAAAAAAATTTTACCATAACAAACGAAGGCTATCTGTTACTTTGTTTGTTTGCCGATACTAAAACTTGATGTCATGTGCCTCTGAGAGTTAACTTGTTCTCGCATATCCACAACCGCAGTTAGGGATGGCAATAAAACCCGAACCCGACGGGGAAACCCGAAACCCGAATTAATTGGGGCGGGGCGGGGCATGCTAATCGGGTTATGGGGCGGGTTTGGGGATTAAACAGATATTTTAATCGGGTTTGGGGCGGGGAGCGGGAAATCCTCGCCCCGCCCCGCCCGATTAATATATACACATATACAAATATATCTATACATATATAGTATTTTGTTAGTATTTACGTAATAGAAAAATATTACTCTAATATTTTCAGTTTTTTTATATTTGTAAGAATGAAAAATTGTGATTATAGAAACTCGTTTAATGTCATATTTTTAAGTTTTAATTTTTGACGGTATAATTTATCATTTTTATGTATAATACAATCTTTGAAAACTAAATAAGAATTGTTTACAATTGATTATTAATAGGTTCGTTATTGTTAACGGGTCTAAAAATAACAATAAATGTGAAATGATACGGCTTTGGTCGAGAATTGCACCCAAAGAGGACACCCCGATAAGATACCCGATTAATACGGGGCGGGTTTGGGGGACCATCACGCCCCAACGGGACGCCCCGATTAGATCCCCGATGGGGATCGGGGCGGGTTTGGGGAGAACTTTGGTAATCAGGTTTGGGGATGGGGATGGCCGCCCCGCCCCAAACCCGCCCCGTTGCCATCCCTAACCGCAGTTGCAGAAAAGATGCTGATCAGCAGTATGGCTCAATCATCGAAGAAAGATGGGAAACGAAAGAGGATGGTGCGAAGAAGTAATTTGCACCAAACTACCTGCCACACCATCCTCTCCGGTTTCTCATCTTTCTTCAAGAATTGTACCTTAGTGTTGATCAGGTCCTTTTCTGGACCTGCACTTATGCATATGCGAGAAAAAGGTAACTATTACAGACACATGACATGAATTGTTAGTATCGGCAACCAAAAAAACTACCAAATAGTATTCGTTTCTTATGTTTAGAAAATTTTTTTTATCGACTGCCTTAGCTTTCTTGTTATCTCCTGCGCGCATGAAAATGAAAGAAAAAATTAAGTGCGACAGATATAGAATATCAGCTGTTAACATCAGGAAATAGAAAAATAATCAGACAATTGTGTTGAACGGTTTAGGAGGTGTTAATAATCATAGGTGGAAAATCTGACCTCCCTCTCGAACCCCTTTTGTTATTTAAATGGTCTTTAAACAATACTCTGCACCAGACATATTGATAGACCGTTAAAATACCAAAAGGAATTCGAGGGGAAGGTCAGGTCAACCATCTTGGCTGTACTCATGTGACGCACGTAGTGCCATTGCTGAATGCACGATACCTGTTACATATATTGATAACATGAAAAAATCTGGTTAAAATGAGTATAAACTTGAGTTTTGTAACGTTCAATTGAGGTCTTTCTTTACCTGGTAAAGGAGAAGTGGAACTGTAATTGTTATATTTCTGTTGGCTGGTATTTTTCTATTTGCGGATACAAAAAGTTGATGTTATGCGCCGGTTAAAGGTAAATTTTTTTTCGCATAGACGCAACTGTAGTGATACAATTGGTTCTGGTCAACAATATGCTTCAACTACGAAGGAAAGATGGGAAACGGAAGAGGATCCTGCGAAGAAGAAATTTGCTTCAAATTACTTGTCACAGCATTCTCTTCCGCTTCTCATCCCTCTTTCCGAATTGAACCTTATTCTTGACCAGAACCATTTGTGCCACTACAATTATGAATATGCGAAAAAAAATTATCTATGATTGACGCGTGGCACCAAATGTTAATATCTGCAAATAGAAAAAGATCACATATTAGTAGCTGCTGCTATTCCTGGGTTTTTTGTTCAGTATATTCGTAAACGTAGTTCCGCGACATCTTCTGATCAAGAATATGACTAAATTCTGAAAGATCAGTGACAAATGAAATATGATGCTGCGAAAAAGTAATTTGCATCAAATTACTAATAAGACCATCCTCTTCCGATTCGCACTAATCTTTCAGAATTTTATCCTATTGCTGATCAATGCTCCATGTATAAACGGTATCACGAATATACGGGGTTTCATTATTCAAAGATAGCAGAAAAGATAACAAAAAGCCTAAGGTGTACGATAAAAAGAAAAGTTATCGACAAAATAATGTAGTCATCTAATTTTTGATTAACTTTTAGAAAGAGAATTCTTTATATGATAGCGAATTTTTACCTGCATGTTGCCACTTTCAGAGTTGCTAGTCAATTAAACCCATTTGCTTGTGTGTGTTACCAGCCTCAGTAGTAGGAAAGGATTTTGTAACCCGTCGTTGCATTTGACGATAGCAGCAAGCACAGGTGTTTTGCATCATTATCTGCATATAGAAAGGTAGTTATCAGAAAGTTTAAACACATAATTGATACGAATAGCAGATGTGGTTTATGTATCTTGCCACGTGCAGGGTAGAAAAAACCACAGATGATATACATCGGTTGTCAATATTAGCACATGCATTGTACCGAAATAGGTGAATGCAGAAACATGTGAAGCGCAAAAATATTGAGAGAATATCAATGACGGATGTACAGCAACCATTCAAATTTAGCGATAGCAGCCATGCTTGGTTGCGGTACATCCATCATCACTATTCCATCTATTTATCGATATATAACTTCTGAAGTACCAAGCGAGTTGCTTCAAGTCAGCATCTAGACGTACATCACCGAAATTTCATCTATTTTTGAGATAGGGAGTATAAGTAGATTGATGGAATACAATCATTTTCATGTTGAAGCATCGCATTAAAAAAAATCGAATAATACTTATTTTTTCTTTGCAGCCAGCGAAATGTACTGAGGCACGTCAGCGTGAGAACTTGTGTGGTACAAAAACATTGACAAAGTATGAACGATGGATGTACACACCATGGGAAATTAGCAGCAGCTGTGCTTGGCGTCGGTACATCCATCGTTATAGTATGCAGGTCAAATCTAGTATGACTGAGTCATATGATATGGTTTAGCCTTAGCCCCTTCACTTTCCGATACCTACACTTCAAGAGGAGAACCTGAAAATGGTGTATGCGGATTTTATTAGTTAATTTAACGAACCTGTCTAAAAATGTTCGTGTTCTTTACAGACAAATGAAAACTACCTACAATTTCCGACTTCTGAACTCTGTCTTGAATATATAAGCATAACAATGACAGCTTATACAAAAAAGTTCCAAACCAATGAATGGAAAAATTCAGAAAACATAAAATTTATAGAATATATCATTAGGCTCAGATCTGCGAATGGTAAATGGTCAAGAAGTTCAGAATTCTGCCATGGATGCAAAGAAAGGTGGTTGCATAATAGTAAGCATGCCATCACGCCATCCAGTCATTGCAATGGCAATTTCTAGACCTCTAATAACCTATATCATTGGACTGACATTAATGAGTAATCGTAGGAAGTGAATACACCTGTCTCGGTTGCAAATCCAAAAGGTTGCCCTGCCAAGAGATGGGGATTAACTTCTTTAATCAGAGGTACAGATTCATCATGGCCTATTGTAACTAATAAACGGCGAGTGCAAACACAGGCACCGATTAAACCACAGGGAGAAGACACATGTAAGTCTCCATCCGACAAGTATGTTGTATTATTATTGCGTAAACGGATTAAAAAAAATGGAGCAGAAAAATAGCGAACCCAAAACGAAAAAAGCAGCCCAAAACAACAGGTATATTTCTGATATCAATCTTCATACAGCAAACTACTAAAAAAGGAGGCTCAGACATGTAGATAAAAAATCGACATTAAACGCACGCTATGGCTGCAACCACAAATTTGGTTACCCTGCCAAGGAGTGTGCATTCAGAAAATGTAAGTGAACAAAGTTATCATCATCGCCTTAGTAACATGCTTGCAATTCCTTTTATTTTTTTTTACTTGTTTTTTCTTCCCTTCCGGGTACAAAGTCATACGTGTCTTCTCCCTAATAGGATATAAAACAAATATGGTCAGGCCTGCACATGGTGGGCAGCCTACAGAAACAGCTGGAATCGGCCGTGGCTACAAAATAGACCCAGTTGCTTAGTTATCGTATATACTATGCTGTCCGATAATTGCCTTGCCACTACCTTTAGATTTTCCAGGCTATTGTGTTAGTTAATTATATATTATATAATGGAGCATCACAAAACGACCACAGTACCGCCGTATTGGCCTTCCCCCTTATAGCAGGGCATTGAAAAATGAGGGTCAGACATATACATATAGAATCGACATTAAACAAACGGTGTGGCTGCAACGACAATTTTCGTTGCCCTGCCAACGAACGCGCAAAACGAAAATGCCACTGTAGGTGACAGAAACAATTTAACTTAAGCATGGCTGCAAAACAAAGCCGGTTGCATAGTTAGTATTTATACTATGCCCTCCAGCGATTGCCCTGCCACTACTCTCAGATTTGCAACGACTCATTTCAGGTTCCCCAGATTATAACAATTATGACAGCCCATTTTCAGAAACCCAACACGCCATTCTTGCGCAACTTCCAACATTTTACAGGGGTTTTTGACAGGATATTTATAATGAGGGTGCATGAAACGAACATCTTTCATTCTACCTCACATAAATATCCTCCCAAAAAACGGCGCACATAAAACACAAACACCATTTCTGGAAATGGCAACATTCAACATGGCTTCAGAATACATATTAAACCTGTTAGCAAACATTTTTAACAGGTATGAATACAAAATCTGAAAGCTAACCGTCAAAGCAAGGAACTAAATCTAAGAAATGTAATTGAAAAGAAAATGCAGCAAGACAAAACCAAAACCCCAATAGGTAAATCGAGTTACCAAAAAAAAGTATAAGACATTCATTAAACCAGTTGATATGGCACTCATACTCGCTATCTCTACTAATAACAGATATAGGTGACATATCAAGTGATCCAAAAAATGTCTCACGATCCTAATATTTCACATTAGCAAACACAAATACTGTAAATCAAACACTAACTGCATCGGTACTGTAGTCGTTTTGAGACACTGCATTATATATCAAAAAATCAGAGGAACCCCCAATCACTTAAACATCATCACATAAAAGTATCATGACAATCATTCGACATAAATTATACAAAATACCAGCTTCCATCACATCAGCCTTCATTTCTCAATCATTCGACACAAAATCAGCAAAATGATGATCACCAAAAACATCAGATTACACAGATATAGCTTTCATTCAATCAACAGTCACATTCAAGTTAACATCGAGACATAAAGCATAAACATCATCACACAAAAGTATGATCACAATCATTTGACACAAATTATACAAAATAGCAGCTTCCATCACAAAAGGATGATCACAAAAAACATGAAATCACACAAATATAACTTTCATTCAATCGAAACTGACATTCATGTTAATATCGAGACATAAAGCATAAAACATACAAATAACAGGCACATGAAAAAGATAAATCACACATTAAGCATAAGCAAAAGATGATAAATCACACCTAAAGCATAAGCAAGAGATGCACAAAGTTAATATCCACTGGATCCGGCGGAAACGCAAGATCTAGGGTTTGCACGACTACCGATAAAAGCTCAGGGAGAAGACACCAGAAGCTGCGCAACATACCTAAAAATAAAAATAACCAAGGCAGATAACCTAAAAAGGAAAAAAGATTGAATAACGGACCGCAAAAACAGGGAGCCCAAAACGCATGCAGCAGCCCAAAATGGCGGGACTGTAGTTTTAACTCCACGCTACATTCGGCAGAAAATCAGCAAAAGGATGATCACCAAAAACATCAAATTACACAAATATAGCTTTCATTCAATTAACACTCACATTCAAGTTAACATCGAGCCATAAAGCATAAACATCATCGCACAAAAGTATGATCACAATCATTTGACACAAACTATACAAAATAGCAGCTTCCATCACAAAAGGATGATCACAAAAAAATGAAATCACAAAAATATAACTTTCATTCAATCGACACTCACATTTATGTTAATATCGAGACATAAAGCATAAAACATACAAATAACTGGCACATGAAAAAGCTAAATCACACATAAAGCATAAGTAAAAGATGCACAAAGTTAATATCCACCGGATCCTATTCGATGAATCACACCTAAAGCATAAGCAAGAGATGCACAAAGTTAATATCCACTAGATCCGGCGTAAACGCAAGATCTAGGGTTTGCACGACTACCGATAAAAGCTCAGGGAGAAGACACCAGAAGCTGCGCAACATACCTAAAAATAAAAATAACCAAGGTAGATAACCTAAAAAGGAAAAAAAATTGAATAACGGACCGCAAAAACAGGGAGCCCAAAACACAAGCAGAAGCAGCAGCCCAAAACGGTGGTACTGTAGTTTTAACTCCATGCGACATTATATTATATATAATTCGAATAAGATTTTATACAAGCCCTAGGTCTATGTGTTTAAGCCCTAATATGAACATTAAAGAAAATTAATATGGCTAATGAATTCTGGAAACCCTAGATAATTAATAAGGGACGGATATGGTATAAAAGAGTTAGGGTTTGTTTGTGATTTTATGTGTGCATGCTGTCCAGAAATTGGGTCGGGATCAAGGGGGTCTAACTTGATGATACCAATATGTTGTTGCATAATTTGTGAGTCTAAAACTGAGTTCATGAAGTATACTTGCTGTATATCAAGTTTGGTAGTCGTTAGAGGTTGGGAGAGTAGTCTTTTGAATTTTGGAAGATTAAGTGTCAATCCTGAGTTTAGGAGTCTGAAAATTCAGCTGGTGTTTTTGAATTTTAATTTCCAAACCCTTAGGGATTAAGAGCTATAATTCGACAAGGGTAATATTTAGGATACGTGTGGCTTCCTGGAATTTTGTTGGATTTTTTTGAAGTGTCGAAGTGGGTTGGTTAAGTGCAAACTTTCTGGGTGTCTGTGCAGTTATTTTTCTGGGTAGGTCTGGAAAGATGAATTTTAAAGGGGTACTTACACTTTTTAATAAAATCTTAAAAAATTCGAATAATTACTTAACTCATGTGGGAACCTCAAGAAAATTAGGAGAGTATCTTGAGTTCATTTGATATGTCTTAAAATTCGTAAGAAACTGACCCAGATTTGTATTAGAAACCTAAAATAAGTTATGAGTATAACTATAAGTATAAATCGTTAAAAACCATTTGTAACTTATGAAATAAACATATAAGTATTAAGTGATTCCTATTTCGTGTAGATCATTTGAAGAGGCGCGATGTTGTTTCCTTGTGTTCATTCAGTCGTTTGCTTTCCTTTTATTCGCGTTAAGGTACATATATTCCACCCTTTTTCAGTAAGGGTATCTCATGACTTTTGATTCCTTGATATTTGCTATTCTGATTTATGATTCATTTGATATTCGTTTAGCTATTCTGTCTGATATAGGTTGATTCATTCGTTCTCTCTTGTGACTTCAATATTCGTATTAGAATCCTTTGAGACTTTGTAACCCATCTAATATTATGACTTTGTGTAAAAACCTTTTTGAACATATATCTTGATGATGGCTTTGGGAAATACTATCTTTAAAATGATTTCTATGACCATGAGGTAACACCACTTTTTATATGAAGGCTTAATGACTCTTATGAAATGGTTTTTAAAAGAATACTTTCATGAAAACAATATTTAAATGATTTTCACAATTACATAATCTGGTTGTACTTTATCCTTAAGGATTCTCATGACTCATTGTTTCCTGATATTTGTTATGCTTTGATCCGTATTTGTTTAGTTATTCGTTTGATTACTCGTTTCATGCTATATTCTATTCGTATAGCTATTATTTGAGTTGGATAATTTATAATTATCCCTTATCATTAGATTGCATGTACTATGCCTATTATGTTGCCCATATTTGTAGCCAGTCGTGGGGAGTCCATGGCCTTGCCATTGATGCACCAATGGTATTGACACTATTTGTGGAAGTGGGTTTTTGTCCATAGCATTCCCATTTATTTATATAGATGTATATATGGCGCACCTAGCCCGTGTTTATTATATGTATGTTTAGTCTAGAACTGGCATATGTATCTCTGTATTGAAGGGAGTGTATGGATGCATCCTAGGTACTTTGTTTAGTTCAGTTATTTAGTGAATGGATTGTGTGTGTGCCATACACCCCATTTCACACTAGTACTATTGGAGTCTGCAGCTCCTATATACAATTTGCTATGATATGATATATGTTTGTTACTTGGGCATTTCCATATTATGATTTTTATCCGTTTCATATTCCTTGTTATGCTTTGATTCCATTATCATATATCCCATATTTCATTGATATCTTGTTCAGCAGGTTCTCGTGGTTCCATTTCACTTATCCGTTCATTTTACTACTTATTGTGACTTATGTCATTTTTATCGAGCAGATCCTTATGATTTCATTTCAGTTATTCTCTTGCTTTAGTTATCTATTTGTATATATCTGTTCACTGGGCTTGTTAAGCTTAGCCGCACTTTCTTTTCCTGCGGCAGGTTCTAAGAGGGAGGCTGGGATTCAAGTGATGAGTGCTTAAGAGCTCTTAGTGGAACACCTTGATAGCTTCCCATGGATTAGAGATGCATTTAGAGTTTTTCTTTTGGACTTAGTTTGTATTTTAGTATGGAAGTTGTAATGTTCAGACTTAGTACTTTATCTTTTCCTTAGAATACCTTTGTAAACATTGTATTATTAAAGTCTTCCGCTTACGTACGTTCTGTTTGACGCAATAAATGTGACATTTGACCCATTCTCGGATGGGGGTGTTACAGTCAATGGGCAGGATAACATGGGTTTTGATAAGTCCAAGGTTGAATGCTACAACTGTCACAGGAAGGGACACTTTGCAAGGGAATGCAGGGCACCAAAGAGCCAAGACTACAAGAATGGAGAGAGCTCAAGAAAAGCTGTGTCTGAGGAACCTAAGAATTCTACAACTTTAGTGTCTTATGATGGTTTGGGTGGATATGATTGGAGTGACCAAGCAGCTGAAGGACCAAACTTTGCACTTATGGCTTACTCTTCTTCATCAAGTTCTGATTATGAGGCATCTAATGTTTCTGGTTGTTCTTATAAATCTTGTTTAGATACTATTGAAGAACTTAAGGCTAGGAATGAAAAACTAATAGAATATGTAAGGAAGTTAGAGTTAGACAATTTAGGTTATAAAGTAGGCTTAAAATCTGTTGAGCAAAGACTTGAATTCTTTAAAGAGAATGAGTCAGAGTATGTAGAGAAAGTTAATGTTCTTGAATGTAAGCTTTATGTTAAAGAGAATGTCATTAGTGAACTTACTAAAAGGTTAAAACAAGCTTAAAAAGAAAAAGATGCAGCTTATCAGGAAAAAGAACAACATCAAGTTAAAGTAAATAAGCTTGAATTTGCATCTGAAAGTGTAAATAAGACAATTGAGTGTCAAATGATGATAAGAGGTAGAAGAGGTAGTGGTATAGGTTATAATGAAGTTCCTCCTTCAATAACAGGAAAGTATGTACCTCTTATATCCGGATTGTCTTGTTTAGTTGAGTCTGATGATAAGTCTTTAGGTGAGAACAGTAAGTCTAATGAGGAGAAACCTAAAGTTGAAAAGACATATACTGATGCACCTATCATTGAAGATTGGGTGTCTGATGATGATGTGGAACAGGTGGAGTCTACACCTAAGGTTGAAAGGAACACAGTTAAGCCTAGAGTTGAACAGACTAAGGGCGTGTTTGTTTTTAAAAAAAAAAGTATTACTAGCCCTCTTACTCTTACAAGTAAGAGGTGGTCAGACGTTTTGCTTGTTTGTTTTTTTCTTTTGAGTCAGACTCAGTTAGACATATAACATCTTACTCAGTAAGAGGTGGGGGACTTGTCTTACTGCCTCTTACTCGATAAGAGATTGAAGACTCGTGTTAATATAATATATTTGATGATTTATTAACTATGTCATATTTATGATAAAAAGTCTTGTTTCATATCTACATAAGTTACTTAAATAAATTGCAGAAAAGAGCACTTAAAATCATTCGGACAATTATAAAAAAACAAACAACATTATTTCGTTCAGATTTAGACTTTTTAGCCACCTCTTACTGGTAAGATGTGGTAATCAGATTCAGACCTAAAACATGTTAATGAAACAAACACACCCTAAGTTTGTCAAACCTAGGTTTGGTGATAAGGTGTCTAGGAAAATTGTTAAATACACTGAGCAACCTAGGGAGTACACTAACAGGCCTAGAGGTAACCAGAGGAATTGGAATAACATGATGTCACAAAGGTTAGGGAGTGACTTTGAGATGTTTAACAAGGTTTGTTATGACTGTGGTAGTTTTGAACATTTACAAGAAAATTATTGTTACTATCAAAAACCTGTTTGGAACTATGCTAAGAGGGTGAATCATCAAAATTTTGCTCAAAACACTCACCCCTTTGCTAAAAGAAACATGGTTCCAACAGCAGTACAAATGAGATCTGGTTTAGTATCAGTTAATACTGCCAAGCAAAATATTTCTAAACCAGCAGTAGTAACTAATACTGCTAGATCAGTTAGTACTGCTAACTCAAAAAGAACAGTGAATGATGCTAAATTCAGGTTACAATTTTCAAATAAAGCACATTCAACTGTAAAAAGGTCTTTTCAAAAGAATACAACATTTAGTACTGCTAAGGCAAAAGTAGTAGTTTCTACTGCTAAGCCAAAAGCAATAACTGATACTGTTTTGGGAAATTATTTTTATGCTGTAAAGGCCTCAGCTTGTTGGGTCTGGAAACCAAAAGTTAAAGTTTTAGATCATGTCTCTAGACACAGTAGTGCATCCATAGTTTTAAAGAAGTATAATTATGTTGATGCACAAGGCAGACCCAAGTCAGTAATGGCCTGGGTCCCCAAAATGAACTGATTTTCTTACTTTATGTGCAGGGCAATCCACAGGTGGAATTAGAGGATAAAGGAGTATTTGATTGTGGATGCTCAAGGCACATGACTGGAAACATGTCCTATCTCACTGATTTTGAAGCAATTGATGGAGGATATGTTGCTTTTGGGAGTAATCACAAAGGAGGGAAAATAACAGGCAAAGGTACAATAAAAACTGGTAAATTAGATTTTGATAATGTGTACTTTGTAAAAGAGCTTAAGTTTAATCTCTTTAGTGTCTCACAAATGTGTGACAAAAAGAAAAGTGTTCTTTTTACTGAAACTGAATATTTTGTCTTGTCTTCTGACTTTAAGTTGACTGATGAAAGTCATGTTTTGCTTAAAGTTCCTAGAACAGACAACATATACAGTGTTGATTTAAAGAATATGGTTCCCAAAGGAGGTTTGACTAGTCTCTTTTCAAAGGCTACATCTGATGAATCTAAGCATTGGCATAGAAGGCTTGAACATTTAAATTTCAAAACAATTAATAAATTGGTTAAGGGAAACCTTGTAAGAGGGTTACCTTCAAAAGTTTTTGAAAATACTGAAATTTGTGTTGCTTGTCAGAAGGGAAAACAAAACAGCGCTTGTTGTAAGACCAAAGTAGTGAACTCTATAAGTCAGCCTTCACATATGTTGCACATGGATTTGTTTGGACCAACATTTGTGAAAAGTTTGATGTAAAAGATGTATTGCCTAGTTGTCACAGATGATTATAGTAGGTTTACTTGGGTTTTCTTTTTAGCATCTATGGATGAAACCAGTGGCATTCTTAAGGCTTTCATAACTAGGATAGAAAACCTAGT
Organism: Artemisia tridentata subsp. tridentata; assembly: GCA_021014915.2. Taxonomy (NCBI): domain Eukaryota; kingdom Viridiplantae; phylum Streptophyta; class Magnoliopsida; order Asterales; family Asteraceae; genus Artemisia; species Artemisia tridentata. Next base: position 308,750,243 of record CP139507.1, read on the forward strand.
TAATCATAAGGTTAAAGTGATAAGATGTGACAATGGAACTGAGTTCAAGAACAGGGATATGCACCAGTTTTGTGAGATGAAAGGTATTGAGAGACAGTATAGTGTAGCTAGAACTCCTCAACAAAATGGTGTTGCTGAGAGGAGGAATAGGACAATTATTGAGGTTGCTAGAACAATGTTAGCTGATTCTAAATTACCTACTACTTTTTGGGCTGAAGCAGTCAATACTGCTTGCTATGTGTAGAATAGAAGTAAAGTAGTTAAGCCTCACAATAAGACCCCTTATGAACTTTTACTTGGTTGAAAACCATTGCTAGATTTCTTAAGACCATTTGGGTGTCCTGTTACTATCTTGAATACCATAGATCACTTAGGCAAGTTTGATGGCAAGGCTGATGAAGGTTTCTTTGTTAGATACTCAATGAATAGCAAAGCTTTTAGAGTATTCAATAGTAGGACCAGGAAAGTGGAAGAGAACTTGCATGTTAGGTTTAGTGAGAGTACACCTAATGTTGCAGGGAGTGGACCAAACTGGCTATTTGATATTGATTCACTAACTAGGACAATGAATTATGAGCCAGTTGTTACAGGTACACAATCTAATGAGTATGCAGGTACAAAAGTTAATACTGATGTAGGTACACAAGCTTGGAAGGAGACTGAACCTGCAAAGAAATGCATTTTGCTACCCATATGGACTGCAGATCCACCTTTCTCAACCCAAGAGTCAAAGAGTTCACATGAAGATGATCTTGATGAAGTTCCAAAAGATGATAAAGAAGATGATGTAAAATCTTCTGATGATGATAAAGTGGTTAATGAAGAAAAGCAGTCTGAGGAACAAGTAAAGAGTGATGTATCAGATAATGTTGCCAATAAAGAAAATAACACTAGCAGTACTAACTCTGTTAATACTGCTAAGCTAAGTGTTAATGTTGCTGAAAAGGAAGGCTTTACTTTTGATGAGGATGAATATCCACATGATCCAAACATGCCTCCATTGGAAGAAATATATCCTGATATTGATGATGATGTACTTAGTGCAGAGGTTGACATAACTAATATGGAAATCAAAATTCCTGCCAGTTCTATTCCAACTACCAAAATTCACAAGGATAATCCTAAGGAACAAATCATTGGAGAGCCACAATCTGCTGTTCAAACAAGAAACATGACAAAAGGTTTGAAGGAACAAGGTTTCTTTGCTGGATCCCTTCATCAAAGAAACAGTCACAAAGACCTTCAAAACTGTTTGTTTGCTTGTTTTCTATCACAAATAGAACCCAAGAATGTACATAAAGCATTACAAGATCCAAGCTAGGTGGAGGCTATGCAAGAAGTGTTTCTATAATTCAAGCTTCAAGAATTTTGGACTCTGGTAGATTTGCCTAATGGGAAGAGGGCAATTGGTACTAAGTGGGTTTTCAGATGCAAAAAAGATGAAAGAGACATTGTGATTAGAAACAATGCAAGATTAGTAGCTCAAGGATACACTCAAGAAGAAGGCAGTGATTATGATGAAGTATTTGCTCCAGTTGCAAGAATTAAAGCTATAAGGTTATTCTTGGCTTATGATTCATACAAAGATTTTGTAGTGTATCAAATGGATGTGAAGAGTGCTTTTTAATATGGGACAATTGATGAAGAGGTTTATGTCTCTCAACCACCTGGTTTTGAAGATCCAAATTTTCCTAACAAGGTTTACAAGGTGGAGAAAGCACTTTATGGTCTACATCAAGCTCCTAGAGCTTGGTATGACACATTGTCAAAATATCTGTTGAGCAATGGTTTTAGTAGAGGGAAGATTGACAAAAGTTTTTTTTATCAGAAGGCACAAAGATGATATCTTGTTAGTTCAAGTTTATGTTGATGATATTATCTTTGGATCAACAAACAAGGTGTTATGTGTTGAATTTGAGAAGCTAATGCATGAAAGATTTCAGATGAGTTATATGGGTGAACTCACATTCTTCTTAGGGTTACAAGTCAAGCAAAATAAGGATGGCATATTTATCAGTCAAGATAAGTATGTAGCTGAAATTTTGAAGAAGTTTGGGTTTACTGATGTGAAGCCTGCAGAGACAACAATGGAAACTTCCAAGCCCCTGCTCAAAGATGAAGATGGTGAAGAAGTTGATGTCCATTTATACAGATCAATGATTGGCTCATTGATGTATCTTACAGCTTCAAGACCAGACATTATGTTTGCAGTGTGTACCTGTGCAAGATATCAAGTCACACCAAAAGTTTCACATCTTAATATTGTGAAGAGAATTTTTAGATACTTGAAATGCCAACCTAAATTGGACCTTTGGTATCCAAAAGATTCACCTTGTGATCTGGTTGCATACACTGATAGTGATTATCCTGGAGCTTGCTTGGATAGAAAATCAACAATAGGAGGTTGTCAATTTCTAGGATGCAGGTTAATTTCATGGTAGTGCAAGAAACAAACTGTGGTTGCAAATTCCACAACAGAAGCTGAGTATGTAGCTGCTTCAAGTTGCTGTGGACAAGTGCTCTGGATTCAGAATCAATTGCTGGATTATGGGTACAATTTTATGCATACAAAAATATATATTGATAATAGCAGTACTATGTGCATTATAAGAAATCCTGTTTATCACTCAAAAACAAAACATATTAAGATAAGACATCATTTTATAAGAGATTGTTATGAAAAGAAGTTAATCCAAATTTTTAAAATTCATACTAATAATAATGTTGCAGATTTGCTCACAAAAGCTTTTGATGTGGGATGATTTCAATTTTTGGTTGTCAGTATTGGAATGATAAATCTTTGAAAATTCTTATCTCTTTGTGTTTTTGTAAAGTTTTGTAAGGATTAGTACTGTTATTAGGTCAATAAATTGTTTCTGCTGCTAAGTATAATTAGTGTTGCTAGTTTACTTAAAACTGTTGTGTTAATGTTGCCAGTTATACTTAGTACTGCTAAGTGTAATTGGTGATGTGATTATTGAAAATTATGTTATGTTTGTGGTTTTGTGTTTTTGGGACTAATCTTTTGCAGGATTAAGCTGAGAATAGTGCTGGAGTGCTGATTAATAAGCTGTTAGGAGTGGAAATTAAGTTCATGCTGCTAAGCATAAGTTAGTGTTGCTAAGCCTAACTTAGTGTTGCTAGGTTTCTGCTGCTATGTTTGAGAGTACAGGGCATTGTTTTATAAATATGAACAATTAGGGGTTTATATCCTTTAATCATTCACACAAGTGTTTTTATCCGATCAAAACTCTCTCAAACATAAACCCTAACTCGTTTTTATCCATTAATTGCAAAATTCAGCAAAACCCTACACAATTTTTCATAATTCACAATGTCAACTCTGTCTTTTGCAAACCAACATAACATGATTGCATTTTTGCAAAAACCCAAAGAAAGTGAAGGTTTTTCTGAAATCATTGATTTTCTTAATGCTACTCATATTAAGTATGCATTAACAGTAAAACCTACCATATATATTTCCAACATCAAACAGTTTTGGGCTACTGCTAAGGTCAAAACTATTGATGAGGAAGTACAAATTCATGCCCTTGTGGATGGGCAGAAGATTCTTATTACAGAGGCATTTGTTAGAGAAGTTCTTCATCTAGCAGATATTAATGGAATTGAGAATCTTAGAAACTCTACAATTTTTTAAAACCTTGCACTGATGGGGTATGAAAGGCAAAGTAACTCTTTAAAATTTTCAAAAGGTTCCTTCTCTCCACAGTGGAAATTCTTAAAATTTTCAAAGACTAATGGTTGGAATGAGTTCAGTAGTAATATGGCTTCTGCCATTATCTGCTTAGCTAAAAATCAAAGATTCAATTTTTCAAAATTAATTTTTGATAGTGTGGTTAAGGGCTTGGATAGTTCTTCAAACAAATATTACTTATATCCAAGGTTTTTGCAACTTCTTATGGACAAACAATTTACAAATAAAAAGGTTCATAACAAGGTTTATCCTGCTCTCTCTCATACTAAAAAGATTTTTGCTAACATGAAGAGAGAGGGAAAGGACTTTTCAGGCATAGTTACACCATTGTTTCAAACAATGTTGGAACTAGGTCAAATTCAGGGTGAAGGTTCAACAATCCCAGCTGATATCCATCACACACCCACAATTTTACCATCCACATCAACAACTCAAAAGACCTATACCCGTAGGTTCACCAAAAAGGGCACTCAACTACCTCAGGCTAGTGCTAGTATGGATGCAGATGAGGCTGTGCATAAGGAGAGGGGTCATAGTTTAGAAAGGGCTGCCACTATTGCTGCTAGCGTAGATGCAGAGCAAGACAGTGGTAACATAAGTAAGACCCAATCTAAGGCAACTTTTAATGAATCAAGTTCCCATGGAACTGATTCAGGTGAAGGTCCCAGTCAACCTGAAAACATGGCGGGTGTAGATGCTCAGTCTAGGACTGAGGCTATGCCTAACTCACTCAATGATGCATGACTCGGGAGAGGTAACACACTCCAAAGTGCTGAGGGTAGTCTTGAACTAATTAATGAATTGATGGGTTACTTGTACCAACTTGTCCCAATAGGTTCTTGACCTTCAACAAACAGCTGCTTCTCAAGGTGATGAAATTCAAATGTTGAAGAGAAGAGTTCGGTTTCTAGAAGGGGTACAGAGGTCCAGAACCCACAAGCTTAAAAGAGTACACAAGGTAGGTACTGCTCAAAGGCTTGTTCTTTCTGAAGATGCTAGTTTGGGGGAGGATGCCTCCAAACAGGGGAGGAGTGATAGCATGGGTTCAAGGGAGGAGACTCAGATGGATGAGCAAGTTGAAAGTGATGTGTTTGTTGTTAATGCTGATGATCTTAAAGCTGCTGCTGATAAGGTTAATGCTGCTAGTATTGAAATTTCAGTTAGTGCTGCTAGTGAAAAAGTTAGTGATGCCGAGCCTGAAGTTAGTGTTGCTGCTACTAAAATTGATGAAGAATTAACTATAGCTTAAGCACTTACAAAGTTAAAGAGCACAAAACCTAAGGAAAAAGGAGTTGTGATTCAAGAGCCAACAACAGCATCAACAATAAAACCAACAACTACTTCAACTGATGAAGGCAAAGGCATCCTGATTGAAGAACCTAAAAAGAAATCCTTATCACTAAAACAGCAACAACAACAACTCATTGAAGATGAAGAACTTGCAAGATAGGTGCAAGCTGAGCTTCTTGCTGAAGAAGAAGAGGCAAGAAGAGCTCAAGTTTAAAAAGAAGAAGAAGCAAGTCTTGCACTAATTAATTCCTAGGATGAAATACAAGCAAAATGTGAAGCAGATCACATGTTAGCCCAGAGGATGTGGCAAGATGAACAGGAAGAGCTATATTTAGAAGAAAAATCAAAACTCTTCATGAAATTCTTAGCCAAGCAGAAGAAGTTCTTTGCTCAAAAGAAGACTGAAGCAAAGAGGAACAAACCACCCACCAAAGCTGAACAAAGGAAAGTAATGAGTACATACCTGAGAAACATGGATAATTGGAAGCCTAGTCAGTTGAAGAATCTTAGTTTTGAAAAGATAAAAGATCAGTTTGACAAGGTATTCAAGAGGGTAAATACTTTTATTGCTATAAATGAAGAGGAGGTGGTAGGAGGTTCTAAGAGAGCAGGAGATGAAATAGAATCTGATAGCAGCAAGAAGCAGAAAATTGATGAGCAGATAGAGCAAAAGCAATCAGTTGATAATAAACAAAAGGCTGATGAAGACAAAGGTACAGAAGAAGATACTAAGCAGTATATAACAGTGGTTTCTGATGATGATGAAGAGCCAACTATTGAGGATGTACCTTTGGCTACAAAACTTCCAGATATTGTTGGTTGGAGAATATATAAAGAGGGCATAAAGAAAGTAGTATTTGAAATCAAAAGTGCTGATGGAAAGTTTTATATATTCTTCAGGTTTAATCAAATGTTAAGAAGTTTTAATAGAGAGGATTTGGAGACTCTTCGGAAGCTTGTTAAGGAAAAGTATGGACCAACAAGACCATTGAAGCAAGCAGTGTCTGATCAAGATTATGTTTTGTGGGGTGATTTGAAGAATATGTTTGAATCTCATGTAGAAGATGAAGTATGGAGAAGACCTTTCTATAACCAGAAGGTGATAAGCTGGAGGTTGATAGATACATGTGGACTTCATGAGTTGACATTGGATGCTATGCATATCTACATGTTGGTTGAAAAGCAGTATCCACTCACAAAGACTACATTAGGAAAGATGCTTGAAAGTAGGCTTCAAATGGAATATGGAATGTATGAAAGTATGGAAGATGAGCTTATTTGGTTTATTATAAGACTGAGGAATGAACAATGAAGTGTTTGGAAGCATCCTCTTGGTGATGGTTAAAGCTTTGAAGGAAACTTGATGATTTTAGAAGAAAATATCAAGTTTAGGGGAGGATTGTTGGGAATTAAAGCTTCCAAGGTTTTAATGCTGCTCATGTAATTACAACTGCTCAAGGTTTACACAGGAAATGCTCTAATTCATTACTGCTGCTAGTTATAAAGGTTAATGTTGCTTATGGAAGTTAAGACTGCTAGAGTACATTAAGACTACTAACAGACTTCAAGGAAAAATACTCTATGTAGTTAATGCTGCTAGAAGAAAACTTAGTGCTGCTAGTACTAAGTTAATGCTGCTAGAGACTTAATGCTGCCAGAACAAAGAGTTAGTGCTGCTGATTCATTATTAGTGTTGCTGGAGTATTAGAGTCGGTTTGATATGTATAGTATGTTTAGATAAGTATAGAAAAGATTCTAAAAATATTTATTTTGTATAGAAAGTTATTGTAAGCCGACTAGGACTCCTTAGTCTATAAAAGGAGGTCCTAGGGCATAGAGATAGATACATCATAGATACATCTTAAAATCCTAACACGATTTTTATAGAACTTTAAGGTTGTAAACCCTAATACTTTTGAGTATTCGTATTATATCAATAATATTGAAGTGTTTAGTTTGATACATTTGTGTTCTTGTTTACTGTTTTATGCAATATAAAGTTCTTTTTAAGATCAAATACAAGATTCCGCATTGTATTTGATAAACTTCAAAACAGTTTCTATACCTAGCTGTTTTAGATTTATCTAAGATAACTAACCCTTACAAGCTAAGGAATTCGATCAAGTGTATTAACTGGGATCAACATTTCTTCACAAATCTACGCCACAACAGTTTGTATTTTACAAATTACATTCAAGGGCTACATAGAAAGTTAGAATAATGCAAGCAAATGTAACTATTCCAAGATTATAAGAAATCCGCTCAACTGCGTATATGTTAATCCTTAGTAGGCAAGTGGTTTCAAGAAGGCTGGGTAGGCTCCTTTATAAGTGCGTATTTGAAATAGCGGCAAGCAGGTGTCTGGGTTTAATTAATTTGTATACCTCCTACTCAAGCTGGACTTGAGAAGTGCCTTTTTCAACTTGTATATGGTATCAGCCGTGAAGCTTGATTGTCTCTTTGCCACTCCTACTAACTAATAACACTAAACATCATTACACTTGAACAACATATATCCGCTTTAATTACACGGGTTCATGTATACAAAATAAAACCTTTTTCCAAAAACACCTCAAAATAAAGCAAAGGAACTTACCAAGATCGCGTTAGTATCCACACGTCATGTGAACAGCCTGTAGATTAGATCAGAGAGGCTCATTTCTGGACTATTATTTCCACCTGATATCGACACACCTGCAATCAATCATTTTCACGACTAGAGAAAATATATAAGCTTAGTTTCTTTTGAACAATAATAGAAAATCAGCAAAGCCAAATTGTTTAAGTATTTCTCACATGTCTTGTGTCCCATGTAAACAATGACTGTAAATCTTCTGATATATTCATTGTCCTACCTTGTGAAAAAGAAGGTACATCGATGCACATTAGTTAACCGAAGTTATTTCCAATACCATGATAAAGCTTTCAATACCACCAATAAAGAGGGGCGTGATTCCATATGAGAAAATAAATACAGATAACTAATATGTATAATTTTTTAATTTTTCATCATTTTCATTCGTATATTAACAAATAGCAACATACCAGGTCCATAGGAGGCTGCATATATCGGCATTTAAAGTTAACTCGAGGTGACTGTCAATCCATTCAACTAAGATGCCCAGTTCAGTTAATCTTTAGAACCGACCCATTTGAGATATAACATAACTCAAACCGACCCATTCATAAGTAAACGGGTCAAATTGCTACTTTTTGTATTATTCCTATTAGGTATAACCGTATAAGAGGTTACCTGGAGTGTTAGCAATGCTACATTATCAGGGAGACTGTAGGGCGGGTCCATTCCTGTAAAGGTCGACACTTGAAAGTTTGTTCCTTCATTTCCATCCTATAAAAAATTGATCCACTTCATAATCAAACACTTCTTTAAAAATTCTCAACACAACAAAAAAAAATGAAATTTTATGTCACCTGCTGAGTGAAGGCCATGTTGCTTGTACAACCAGGAGGAACCATGTTGGTTAAGCTTAGGTAGGTTCTCATTACCATGATGTGCATTACCTTCACACATTTCTGTTGAGATCTGAAGTATTAACGTGTCAATAATAGTTGTTGCAAAGATCATAAATGCTAAGTGGTTAATAGCATAACTTGTCAAAACACAATATTCAAACAATCAAATACAATACACAATGCACGTGCTTGTTTTCAGTTGATCCAAACATTTACAATTTGTATAACCCCTATTTTTTTTAATCAAGAATTTTTCATCAAACACAACAAAAAAATCGATTAAAATAATCATCAAATAAAAGGAAATTTCCAATATTAGAGTTCGCTATACCAATTATATGCAGATGCTACTGGTGGAATGTTAATAGGATTATGAAGAATAAGAATAAGAAAGTTGCTACTAACCTCTTTATTAAGTTTTTCGAAAAGCTCAAGGTTGAAATCATATGCATGCCGAGCATCTGTGAATGAAAATAACACCTTTTTAAGCAGGATTGAGTTTAGCATATTTTGTATCAGCCAACCACAACTGTGATATAAACCTTGTCCTCCTTCTGGGCCACTTAATCTCAGGATGACGACTGCAAACCAAAAACACAAATTATAGCTTATTTGACAACATATAACTGACCAAATCCATATTCAATAATTTACACAAATGATACTAAGTAAATCATACAAAAGTATGGTCATATATTAAGGTCGTCGCCCAAAGGATTATTGCACCATGGACCAAGATCTAGACCAGCTCCATCACCAACACTGCTTCATAATTTTCATGCCCAAGCTATGCAACCATATAAACACCATAAAAAAATGTAAAGCATAATATAGAATGTATCTTATACCAGTTCGAAACAAAAGTAGTCATTGATATAACAAACATTCCTTATTGCACACTAAACCTATTTATGTCAATCCCCATAAAAATCATAATTGTGTGAAAAACTAGAAGGGGGGGTTGAATAGTATTACCGGTTTTTAAGTTCTTTTAAAACTTCTTAAAACTTTACTTATGAAAAACCTTGATTCGAATCTTATGAGCAATCAATCAACACCAATATGAACTACACACTAAACTAACTAATTATAAGTAATGAAAGTAAAGAGAAGAGATGGAAAGATCAAACCGGGACAAAATGATTTATAGTGGTTCGGCTACGAAGCTCTTCTTCGCCCTACTCCACTCCCCGAGTACCACACTCAAGAGTTTTAAGCACTATGTCAACAACCTCCCTTTAGGTGGAGAAAACCGTACACGTCGCTTATCCTATTTCCGACACTAAGCTAGATGTCGAGTGCAAATCTTAGCTAGCACCAATCTACCACGATCCACTTGATCCTTTCTACTTCACACACTTAACACACACGACCCAAGAGATCTCCAAGATCTCACAAGATCACAATGATCAACTCTCTCAACTTGCTCTAACCTATCTAACCTTGATCTTCTTGATCAATCACACAAGCCCAATGGCTTCAAGAGATATTCAATATCTCTATAAGATCTCAATGATCTTCACTCAAACTCTCACAAAAGAAAAATGATCTTGCTGTATGCTATGATACAACAAGTGTGTAACAAATGTTACAAGTATCCTAACTACAACTACAACTCTTGTATCTTCTTGGATACCTTGAGTTCTTCTCTTGCAATTGAAGAGGAATGAAGAGGATCTATAAGTTGGATGATTGGATCACTCTTGAACAAAAGAAAACTAGACTAAATGATCAAGAAAAGAAAATGTGAGGAGAGTATTAAACTCAGAAAGTTCTGTGTGAAAAAGGATGCCCAAAATCTGTGAAGTGGGCTGGTATTTATAGGCAGAAAAAATCTGGCCGTTATAAAGGGACGGCTCCACTAAATTTAGTGGAACCGTGGAGCCGTGTCAGACAAAAACGCTCCTCTTTTTGTCTTTTCTGGTGAAAACTTATTTGGGGAAGTTTGGAGCTGATTTTGGGGGGGAAAAATAGCTGTTATGTATTTTAAACTTATTTTTCCATTTAAACATTTCTTAATTATTCAAAAATAATTTGTAAAGTATATTTTTGAAAGAAATGTTTTGTCACATAAAAATGTGAAGTCTTAAGCACAAATTCACTTATTTGATCATTAGTCAAGTTGTAAATTTGTTCTAGAGTGATTTTTGTAGAAACGGGATCTTCCGATTAAAAACTTGTTTACGTTAATTTTAACGTAACGTGTTTTCACATTTTGTCATCCTCAAAACGTGAAGTTATCGAAAGATAGAAATAACGTTTTTAGAACATTATTTGCATCAACAATCTTCCCCTTTTTGATGATGACAAAACATAAACTCATTTTAAGTTAAAATTAGTTTTAACAAGTTTTTAATGAGTTTATTCCCATTTCTACCCCTTTTTGTCGAAGCAAAAAGGTTGCAAAAGCCCCATTGATGTATACTCCCCCTCGTTTGGAGGACACCAAGGAATTGAGCAATGATTCGTGCTACAAAACAAGATTAGATAACACATATACAAGATCTAACATGTAGCACTTATGACAAATATTTAACCACAAAAAGAATGACTAAGTAGCCAAGCATAAAAATAAAAAGTGAAGCAACCACATGAAAGCCAATTCATTCATAAAGATAAAATAAATGTCATACATATGTATGACTACATCATAGAAGCAAAACAAACTACAAGAAAACACATAAAAATCATTAGTGATAAGAGACTTCAAGATTTGCTTCAAATGCCAAAAGGGTCCTAAGCTTTTATTTGAAAAACTAAACATAACCATGTTTAGTTGGTTGGGCTATTTGGTGGTGGAGGAGGTGGTATGATGGGTCCTTGTGGTGGTGTAAGTAGGTGCTCAAGGTAGGATAATTGAAGGCTCAACTCATCTCTAAGGCACATGATGAGGTGTTGGTTGTGGTGACAACAAGGACAACTTAGGGTATGTGGTTGTAGTGGATAAAGAATGGGATGACCCATTAATGGTTGTGGTGATGGTGAGAGGGAAGATGATGATGTGTTACTCCCAAGTTCAAAGGGAGTTGATGGTGATAGGGTGAGTGTTAAGGCTAGTGGTTGAAGAGGACTTGGTTGAAGCAAAGGTGTGGTGATTCTTGTGGTGGAGGTGGATGATGATGTTGGCCTTGTTGAGTTGGCTTTGATGGAGCTAGGGGTGTAGAGATTGAGAAGGTTGATTTGGTTAAGGTTTGTGGTGTGTGGGATTCTTCATCATCATCCAAAGTGAGATCAATGAGAATTATCTCATTGGAAGGTTTGAGGTTCAACCTTGGCTTCTTGGTTTTGTGGGAAGTAGTGGCCATGGTGGAAGACATGATAGGTGTGTGGTGTGTGTGGAATGGTGGTGGAAGAGCAATGCATGATATGAGCTTATATAGCCAAATCAAAACATGCAAGGATGGATAGGATGATGGATTTGGGGATTTAGGTGTATTGTAATCAGCATGTGTTTACAGATTTTCAGGAAAAGAAAGTCAAAAAGTGGAAGAGAACATTTAAATTCGTCTCCCCAGGGTACGGTACCATTAAATGACACACGGTACCACTAAATTTAGTGGTGCCGTGTCCTATTTAGTGGAGCCGTGGCCTGTAGTTGACTCTTTTTCCAGTTCTGTAGGTTCTAGGTTGCCTAAATGGGTAATTCTGCGTGGACTATTTGCAGCAAATCCCAAAGCCTCAATTCACTAAAGATCAATCACCTTGTTTTCCTAACACTAGTCTCAACTAGCAACCAACAATATCATGTGATCATCTATGTTTAGGCAACTATTAAGCATGCATTATACCAAGCAATTTTATCATCAAGTGCATGCATGAGAAATATAAAACAAAGAATATGAACTATATAAAGTTCATGAAAATAATAAAACATTAAGATTGATTAACTAGTCAAAGTTACCAAAGTCAAGTAAAAATTGTTAAGACAATTTAAACTTGTTAATGTTAGATGGACAATGCCATGACCCCATTAATAATAGCTTAATAATACTTAAGTTAGTGATACTACTTAAGTTAGTGCTATCTAATCTCTTCTCTTCCCCAACTTCTTTATCTTGTTTCTGAGCCCCTTGATCGCTTTGCTAATGGACTTGAACCCCCTGATTGTTTGCTCATGCATCGACACTTTTCGGTTGTACATGGTTGGTTGCCTTCTCATCACCGAAGTTAAGTTGGTTTGGTTGAAAGGAAGGTCGGAGGTTTGTTCGAACGATGATGTGTCAAGGTTGCGAAAGAAGGTGTCGGGAGAGGGAGTACGAGGACGAGACGTTCCTTCTTAATTCACCTCATCATCATCCTCATCCATAGGTTGAGATGACGAACCATGACCGAAGGAGGAAGATGAGAGAGTAGCATCGGAAGTGGATTTACGACCACGTTTGGACCTTTTGTCCTTACGTTGCTTTGTATGACGTTGTGGTACACCAAGGGGTTTCATAACGGGATTGACTAGGACATAGCCGACACTATTGAGATGTGGGAAATTTTCCATAACCCACTTGAAGAGACGAGTAAGCAACATACCGTATGGCATGAGCTTATCGGTACGACTATGGATGTTGGCCATCCTTTTGGCCATGTAGTATGCGAGGTTGTATGGCTCCTCGATACTAAGACAATAAAGCATGTGGGCGAGACTCGCCGGAACGTGATCCCGGTTGCCCGCAAGGCTCAACATGTTCTCACGTAGAAGAAGTTCCCAACTTCTGAGGTCAGGAATGAGTTCTTTGAGGTAGATGCGGTTGGGATCAAGATGGAAAATGGAACCATCACGCTTTTGGTGCGTGTTGGCGACTCGAGGAATTTGGATGTGTTGTTTTATGGTTTCAAGGTTGGGGATTTCGGTACGATAAGCACCTTCACTTTCAAGATTATAGTAAAGTGACTCTAAGGAATGGTCTTCAGTGTATGCACACTGGCCATACGAAGGAACACCGAGGATGTCACCAAGCTCGGTGATTGACAAAATGATGTTTTGGTTTTGAATCCAAAAATAAAGGAAGACATTACCCTCAAGATCATTGAAGGTGCGGACTCGACTATAGAATTCGAGGAGAAAGCCGGGACAAAGTTGATCATTTATTTTGTATAAAAAATCAAATTGGAGTGTGGGAAAACAAGCTTGGATGTTAACCAAGAGAACGAAATGAGCATCGACTACACGACCTTCGTGTATGTATCGATGTTGGACTTTAGCAAGATAAGCTTTTTGCTCATCAGGGATGTTAGGATCATCGATTAAGATGGGGATGTATTTTCGGGTATCTTGATAATCCATAAGAGGCATTGTTACCTACAAAAATATAATTTTGTATATGTTAACTTGTTCCATTTTAATGATCATATTCTTAGTGAGTGTGTGCCTAAATGCAAACAATGTGGAGGTGCGGTAATCTCGACTCTAAAATAAACTAATGAGATTACCCAAACGCTCCTAACTTCATTTTTGCTCAATCAAATGTGTCGAAGAATACACATTATGTGACAAATGGTAATTTTCACGTTGTTAATTAATATTATATGAGTATTAATTATTTTTAAGCTGAGCATTTCTATGCGCATTTGCATGTTTCTGAATATTATTGAGCATTTTTGGGACAGAATTCATGAAAATAACATAATAAATCATTTTCATAACCAATTGACCCGTTAAACATAATAACATTAAACACATAACAATCATAGACATACCTTAAACCTTTCAACACCATGTCCTATCTCTTGATCCTTACTCACTAACATACCTCTTACTAACCCAACTTACTAATACAAGGCTTAATCCTATCAACTCATCCATTAACACATAATATAAGAACATTCATATTAACATATAGTAATCATAGTTACTTACCTTGATCATCCAAGCTAAACTACCAAAGACATCATTATCATCATCATCTTCTTCCATTATCATCATCAATCTTGACAAATAACAAACCTAACAACATAATAACCCAAATCCATAAACAAAGGTTTACATAACCCATCAACATCATTAACTTCCTATCTAAGTCATCATATGATCAAGCCTTGATCATATGATAAACACCCACTTATCTCATAATCTATAATCCTTATTAGAAACAAGATAGAGGATTACTTACTTGATGGATGTGTTGCTTATGGTTAATTTCTAGCTAGGAACTTTAATCTTTCCCATTCTTGGACCATAAAAATCATCCCACTTTCCCTCCTTTTTCTTATAACCGAACACACACACCCATCCTTCTCATCTCCTCTCCAATTTTCTAGAATTCACCACACATATAAGATATTTATTAGGCTTCTTGGGCAAGTTTGGCCTAAGGGCAAGAATGGCCCTCTATTCCCTTTTCTTCTAGTTTGGCTACACTACATATTATAATACATTTAGTCCTTGGCAACTTAGGTCCTTGAAGTCTATTTCCTTTCTAATTGTGACACATAATACTTTCTATAACCACAATACATATTCTTTGACTATCGGGTTTGATTTCCACGTAACATTCGTTGACTAGTCAATCACGTTAAACCCTAGTCAATTCCATATAGGGTGGGGCATATTTATATCCGGAAAACGGATGTTACAATTCTACCCCCTTATTTAGATTTCGTCCCCGAAATCTATCGTCTATTACTACCCAAAACTTGGTCACATGATACACCACATTCCTAGCACTTCCGGTCCTTAGTCCTTTTAGTTGCAACGATCTAAGTGATCATGCATCTCTAAGCATACCGTAACATGACACATGTCCTTGATCCACATTACATTTCACTTACTTCTATAACCATACAACCCTTACTCCTTTCCTTACATCATCCGAGACAAACATACTATAACTAGTCATCGTTCAAAACTGTTCATTTAACATTACATCACCATCTCACTTGCTTTATTCTAAATTTTTCGTTAGTAGATACATGTTACTTAAGGAAATCACACTAATTTGACTTTATATAAGTTCACTTGGCCAATACATTCACATTCTATCATCACCACTTAACCATTCTTCTTACGTTCTCTATAATTACCTCGTTTCTTCTACTTCTTTCTTCATGTCATTTTCGTTTACCATTACAAGTCTTATAGGAACATTTCATGCATTGACTTTATAACATCATACTTTAACCCATGCCATCACATTTCACATAACAATTAGCATCAATTATTTTCATTACTCGCCTTTTGTACCACACCACAAGGCGTATTATAACATCATTACAATTTCTTAATTCCTTCAACTTACACTTAGCACCTAAAAAGTAGGTTTCTCATAAGCCACAACTAAAAGTCGTACTCTCATTCTAACCCTCCTATCGTAGTCCTTATACATTCTAACTAATTCTAGACCTCCGCTTTCTACTCCTCTAACCCTACTCGTGCCATGTCGGAAACACATAAGTTCACTCATTCATACTTCCTCATTTACGTGGAAAGGCGTCCCAATCGATGTAAATCAAGAAACATAAACTCGTGGTTATATACTCCCGATATAACACTACTACTCCTATTACCTAGTGCACTTTCATTCTTTCTTTTCTTTTTACACTTTACATTACTTTTTTTAGACTTGGACCCATATCATTATCACATTCTTCATGGGGATATTTTTATTGCCAAGGATGTAGGCAACCCCTTGCCGATGAAGGCAATTCATTTCATCTTGAAGGATCTTTAACACATCCTGAAGGATTCTTTATCATTCATTAGCTTAACCATCCCGAAGGATACCATCATTAGTCATCATTAACTTGGCCATCCCGAAGGATACCATCTTTAACCTTTCACGTTCTACATTAGATCCAAGCCCTTAACATTTTAACACACACACATTACCTCATTTATTTTATTTAGCTTAATCATGTATCATAGGGCATACAAAACCCGCTTATCATATTTACACATTATTCGTGTGTTTACTCATCTCACCATCACTTACATTCTTTTAACCCTTGTTAACCATTTCACCATCTCTACCATTCCTCCTTTTTAACTTTAGTCTACACAACTTTACATTTTTAAGCTTTCCATAGGTTAATTCAATTACACATTCATTAGGACCATTCATTCCTTTACACATTTTAAGTAATTAACACATTATTATCATTTTTAATTTTCGTTACGCATCATTACGTTCTTACTTGCACCCTTAACTCACCACATTCTCATTCTCGTACCTTATCTCAATTCTTTTATTATTCATGGATTTAAACAACATCATTCCATCTCGCCTTACCTAGATCATTATCTAGCACACTCGTTAACATCACACATTCTATGAACTCGTCACGTTTACCATACCATATTTCATTACATTCTTACTTACGTACTTAACTCGTCTTATTTCAATAATTAGCACTTAAGCCTTACAATTTATCTCGTCATTACCATACCAACACACTTTACTCTAATTCTATAAATTTTACATCATATTTAGCATTCAATGTGTTCATTTAGTTTTGCTTCCATTATATCATACCATAATGTCGTTTGTCATTATTATATCTTCATGTTCATACTTAGACCTCATATACCTTATCCTACCATCAACACGTCTCTATCCCTCACATTAACATCAATCCTTAGCCACTAAATATAGTGAGACCATATGTTGGTCATGAATACCTTATGGATCCCGAACCGTTATATATCATCATTTCTTAATCCCACTCCATAATCTCCATATCAATAAACCCTTAACAATTAGTGTGTCCATTCCATCTTGACTTCACACGTTATATTTATTCGCACTTGTTATCACTACGTTCCCCTCTTAAAGTGTCAACACTTAATTCACTTACTAGCCCATCTCTAATAACACTTACTACTCCTTTTCACATCTTGCTATTGTTATCCTTTTATAACACGCCATCTTAACTCAATCACCAACACGGTGATCTTATCATTTACACATATCTAATCCATCATGGATTTACATCACATACACATCTGTACAAGTAAACATATACATCGCTTATCATCTTAACTCATATAGGACATATCACGTAAACCATTTATAACTTAAACATATGCTTAGAACACTTTTATATTCCATGTACCTATCGTTAATATCATTATTAAACGATTGCCATCCCTGACGAGATGTAAAATAATCTTTTTACTTACACATCTTTAATCCAACATGAACTTATTCTTACATTTATCGAACCATTCACGACGTACCATCGATCAATCGCGTATAACTCACTAATTATATGCTCACTGATTATTCATTATTCAAGTATTTCTTAGACTACCACTTTTCTGTTTTCTCTTTTCCTTGCATTACGCACTTTCAAATCACTTACCCATCGCCTTTCATTACCTTGACACCATCTTTATAATACTCGTCTATTTCATACTTTCATATGTATATATATATTTCATATTTCGTAAGTCGTTACATTACATTTATCGTTTTCTTAACATCCCTAAGTTAACCTTTTATTCCATTTTACACTCGTATATCATTTAAAGGTTTATCTATTTTAATCCCAATTGACTCACCTTAATATTGTCATGGTCTACCCCAACGTTAAACATTAATTAAATTTGTAGATCGTATATTGGTCTTGCATTGAAATCGAAAACTCATTCAACTGCTCAACTTCTAAAACTCCATACATAAACATCAAGCGCATTAATACATACTTAATCTCATATGTACGTGAAGTCTACATTCGACATTCTTTCTACAAAAGATGAACACTACTAACCGCTTACATTTCATTAATCCTTTGTTAATTAATAATTCAAAACATTTAAACATGTATATGTTATGCAATTTGTCTATTATCACTTAGGTACTTATTACTTCCTTTTACCAATTTATGCAATGGCTACTTCATGTATCATTCATTGCTCACACATATCTTTTATATCTTACGGTTACACATTTCAATAATACGCTTTACCCAAACATCTAAATCCTTGTCACTACTCATCCTCATATATCTTTAATGTCCACATATAAACAAGCCTTACTCAATCTCATAACCCTTACTAGGTCATCATTCTTTGAAACATAATACCTTCCAACCATTCGGCAAACCAAAATTAATGTAATCTATGTAAAACTTGCTCTTTTGCGTATTATACTATAACATACTTCTCGCCTTCAACATTAATCACAATATCACCTTACCAATAAACACGTTCTAGTAACTTCGTCTACCACTCATAACCTTTAAGGCCTCAATCCATGTAAATAAAACTTTAGTTTATCAGATACAAGAACTATCATTCGCTTACTTAGCACTTAGCGCAATATGTTTCAAAATAGAATTATATCACATATACATTAACACCATAAAACACCTACAACACTTATCGACTTAAATTTATATAACATCTCACACATTCCATCTTATAATGTAACATTCTATGATTCGCGGCTAACTCATTACCTCTATAGCCATTAAATCCCCATCGCAATGATCATGTTACATCTAAACTATAACCTAATCTCATTATTACTATAAGCACTTTCACGTAATACCACTAAGGCATCTATTATTCGCATTACTTCAACTTACATTCAACGCGTCTACGAGTGGTTTAAGTCTAGGCAACCTAAAGTGGAAACCTAATTCACTTAAACCGAAGCTCTGATACCAAGTTGTTACACCCCGTGCCCGATTTGACCAAAAATTAAAACTTTTGCGCGGAAATGACCCATCCTTGACGGACATTTCGTTACTCTTTTGATCAATGATAAAAATCCATAAACGTCTATACCTTGAACCTATTTTTAAATTAAAGTAGACTTAATTACCTTTGAAATGATGGGTGGCACGACCCGTGACGACTTACGGTTTAAAAGATCTGATTTTTCTGAGTTTGACTAAAAACTGAAAAACTCCAATTTATACTCTGACCGAGACATATGGCCATATGCTAAAAATAACATATGGCCATATATGCTCTTACTAAACTTTATGGTGCAAACATATGGCCATATACTGAAATTACCATATGGCCATATTCTAGTCATATGCCCTTATTTAAACTTTCTGGTACAACCATATGGCCATATGCAGAAATTACCATATGGCCATATGCCTGCTGCAGATTTTTACAAAAAAAATAAATATATAATTGCTCTAATTCCGGAAAACCAAATTCTATAAATCGACGCGACACCAAAACTTACAGAATTCATGAAAATAACATAATAAATCATTTTCATAACCAATTGACCCATTGAACCCCAAAATGGGTAGATTTATACTATATTCCAAACACCCCTTTTTCCATGACCCGTAACACTTAAACTCGTTTATATGGCGAACCGTTAGACGTTATTGGGAAAATGGTCTAAAAAGGCATCCAACTTGCCACATTTTCCTTTTGTAGGTATCAAACTTTTTTTTCTTCCTATTGTGTGCAAATACTTTCTTAATCTTCCTATTGTAGCCATAAATCTGACGTGGCATGATCTAATCAAGAGGTTTAATAAAGTTCCATCTCCACCGCCACTCTCTTTCAGATTCACACTATCAAAAACCCAACAAAAACGAATTACATGATTATGACTGAAAAACCCACAAAAACCTCTGCAACTGATGAGACCCACTATCGAAAGGAGTGATGGCGGTGGTGATGTACTTCAGCGGTGGCGGTTCCAAATCTGGAGTGTTGTGGCCGAGAGTTATGGTGGTGGTGATAAGACCCACAAACCCTTAAACCGAAAGCTGCAACAGTAGTATCAAAACTACTATCTTTGTCTTAACATCTCAAACCTTATATAAATTCACTAATGTCAATCCCTCGATCTCTCTCTCCGACCAGTATTAATTCCGACCGCCACACCTACACAACCACCACAGTCCACCCCTGCACCGCTGTTACCAGATCTTCGCCCCTGCACCGCTGCTACCAGATCTCCGACCATATACCCACATCACCTACTTATACTTTCTCTTCCATCCACAATCACCATCTTCTTTGTTTTAACCAACTTATATAAATTCACTCATGTCAATCCCTCGATCTCTCTCTCCGACCAGTATTAATTCCGACTGCCGCACCTACACAACCACCACAGTCCACCCCTGCACCGCTGTTACCAGATCTTCGCCCCTGCACCGCTGCTACCAGATCTCCAACCATATACCCACATCACCTACTTATACTTTCTCTTCCATCCACAATCACCATCTTCTTTGTTTTAACCAATCACCATCATTTACCTCACACACACATATACTAAACCACCACCACACCTCCGCCCATAATTCTGGCCACATATTTTGGTTCAAACAAATGAAAACCCTTGAATCGATTTCAACAAATCAAAACTGTGGAAACCACTACATCCAAACCCTCGGACCGATTATAATAAATCAAAGCCCAATTAGTTTAAAGAAAAAAAAATTGGTAACCTTGATACCAAAACCCAACTTGATTAAAAAAAAGATGTTGTGGTTCAAACAAATAAAAAAAGTTGAATTATTAGGGAAAGAGAAATGAAAAAAAAATTGTGAGTTAGAAAGATAAAAAGATTGTGATCTGTGATTATTTTGAAAAGAGTGAAATGAATATAGTGTTAGCCACAAGGACGATTTATGTAAATAACTCTTGATGAGTTTAAGTTTATAGCCACAAGGACGACATGTGTAAATTATTAGAGCCACAGGGACCTTTTATGTAACTGACTTAAGGACGAATGGTGTAATTGTTTAGAGCCACAGGAATGATTTATGTAATTAACTCTTGATTAGATCATGCCACGTCAGATTTATGGCTACAATAGGAAGATTAAGAAAGTATTTGCATACAATAGGAAAAATGAAATTTGATGCCTACAAAAGAAAAAGGTGGCAAGTTGGATGACTTTTTAAACCATTTTCCCGACGTTATTTACCATGACTAACAAGGACACAACTTGACACTTGACCACGTTCATATACACCAATAAAAGACTCACGGGGGCATCAACCATGACAATGAGCTCGGTACCTATACTAAGCTCCTATGCGCAATCCAATGTACTTCCTTTACTTAAGCCTCACAAGCTACATTCCCAAGCCATCCTTTAAAGCATACAAACCTACAATAATAGTTAGACAACTAAACAATAAGCTTTCGCTTAGTAAGTAACTAGATTAATACATGGTTAATACTTCCATTCACACATATATGCATCAAGAACATCTTTAATCATTCGACTCATGATCATCCATCTCATTGCCATTATCATAACAACATCATAACTATAACACATGAACATAATAACATTAAACACATAACAATCATAGACATACCTTAAACCTTTCAACACCATGTCCTATCTCTTGATCCTTACTCACTAACATACCTCTTACTAACCCAACTTACTAATACAAGGCTTAATCCTATCAACTCATCCATTAACACATAATATGAGAACATTCATATTAACATATAGTAATAATAGTTACTTACCTTGATCATCCAAGCTAAACTACCAAAGACATCATTATCATCATCATCTTCTTCCATTATCATCATCAATCTTGACAAATAACAAAACCTAACAACACAATAACCCAAATCCATAAACAAGGGTTTACATAACCCATCAACATCATTAACTTCCTATCTAAGTCATCATATGATCAAGCCTTGATCATATGATAAACACCCACTTATCTCATAATCTATAATCCTTATTAGAAACAAGATAGAGGATTACTTACTTGATGGATGTGTTGCTTATGGTTAATTTCTAGCTAGGAACTTTAATCTTTCCCATTCTTGGACCATCAAAATCATCCCACTTTCCCTCCTTTTTCTTATAACCGAACACACACACCCATCCTTTTCATCTCCTCTCCAATTTTCTAGAATTCACCACACATATAAGATATTTATTAGGCTTCTTAGGCAAGTTTGGCCTAAGGGCAAGAATGGCCATCTATTCCCCTTTCTTCTACTTTGGCCACACTACATATTATAATACATTTAGTCCTTGGCAACTTAGGTCCTTGAAGTCTATTTCCTTTCTAATTGTGACACATAATACTTTCTATAACCACAATACACATTTTTTGACTATCGGGTTTGATTTCCACGTAACATTCGTTGACTAGCCAATCACGTTAAACCCTAGTCAATTCCATCAAGGGTGGGGCATATTTGTATCCGGAAAACGGGTTTTACACTTTTTACCTATCTGATCCTGAGCTTTTCACGAGCGGCTCGACTTATTTCCACCCTACTCAAAACTTAAAACCCTATGGGTTTAGAGTTCACTACTTAAGGTATTCGAAAGAGTATAAACATACTCTTCTCAAAATAGATAAGCTAACAAAATAAGATAAGACAAACACCCCTTTAATTTTGTCATACGAGACTAAAAGGCTGTTTGTTTGTTTTTTATGCCTCTTGATGCCTCTTAACGCCTCTTAACGACCCCTACCTCTTAATCGGTCAGACATTTTGGGCGTTCAGACCATTTGTTTTTTTTTCCCGTTCAGACGCAGTCAGAGGCAGTTAGATCTTAATGGTCTAGACTTGAGAGGGGTGTCTTAATGCCTCTTGTTGACACAAAAATAACCAAAAAAAAATTAGTACGAGCAAGCAAATGTGCGGTTCAAACACGAGTTTTTTTTTCCCGTTCAGATGCGGTCAGATTAAGACATTTACGCCTCAGATTCAGATTCAGATTTGCGGTTCAGATTCAGATTCAGAACCTCTTAAAAAACAAACACCACCTAATTATTTTTGTAGAAACATGGTCTATGATAATTAAATTTAGATCTAAGATCATTTGAGGACAAAACATTTCTTACATACAAAGGGACCAATCTCAACCTTCCATTCATTTTGATCTAAAGGCTGAGATTAAATTCATTATTTTCACTACAAGGGTATAATTGTCAACTATATAAATACAAAATTAAAAAACTTATATTTTATTCTCTCATAAAAAACACACACAAAACCGTGTTTCTCTCATCCCCATTCAACATCAAGTTCCACCTTCCAATCATCTTATCAAACCTAAATCTGAATTTTAATTAGTGATAATTATAAACTGAATTTCAGTTTCCCTCTAAAACAATACTACTTTTCATTGTTCCATCACTTTGCCACCATTCACTGTTCGTCCGTCGTTGACCACTTCGCCACCGTTCGTCGTTCGTCCGCCGTTGACCACTTCGCCACCGTTCGCCGTTCACTTTTATCAAGGTTTAACTCTTCTGTTTCAATTAAACCTCAATGTATTTTGTGATTATTGATGTGTAATTTGAATGTATTTTGTTGTGATAATTTTTCCCTAATTTTGAAGGTGTGATAAGTAGTGGTTTTGGAGTGTTTGGCTGACATAAGGTGTTTTTTGTTACCTCATAAGCATTAATGTGAAGTAAATGCACCTCCTAACTGCTTAATGATTTCTTTTCCAAACCTTAACTTTATAAAAAATAAATGAAGTTTTTGATTGTGACCTTAACTTAGCAATTTCTACAGTGATAATGGGGGTTGATGAATTAAATACTGACATGCCTAGCATTACCGTTTCTGAACACATGCTGTGAACATGGTGAAGCATGCTTAGCAATTTCATTTTCAGAATTGAGACTTGGATTATAGTAATTTTTATACCATCATCATCATGCTTTAGTTGATCTTGCAAGGCTTCTTCATTCTTGTGTTCATCAGACCTTCACATATTTGCAGGTTTTGTATCTTTATCTAGTCTCTTTGAGGAATAAGTAACCTCATTTTGATGTGTACTGCCTGTGAATTAAGTGAAAACTTCGTTGTCTTTCTTTTTTTCTGGCTTTCTAACTGTATTTTTCATTACAGGATTTGCTTTTGTTTACTTTGAGGATGAGCGTGATGCCGAAGATGCCATTAATGCACTTGACAATACCGCGTTTGGATATGACAGGCGCAGGCTCTCAGTTGAATGGGCTAGGGTATGTCGGGTCTTTGTGAACTATCTTTTTTATTGCTTTTATTTTTGGCAATTGCTGTATTTAATTTCTTATCGAGCTACTTTTATGAGTTTTATCACAATGTGACGTAGCTATTATAAATAGAAGTTATAGATGGTGTTTGTCAGGGTGAACGCAATCGACACCGTGATGGATCCAAGTCTGTGTCAAATCAGAGGCCAACCAAGACATTGTTTGTAATAAACTTTGACCCGGTCCACACAAGTGTCCGTGATATTGAGAAGCACTTTGAGCCTTATTGGAAGATTCTTCATGTTCGTATCCGACGCAACTTTGCGTTTGTGCAGTTTGAAACACAAGAAGAAGCCACAAAAGCCTTGGAGTGTACACACATGAGGTCGGTGCCGATGCAGTAGCTCCTCTTTTTGTTTTCTCTTGTTTACTGTTCATAGTTCTGTATTATGACACTGCATAACGATTGTTGGACATTCTGTTTGCAGTAAGGTCTTGGATCGGGTGGTTTCAGTGGAATATGCTTTAAGGGATGATGGTGAGAGAGGAGACAGGTCGAGGAGCCCTAGGAGAGATTATGGCAGACGAGGTGATAGTCCTATTAGAAGGTCACTTAGTCCTTATAGGAGAGGCAGACCAAGCCCTGACTATGGTCATGCTCATAGCAGACCAAGTCCTGATTATGGTCGTAGCAGACCAAGCCCTGATTATGGTCGTGCTCGTAGTCCTGTCTATGATACGTACAATGGACCCTCCTCACATGGGAGGCCTCAGAGCCCTGGATATGACAGATATCGCAGGTAATATGGTCATTCTTGTATCAAGCATAACTATTCATTGCCTAATTACATCTGCAAAACTGTTACATGGGTAATTCGTCCTACACCAGTGCGAAGCATCGAACACTGTTAGATGGGTAATTCGTGGCCATTTCTGAGGATAACTATTCATTGCTTGATTGTATCAAGCATCAAACACTGTTAGATGGGTAATTCGTCCTACTGGAACGGTTGTGACATTTTCTGAGGATATCGGCTTGCCAAACATTCTTGAATCTAGACCTTGCAGGTATTTCCTTTTTTTTCTCTATTTGAATGAATCGGAATAATTTTAGTTTGGCATAATGTTTTAATCTAGTCATGTATCTTAGTTCAATGCCCCTTTTTCTTTGGTAAAGGTTCCAGTTTCAACCCATATAATTGGGTTGAATTTGGTTATATTTCAACTACAGCGAGTGTAATGGGTTAATAAGCAATAAGATTCACTATTAAAGAACTGGTCAAATTGGTCCTTGAGTCAAAAGGGTTGAAACTAGAAACTCATTTGTAGTGTATGCAAATGCGTTAAACCTCCTAATTTGTTTTATTTAGGAGTAAACATATTTTAATTGTAATATTTGTGTCCGTATGCAGCATGTTAATTATTTCTTAACTTTAAAATAAATGATAAATACAATGTTTGCGGGTCAGCTGTACCCGTTTTGACCCTCAATAATATTTCCCATGTCCTGTTTTGATGCATTACCAACCTGCCAATTTTATCACCACTAATGGCTAAGTTTATTTTCATTTTTCCAGTTACCCTCCTCCACGTGAGAAATGTGCTGGTCCATCTTGTTCAAACCCATTCAAGTACAGAGATTCGAGGTCGAAACGCCCGTTGTGTAGCTTGCAGTGCTACAAGGCGATACAAGAAGAAATGCAGCCCGGAACTATTTATTGATGTGATGTGGAGCCCGACCTGGTTTTGCCTATTGTTCGAGATTACTTTGTAATGATAATAACAGCAATCTCATGAATGTTTCCACTTGTCTAATGCAACCTTCGAAATCATTTAAGCAATGAATGCTGCACACAGACATATTACTGGTCTGAGAAGCTGAAACCAGTCTATATTCTGGCGTCGGATGCAGTTGATATATATCATTTCTAGATTGTAAATTTCAGCTGTGGTATTGTTGCTAACTATT
Organism: Artemisia tridentata subsp. tridentata; assembly: GCA_021014915.2. Lineage (NCBI taxonomy): Eukaryota > Viridiplantae > Streptophyta > Magnoliopsida > Asterales > Asteraceae > Artemisia > Artemisia tridentata. Next base: position 308,776,570 of record CP139507.1, read on the forward strand.
GCAAAACATATCTACTTTAAATTCCTCTTATTTAAACGGATTGGTATTGTTGCTAATTCTTGTTACATGGATTCTTATTGGTATGTTTAAGTGTTTGACAATAGCATCAAAATCTTGCTTGAGTCAGCGAATTAAGTTTTCAAAGCGTTTAGCATGCATAAGCTTTTAAAAAGATGTTAGGAGCACATTTGTACAATTAGGCAACTCGTTCAAAGAAAGAAACTATTGCAAATGACCAGACGCATTAGAATATCCTTAATTCTACACGAAATGGAGTATGCAAGAAGTCATAGTTTTTGGCGTAAGTCGTCAGAAACTTGATATACTCTATTTTCGGTTGTATAAAATCTCGAAGATTATGAATACAGTTTTCTTAAAAACATTCCTTATGGGTGCGGGGTGAATGTTGATTTACTGATAAATCTGTATAAAAATAGATATGATGTTGATGACATGATGAATCACTACCACTATTAGTTTGTTGAGCAAAAAGACTCCATCTATTGGTTCGATTTGTTGTTGGTTTCAAGCTGAGAATACGTACGTAGATCAGATAACAGACAAACACAATTCTAATGTTCGGCAAATCCTCAAAACCAGTACCACCTTTTAAATGAAATTTCAAGTGAGCAAGTTTGTTTAACTAATTATACCATGTTGAAAAATGACTTAACCAAAGTTTGCTGAAACATTCATAAGGGCATCGAGCCAATAAGCTATCAAACATCACTTTGAAATTACATGTCTATAGTATTGTAATTAGGTATCACCTGTGATACCTAATATCTTATTTTGTATCACAGGTGATACTTAATATTTGCTATGTATCACAAGTGATACCTAATATCTTATTTTGTATCACATGTGATACCTAATAAGTTATTCTGTATCACAGGTGATACATAATAAGTTATTTTGTATCACAAGTGATACCTAAAGTTGCCCGGTGTACTAATTTTTGAATCAATGAAGTGAATTTGCTTATATAATTAGGGCAATTCTAAGTTCTGGATTCGTAATTTTTATTTACTCATATTTGGTTATCTTGAATGCAGGGGCTAATAGGCAGTTGAACAAGACGCCATAGCTGGTGTCACAAATGTAGCTCAAAACACATGGTAGGTCTATTTGCCTAATATCTTATTTTGTATCACAGGTGATACCTAATATCTTATTTTGTATCACAGGTGATACCTAATATCTTATTTTGTATCATATGTGATACCTAATATTTGGTATGTATCACAGGTGATACCTAATATCATAATTCTCAAGTTATAAAAATTTTGTTTTCACAAAAGTTGTTAATTTTTAGCTTATTAATAAGTTTCATGAAGAAAAAAAAATTGCAAAAACAAAAACTGGGAAGTTGGGAAGCCCAAAGTGAGCCTAGGCTCGAACCCCAGACCTCTACCATCCTCAACCAGTTTAACACACTACAACCATCTCTGCCTTTGGGTTTTTTTCGTTATAGCTTGCACCTTTAATTCACTTAACCAATTTTTTCCTTTTTTGCTTATTCATAGCTTATTCAAATAACTTGTCGATTCCTTTTTTATTTTTCCTAAGTTCAATATAGCTTAAAGTAGTTTTCCAGAATTTTTCATAATTTTTCGTATTGATTTAGTATTTATAATATTATTCTTAGTCCAAAACTGTTTTTAATTCATTAAAAATAAAATAAAAAGCAAATTTACACATCTAGGGGTAATTTTAGATTTCTAGATTTTCTTAGGCTCGTTTAATTCCCGTAAGAGTTCGTTTTTCAGTTTAATTTGCGTTTTTGCTTATTTGTGTTTTACTTACTTATTTTGTATCACAGGTGATACTTAATATGTTATTTTGTATCACCTATGATTTTGTATGTATCACAGGTGATATCTCATATTTTGTATCTACAAAAACAAGTAGCTAACTATAGTCTAACTATCACAGGTGATACCTAATATGTTATTTTGTATCAGAGGTGATACCCAATAAGTTATTTTGTATCACATGAGATACTTAATAAGTTATTTTGTATCACTGGTGATACCTTATAATGTTAGTAGGTAACAACAAGTATTTAGCAAAAAAATAAGCTTAAAAGTCTACACAATAAGCAACATGAAAATAGCTTATCAAATTCTTAATATTTTGATAAAAACATTACATAACAAAAATATTATAACTAAAACATAAAATTCAATATTTCTTGTAGAAAAAATAAGCTTAAAAGTCTATAACAATCTATTTTCAACAAGCAGCAGTACTAATCATGTAAGTGGCAACACTAACAAAGATAACCAGCAGTACTAAGCTCCATTGAACAGCATTAAAACCAACTAGCAGTAATAACCAATGTGTGATTTTGTATGTATCACAGGTGATACCTATTAAGTTATTTTGTATCACATATTCACATGTGATACCTAATAATTTGCAAAATAGATATTAGGTATCACTTGTGATACATACCAAATATTAAGTATCACCTGTGATACATACCAAATATTATGACTGAGTTGTCGAAAATGCTGATTAGGGAAGAGATTGATGAAAACGCGACAGCGTATATAGATGCAGACATGAACGAGGAAGAATTGACTTACAGGGTGGAAAGGAATGGTGGACTCGTGAACGGTGCGACGGGTGAGAAGTCTGATATTCTGATTGAAGTTCCTCCTAGTGCAAATGGTGTTCGCAATGATGCTGCAAAAGCTGTGAAGAGGATGAAGATCGAGGAGGTTGAAGATGATGATGAAATGGATGAATAAAAGAAAAGTGGAATAAATGAGTTGTATAGAAGAGTCTTGTTACTTCTGTCAAGTGTTATGTTGTTTTTTTAAATGTAAACTGAAACACGATCAACTTGTTTGTTTAGTATAGGTCTATGTCTATGTTGTTAAAGTTTCCCGGTGTACTAACTTTTGAATCAATGAAGTGAATTTGCTTATATAATATGGGCAATTCTAAGTTCCGGATTCGTAATTTTTATTTACTCATATTCGGTTATCTTGAATGCAGGGGCTAATAAGCAATTGAACAAGACGCCATAGCTAGTATCACAAATGTAGCTCAGAACACATGGTAGCTCTATTTGCCTAATATATTATTTTGTATCACAGATGATACCTAATATCTTATTTTGTATCACAGGTGATATCAAATATTTGGTATGTATCACAGGTGATACCTAATATCTTATTTTATTAATCAGAGCATTCCTTATAATACATTATAATACGGAGTATATATGTAACCCATACATTGTATGATACTATGATCACAAGTGAAGATCAAGACAAAGAAAATGCAATAGACATGGACTATGTTAAACAGCAGTAATCAAAGTCCTTTTATAGTATACTGATGATACATTGTTGAACCTTTTGCATCATAAAACAGCTAGCTATCAATATCCATATCCTTTCTTCAACCATCATATATATGCATGATTGGACGCTAGCACAATTGTTAATTTTTTTAAGACGAAAACCAGTTCCAATCAGTTCACACAACCCACATTTCATGTTTGCCATAAAGTGATACCAGTACTTTGTTTCAACTGAGGAACATAAAACTTAGTTTACTGTAAATTTGATGAGACTATAGAGGACTTCCTAGAAACATACATGAAAGTGATAGAACAACTACCCCAATTAGTATGACAACACCTTTAGGTACCAACTTTCAAGTATCTTAACAAATATTTGAGATTTTGTAGTGCATGGTCCTAGTTGACTTTATCAAAGATTAGAATGAATTCGGAAAATGTTACAAGTCCTATAGATATAGACGTAAACGAGTTCATACAGATGTTTGGCATGAATAATCCAAGTAAATTACATATTACTTTGCACGCTACATACATTGTTGTATTGTACCATCTTGACGCTTCGTTGCTGAACAAAAAGCTTTAGTTCTTGCAAGATTGTTGCTGAATGAATATCCTATCACCAATTGCTTCATGTAGTTCAAGTTTACGTTGAACTTCAGCACATAATTGAGGTCTATGAAGCGCTACAAAAGAATGTTGAACAATAAGCATATGCATATCTATAAATAGGGTTTTTCTATCTTGTGCCTAATGACACAAAAAGGACTCAGCGACCAACAAAAAAGGACTCATGGACTCATAAAAAACCAACTAGCAGTACTAACCAATGTGTGATTTTGTATGTATCACAAGTGATACCTATTAAGTTATTTTGTATCACAGGTGATACCTAATAATTTATTTTGTATCACAGGTGATACCTCATAATGTAAGTAGGTAACTACAGTTTACGCAAACTTTTTGTGCTGGTCACTAAGCCCAAATTATTTTTCTTTATTGGGCTAGTGTAACAACAAGTATTTAGCAAAAAAAATAAAATAAGCTTAAGAGTCTGTAACAATCTATTTTCAACAAGCAGCAATACTAATCATGTAAGTGGCAGCACTAACATAGATAACCAGCAGTACTAAGCTCCATTGAACAGAATTAAAACCAACTAGCAGTATTAACCAATGTGTGATTTTGTATGTATCACAGGTGATACCTATTAAGTTATTTTGTATCACAGGTGATACCTAATATGTTATTTTGTATCAGCTATGATTTTGTATATATCACAAGTGATACCTCATATTTTGTATCTACAAAAATAAGTAGCTAACTACAGTCTAACTATCACAGGTGATACCCAATAAGTTATTTTGTATCACAGGTGATACCTAATAAGTTATTTTCTATAACTGGTGATACCTCATAATGTAAGTAGGTAACAACAAGTATTTAGCCAAAAAAATAAGCTTAAAAGTGTACACAATAAGCAACATGAAAAATAGCTTATCAAATTCTTAATATTTTGATAAAAACATTACATAACAAAAATATTATAACTAAAACATAAAATTCAATATTTCTTGTAGAAACATATAAACCTATCTTCAACTTGGCCTAAGACTTTGAAACGTAAAATTTAACATCTTCAATTTGTTGGTAAATTTTCACTATTTCTTGTCAGGGCCATATCTTATTGCAAACTTCAAAATATTTGTTCATCCATATTAAACCAATCAGTTAATGTGAAAAATGACGACCCATTAACATGTCTCTTAACCCTCTCTGCTAAAATCTCTAAAAAAACCTCTCATGATCTTCAGTCCACTCCATAGCATCGTCATGTCCGCCCATATATAAATCACCCGAAGTTAAACATGATCAAATATTCTATTTAAATAACTTATAATTAAATACCATATAAACTTATTTCTTAATGTAATATATACGAAGTATTACGATACTTATCAGTGGGTTACTGTCGGAGAAAAAGATTGTTGAAGTTGTAGAAGATGGGCTACAACTTCAACTATATAGCAGAACAAGACCTAAGATACACATAGAATAGAGAACTATATAGCGTACTTTTTCTGTTATATTTTATAACATAATAACAAACAACACTATTCAATATATTGAAAATATATGAGGTATCACCTGTGATACAAAACTATTGAAAATATGAGTATATTTTGGTACGCACTAATGCTAAAACTTTTGGCCACAAATTCAGTACATGGAATTCTTGTTTGCTGCTGCTGTATACATCCAAGTTCCTAAAATTGAATAATCTGTAAGTTAGAATCCATACATTCATAAATCTGTAATTTTACAAATATAATCCATACTAGCAACAAGAGTACTGTGTTCACAATAACAAAAATAGAACGTATACTTCTAAGAAGCATATACCTGAAGCCAGATCATTACTTTTACCTACCATTATGCATGTTATCATAACCTTTCCGCTAATCACATCGATGACTGCCTCAATTAAATTATTCAGGTGCTGACATCTTCACTATAGATGTGGCAATTTCAACCCATTCACCTGTAAATGGGTCAATTTATGTTGTAGTCAATGGTTTATCCCAAACAGGGAACAGGTCGTTAGTAATTATTTTATAGATGTGTTGACAGGTCAATCCATTCCAACACAACCAACAACAATCCATTACCCAACCATTTCGACTTGTTACATACTTATTCGTGTGACCTCCACATCACAGAATTGCTGAAATGATTTTGATGTGAAAGGTATTCCTGTTATCATGTTTTAATCTTCTGATATATTTTTACATAGCTGTATCTAAGCTCCTACTATAGAGTCTAAACTTTGTCCATGTACTTTCAGTATACATAGTTATACATACAATCACTCACTCATGCTTGGTCTTGTAACTAAGATGTTTGGCTGTTATTTGTTCAAGGTTAGTTACAATTTTAAGGCATCCTAATCGGTACCTTAAAAATATACTAAAGATCAGGAAATTTACATTAATTAGTCAATTCAAATATCTATCTTTCAACCAAAATTCAAGGGATCTGCATAAAATTTACCAATATAAAGAGCTATTTTGTCAACAAATTAAGGCGGTATTCACTAGCAATACGTAGCACATATAGTCTACACAGTCTTAAGTTATCCTTCTACATGATAGTACTCATTATATGCATTCTTCCGATACTATTTCAGTAACTGTATATTCCGAACAGTATCGTATATTTTCAAAGTTATTAAGGACATCTTTTGACTTGAGATGAACAACTAGATGTATTTCAAGAGTATATGTACGTAACAAAGTAATTAAGGTTGCAGGTTTGATATAACAAACCTCCTCATATCTATGGATTATAATGACGCAAAGGGCAAACTTTTCATAAATCAAGGTCATCTAAAGTCTGTCAAGCAGCGTACACAATAATGGCTTTTAAGATACTAAATCAGACTCATCACGATTTGCTCTTATCGAGAAGTATGCTGGCAGCTAGTATGAAAAAGGTAAATATATTTTTCATATAACAGTAGAGTTGGCAATCTTTCATTATGGAAACTACTAGAAGATATGGTCCGGAAGAGAAAAGAAGTCATGGTAAAAGTAAATATATTACAGACGGACTTGCTATACATAACAATTAGTATGCTCATTAAGAAGAAATGATGCTTCAAGATCTTACATCTGCAGGACGATCACCAAGTAACACCTTGCCACCATACTTCATTGCTGCTTCATATGCTACACGACATTCGCTACCAGGAAAAACATCCACTTTACTAGCAAGCTGGAAGAACCTAGATGTGTTTCAGAAACCATTTCTATAAACAAATAAAGTGATTGATCTGATAAAGGCATTAAATCATTCCCAGATATCATATACTATAGTGGGTCAAGTCTAAGATTCAGGATACAAGTGAAGAAGAGAGTCGTGCCTTTGCAAGATACCAAGTATAAAGTATTCCGAACACGTTGCGATTCTTCTTCCAAAGCTCCCATTTCTCCCATTGTAGGTACCTACTCAAACCAGAAATCGTAACATTGGCAAATTAGGATCTATATATAAATGTGTCCTAAAATATCGTGTAATAAGAATGATAACATCAAATATTTACATGACTCGCTGGAAGTATATATGCAAACTGAACTAAACTCACAACTGGGTACAAATTTGACGTGGGAACTATAAAGACCATAGGAAGAGATAAATCGAAGTCTTGTAAATTTTTTCTGTTTACCTCAAGACAGATCAACCAATATAGTTTTGTAACCAATATAGTTTTGTAAGGAAAACGTTAGGATCAGTCATACACTATTGACAATATTTCATGAAACTAATTTCAAAACAAAGGCAATATATATACCTTTATATCATGAGAAGAGAGCATACCCACGTGGTTTTTGCATAAATCCAAAAAGACAACCTGCGCGATGAAATTCATGGTAAACTGAAAGGAAAAGGCACATAGGCAAACGAACTAACAAAGCAGGCACGTAGGCAAACGAACTAATAAGCTAACTTCAACTACCTCAATATACAACAAGAATAATAAGAAATTTGACCTGGAGTATGGGTGCAATAGAAATTTGACCCCTACAGCCCAAATCACCGAAAACCAATTGATGCAAAAATTGGGCCAAAATGCATTCGAACACCAGACAACAGATTTTGGAGATAATTCCTTCTTTACAGATCAAGTGTCACCGGTAACTCTAATATAATTGGACTATCATTACCTAACCCAAAACCCGACACTCAAACAAACCAATCGCCCACCATCCTGTCAAAAGTTTGTAAAAAAATTCCGGATATCACATGTGATACTCAGAATATCCCTATCACATGTGATACTCAGAATATCCCTATCACATGTGATACTCAGAAAATCACTTGTGATATTCAGAATATCCATATTCTGAATATCACATGTGATGTAATACCTCGTAAATTCCCATGTCATTTATTAATATTAAATCGTCAACAAATTCTAATTTTAAGTGATTAGCCTATTTTACGGGTTAATTTTTTTTATCTATTGAACAACGACACAAATCAATCTTTGATATATATACTTTGACGAGATTCGAATGGCTCACTCGCGTGCCAACAATTCTAAAACGAACCTTGAAATAAATCAAACCCGAAACAACCAATTAGGAATTTTTATTCAAGCATTTTATTCACCAATGCATTCAAAATATTTCTATGTTTTAAACTAAGAAACAACTAGTGATATTATCAAACGAACAATGTGACAAAATCATGTTCCATTTTCACTGGAACCGCACGCGTACCGACACCACGATAGTATGGCCTAAGTTTAATAAATCAAAACGAAGAACGTACAGAACAAATCATAAAAATAATTAAGGACTCAGGAATAAAAACAAATAATATATGACGACTCTAAACTCTCGAGTTAGAGACATTTAAACAAAGCCAGATCCGACACTGTCTAACGAGACTCGGACATTTAAAACACAAAACATACTCTACTAAATTACACACTACTTATAAATAAACCTTACACTTCTAATTAAAAATAACTACAACTATATTTTTCTTTTTCTCCTTCTCCTATTTTGTCGGCATCCTCCACTAATTCAAATCCTTTTTATTCATCTGCTGCTACTTCCTTTTCTTTTTTTTCTTGACCTTGTCAACGCCCCACTTCCTCAATAATAATATTACTCTGCTGCTATTTTTTTTTTCTCTTCTTGATCCGATCGACAGCCTCCATTCTCAACCAAAAACACCTTTACTTTCTACTCCCACCTTTCCACCCTTATCATATTCTCGGCAAAACACCATCCTCAAAAGCACCATTCTACCTTTATCTCATCACTTTTGCTGCTACCCTCGAAAACCCAAAACCGAACCATCTCTATCACACCATCGATTCTAGTCAACCATCAACCCTTGTCCTCTTCTAATTCACGAGATCCCTTAAGATTTAGCACCATGATCATAAACACTAGACACCATTTAGGAAAGATAACTTTTCCCCAAACCGAAAGCAAAATGGAGCTTAACTCCACTTTCCTCCTTAAATCCACCCATCCTGGGCACCATTCGAATCACACCAACACCATCAACACACTACAATTTGAGAGGTTCTCAAGATAAGAGTTGAGGTTGTGATTCGAATCGGGGAAAGGAAGTGGTTTTGGAGCTTTTGGAATTGATAGCATTCGACACCTTCTACAAAATCTTCAGGTTCATTTTTTTTATTTAAGATCGACATTTTTTTTTACTTCCATTCGAAGATAAGATTTTGAGGTTATGATATTAAAATGGAAAGTATGTTGCGAATACAGTTTTGAGGATTAAGATAGGACGAATTAAGTTTAAGTGAAATTATGTTGATTGTTGATATATAGATCGAATGGTAAGAGGCTGTAAATGGTTAAGTTTGGTACTAGTCGTAAAAATGGGTCGAACTAGGATTTTGTGGTTACGATGATAGAAATACGAATTGATATTGTGAATGAGTTGCGATTTAAAAATGGGCAAATATGGTTTTGTTGTCAAACGGGTCAAAAGAAAAGATTGACTTAAGAGTCACTGGGTTAGTTGAGTTCGGATGGTTAAAAGTTATTAAGAGTAGTCGAGCCGTTTAAAACCCGAGCTAGTCTTTTGCGTACTCGACTCCTTAGGAACCCAACGACATGAGGGGGCGAGACCGTAGCTTTGACCATAGTAATATCCAACCCCTCGCCAAAGTCCCGTTTGAGACAGTCCGTCTTTCTTAAAAACCTGCGAATGGCATTTTTTTGGTTCCAAATGAAAACGCCAAGCGAACCACAAAGACCTGCATGTTCTAAAAATGAAATTGGGATAAAATTTAACACTGGGCCGAAGCCCACAACAAATTGGGATTAAAATTTGTTTTAGGGCCACAGCCCACATGATTTTAACAATAAAATGTAGGGTGCGTTTGAGTTATAAATTAAAAAGAGAAATGTCTCATTCTTTTAAACATGTCAACGAAACCCGAATAGACGATTTTGATGGTACTTTGTACACAACTTTACATATCGTATATTAATTATTAAGTCTATGACAAAAACGATTAAAAACTGTTATACGTCAAGAATAATTACGCCGTAAAATATATAGTTAACACATGCAACAATAACATGTTTTGAAAATATATAAACTATTTTACGTTCATCAAATCTTAATCAAAAATACAAACTAAATTATGCCATACTAATCTAGGTCACGCGTTGGAGTTACAACACACCGTTTGAATCTATTGCATCACAAGATTTCTACTACTACCAAGGTGAGTTCATAGTCCCACATTTTACTATGTTTTCAAATCCCGTGGGGAGATACATGCTATAAATCTGAACACAAATATTTTTGTATGCTATCCTGATTGATATTGCTAAGTTAATATTGCCTAAGTTACCACCCTGCCAAAAAGTCCCTTATATCATGAACCATTAATCACTTGCGAGTGAACGCGAATTCAGTGAATAGATCTATTGGAAGTTGACGACCCACTTGAAGTTAGCCTGGAATGGTAACCAAGTGCACTTTATTCGAATTATCAAGAGTTTGGCAAACTCCTACGACGAGGGCATTATCACCTACATCATTGCTATGATGTGGGCCATTTATATTAATTATTATTACACCCGATGTTAAGGTTTGCGTGTCATGAGGCTTAGGGCAATATTTATATCACACTTCAATATCATTGTTTTTATGACTATCTCATTTGTGTTCAAACTATTACAAATAAAACACTGTGAATTCACTCAACCTTTGTGTTGACATTTTAAGCATGTTTATCTTAGGTAATTAAAGAAATCTCAAGCACGGAGTTGGCACGGGCATGGAGAAAAGACCCACCTTGTTCCAAATAACTATATCATTCTTTTCAAACTCATCATCACTTTTGTGAACTACTACCCCTTTTTGATAACAAATATGTAATATCTGAATATTGAGTTTTCATTGAATGATATAAAATTTCCCTTTTTATCAAAAATCTATACTTATGACTGTGATCTAGTTGGTAATACCCCGTTTAAGTCTTCCGCTGCTTTATTACGATTTTTGGGGTGTTACATGTGATACTCAGAATATCACATGTGATACTCAGAATATCACTTGTGATAGATATTCTGAATATCACTATCACTTGTGATATTTTGAATATCACTTGTGATATTTTGAAACCCTGAATCACCATATTTATTTCATCACCAGCCACATAACTATTTAGATCGAAAGCAAAAATATTAGATCGTTATAGAAAAGTAAGCATGGAAAATATACAAGTTTCAGACTATATGCTTAGAATATCTGAGTTTAAACTATATTCTGAATATATTCTGAATATCTGTTTGTAATAATCACATTATGAGCCTCATGAGCAAAGATTTACATATTGACAAATTTACACAAACTATAGATGGGATTTTACATCTCAAGAAGTAGCATCTTCATACGATAAACTTTTTTCATTACGACAGAATGCACGTAAGCACAATCCCTGTACTCACTGAATGTAAGGTGAACCACGATAATTTGTCGTTTACATCTCGCTTAACACTTAAAATCAACTCCCCTCTATTAAACTCGACTTTCAAATGAACCTTATTTATCCCTCATCGCATATTGGCACCAATTTCATTACATATACTCACTCAACTTAACTCTTCCTTACAACTTAGATAATCACATACGCATATATACCAAACGTGTATATTCCTCGTTACCCTACAGACTATAAACCTGAAACTATATACATACACATATAAATGCTACTAATATCTAACTTAGTTAGGCTATTCAAAAAGCAACACACATTCTAAATTATTCTCATAAATCAGTCACAATAAACTCGTACACAATCAAACACGCTACGCTCAATAATCCACTCATTTTAGTTATACTTCCTTACAGCCTACGTAGTCGCGTACTATAACAAGCGTGTATGTTCCACATTACCATACAAGCTACTAATCACACATATTTTAGCAAACACGAATGTCTTAATAAGCATACATATACTGATTAATTATGCTACTCACCAAGAGCTCATATTCTACATTACTCTACAGGTTACTAATTACACTTATTTAGCAAATGCTAGACTAGTCAAGTGTCTTAATAAGCATACATTACTAATTTTCTCATGAGTCACGCAATCAATTACAATAAGATTCATATGTCGACAAGTATACATATGCATACACATATCAACGCTAACAACTGACTTAAATATACAAAAAAAAATCAACCGCGTGATATCTTCAACATATTGTAATTTACCTTTATCATCAGAAGATTAGGTCAATCGACAAGCTTATGTTATTTACCTTTATCACTTGTGATATCTGCTTCTGTGACATAAGCATTGGATGATGAAGATAGAGATGATGACGTGGGCCGAGTTTGCTGATTGATGATGAACGGAAATGGTCATCATAAGTGGCCGGAAATGAATTTACCTTTATCACTTATGATTACGGAAATGAATTGGGATTGGGATCGGGATCGGAGATGTGGCCGGAAGTTATGGTGGTTTTTGATCTGTGTTTTATGTGAGTAGTGTGTATTTGGTGGGATATGATCTATTTTGTGTAATGTACTAAAGTGCCCTTCAGTATTTTGATCTGTGTAAATGTCCGTTTAATCTCAGTCGTTGATTAGATTTAGATGAAGGGTGGGGATGTGTCTCTTAATATGTGAGCATTATTTGGTTTGCAAAATAACTAACTCTTAAATTTATCATTACATTTTGGTAAAGATTTTATGTGGTGCAGTTATTTTTGTAATTAGATTTCACATAACTTTTCTAAAATTTTCATTATCCCGCCGGAATTTTTAGCCAAAATCAAAATTTTCGTTTTCATTATTCTACTCACTCACCCCTTTTCATCTCATTTTACTATCTTTTCTCTACTCCATCACCAATCACAAACCCACGCCATTCACCATCACTGCTCTCGATTCAAGTCCATTAATCCACGGATCATGTACTTTATTGTATTATATCTTCAATTTTATAACCAATTTGACATATACATGTGTCAATTTATTATTTTGGTGATTTTTGAATTTACCAAAATCTGTATAAACTTGTTACATCAGTTCTACTGCAATTGATTCTCATTGCATATGTATTAAACTTTCATTACATGCTTAACTTCCAATATTACATGTATTTGTTACAAGAGTTGTGATAGCTTGTTTGCTAAAGGTTTAAAAGTGACTAGTTTGCATAATCTCGGAATAAACGAAATAATGTTAAAACTGAGTTTTGCGCTATTTTAGTCACTTAAGGGTTGTTTTATATGTTTGTTTGTGGTTGTAATTGGTCACAAGGTTGATAATTCTAACTATTTACTGAATATGGGACACTTAACTGAGAATTATCAACCTTAGTACTTGTTCTTTTATGGCTGTTTTAGTCACTTAAGGTTCAAGTTGGTAATTGTTTTATCAAAGAGCATCTCTTGACTAAATGATAGAGTGATATATACAACTATACAAATGATGTACACAATATTTCTTATTACTCACTATTTGTTTCATTTATATTGTAGCATAAAAATTTGCACTTTAGAGAAGAGAGTGCTTACGTATTAAATGAAGTTAATCGAACACGATCTGTATTTTCTGAACTTTGATGTTTTCTTATATCCTTAACATCAAGTTGTATGGTATCTCTATCATATACATAAGCTATTTTTGATAGTACTTGTAGTATCTATAAGAAAATAGTTAATATGTGTTCTTTGGGAATTTATAGTATATGTGTGCAATTAAAAGGCCTAAGGCTTTACTTCTTTAAAGTCCTGCTCTAGTTAGTTTGACTTCAAACTCTTGTTCCATTACAGGGTTGCGAGCGTGAGGATTCTGAAGCTCTAATAGGTTCTTTTGATAAGGGAAGTGACTGCCTTATACGCTTATCATGGGCTCATGTTCATTCAATCCTGAAGATGTACAACTTGGGATAACTATGTTTTTGAAGGTGAACACATGAGTTTCTACATCATATAATTTTATTGATCCCTGTTCATTGATGTTGTTACTTAGGTTGGTTTTGGCTCAAATTATTCTTAGGTACTTTGATTGCAAGAAATGTTGGTGCATCAATACAAGAATGTTGTGAAGCTGCTTTAAGGAAAGAGTTGGAAGACTGGATGTTAGCTTGTGAAGTGTTCCTAAAAAGCCAATTGGAATACAAGAAGCTTCAACAGTTGCAAGAGATAGAGATACACAAGAATTACACCACCCAACTAAGTTATTTGATGTTGACATCAATAACTGGTAATTTTTGTTGTTGTTTTAGATATCATCCTTTTAGACATTTTGTTACCTTCACATGTAGTTCGAATCTTGGATTGGTACTTAGATTTATGGATATTGAAGTATATATGAATTTATTACTTTCTTTTCGATATTGTGTTTATATTTTTATTGTTGCGATATAGGTTTTATAAAAAAAAATGGCTTTAAACTGCCGTAATTGTTTGTCAGAAAACTGTCGGTAACCTGTCTCTAACTGCAGATTTTGGTTGTTGCAAAATGTTGCGGTTGCAAAAGTTACCATTGCAAAATCCGAAGCAAAATATAACCGTTGGAATATATGTGTTGATGCAAAAAAATTTCGTTGCAAAATTGTGGGAAAAGGTCATCGTTGCAAAAAGAGTCTTTAGTTCTAACGAATTATCTTTTGTTGCAAAACGGTTGCAAAAAGTTTTATGCTTGTTGCAATTCGGTTGCAAATTAAATTTGCATGGAGCCTTTTTGCAATAGTCGGAATACGTTGCATTTTCGTTGCAAATAGCCTTTTGCAACAGATTTGCATCGTATTTGGACGGTTGCATTAGGCCAGTTTTATGGACCTGAGATAAAACATGCTAAAAAGTCAACACTATGGTTGAGTGAAATTCATAGGTTTTATGGACAATAAGATTTCAAAATTATGGCGATAATTGCAATGAATACAATAATCGTTAAAATAGTTATTATTGCTCTAAGCTCATGATACGCAAAACGTTAACTGAGATATCAAATTAATGATAATAGTAACTATTGCCTTGGTAGGTAATTTGCCACTTACCTATTTAACTCAAATATAGTGTGTTTGGTTGAACTATCTAAACAACACAAACGGGATTCGTCAATCCCAATAGGCTTATTCACAATATTCGCGCTCACACACAAGTGATTAATGGTTCATGATATATGGACATGAGTTTGGAATAGCGGTACTTAGAGTCAATAATCAGTTTAGTTTAAGCATACAGTTTTCAATACTTGTCCATAATAAAAAGTAGCATGTATTTCCCCAAAGAGTTTATAAAACAGTTAAGTGAAAATAGGGCTATGAACTCACCTTAAGCAAATGAAATGATCGGAATAATACGACAAGTATGAAGTGGATGCAACCCTAACCGCGACCTAGTAATATAAGCCGACTTAGGAACTGTGTTGCGAAATAGATTTTATGATGCAAAATAGCTCTTATACACTTGGATGAAGTTTTCATGTCCCAACTCGAAATAAAACGAAAGTTAAGGGGTGGGATGTCATTCTCTTTGTTCTTTGCAGCTTGTATGGGTTTTACTTTAATATATGTTTGACTTTCTGAGAGGGGGGGGGGGGGAACTGAACATACACTCTCTATAATATAAGTGAAATATGTTACTTTTGTAATCTGTAACTAATCAGATGTTATATAAAAGTCTGAGTGCAAGGGGAATGGACGAATTTCTTTCTAATATCCACACGCGGGATTTCACAGATGGTGACAATATCAAGACACCTATTTTCCAGTTCACAGGGAAAAAGCACCCGGAGTCGTGGGCTCGTGGTTATAGATGAAGCCATGTCTCACTGGCATATCTTTAAGCTTTGTGCATGTCAGCTTACTAAGCAAACTAAGGCGTGTGAGGGTCTACACCAAAATGTCATTATTGCCCAGTCACATTCCTACCAAGTGTTCTTTGAAAGTGGACAACTTGGTGACAAAATACGTCAGTAATCATTTTTATGTAGTCTTCAACAAGAGTTCTGCCTAATTGAACAGAATTTTATCAGATGTGGAAGCTAACATGATATAGAAGGGTAACGTAAACATCTCCTTAGTCATTCTAAGTGAGCAAACAAAGAGAACTTATATGCGTTATCATTACTAATTGCACTTGGTACACACAACACACAGAATTATAAAACAGATGGTAGACCAGTCAAAGAGTATAATAACAAGTGTAATAGATGAAAAGAGAGACCGTATGGTCACACGTAAAGAGGTTGCCATACATTCACAGAATAGCGTTTACCGTCTTGAACCAGACCGATCCAATTTTTGGCTTTCCACTAACATTATCATGTTCAGGGCACACTGAGCACACTTGAACGAGGTTTATTACGTTTTAAGCAAATGAGACAAATCATATCCTCACACACAACCAAGTCAAAGCCACACTTAGCGCACTTGAAGTCTTGAACTAGGTTAATGCTAGACAAACCATATATGCTCACACACAACAAAATGTCAAAATCAAACATTCACAAAAACATTACTAGTCACCAAACAGAATTATTATTACTTCAAATCAGACAGATACCAAATAGTTCATCAACACTTGCAAAAAGTAACGCACAACATTCACAAAGAAACATACACGAATAAGAAAAGAGCTTCAATTCAATTACCACCACAAAGACGTAGGACAAGGTGGAGAGTGGACTCCTTCTGAATGTAGTAATCAGCAAGGGTACGTACACCCTCGAGCTGATTTCCTGCTAAGATGAGCCTCTGCTGGTCCTGAAGGGATGCCTTCCTTATCCTGGATCTTCGCCTTCACATTATCATCTGATCGAGCCACGTGTTCTATTGAGCAAACCAAATTAGTTTGCACTCAAGGTAACCAGTGAGTGTGTGAAGAACGCTTTTCCAAGAAGTTGTTAGAGCCTCCCAATTTCCATTATGAGGATTTTTCAATAAAACTTCTTTTAGCTGATCAGTCGTTTTCCCTTCCATCATCTTCCTAATCACCTGGTAAGAGGACCTTATGTAACTCGGATGGCAAATCAAGAAAAATGCATCAAAGAATCGCGATTGCTCCCACTCGTGTTCATCTAAACATGTTTCAAGTACAAGTTCAACGTTCCCAACCGGAAACAAGACCCTTTCTCTGAGATCATCAACATCAATGTTCAAACGCTGCACTAGTGAATCAAGGTTATCACTTCTTATCTCGATGTCAAACTTGCTTGATAAATTGAGTGCTTCCCTAATCCTGAGAAAGTACGAATGACCCAAAGTTTCCCATGAATCGAAAGTAAGCTTAACTTGCTTGGGAGCAGTGGTTCGGAAAAGGAGACCGGGTATTCTACCGGTATAGATGAAAGAAAGTAATTTTGGAGCATAAACTTGTACATTGACCACCGGGCCGGATGGATATAGGTTTAGGGTCAACCACTTGAGCGAAGCACTATTGAAAACCATGTTTTTGAGCTCGGGATTCTCAATTACGAGGGTCAAACTCTCGAGCACAGGAAAATTGGATTCGAGTGCGTGAAAAAACGAATTGTCAAAAAGCAGACCACCCTCAATACATAAATGTGTGACACTTGCTAACGAATCCATTTGAAACGGTATAGGTTTCCAGGAAGCAGATATATGGCGGTAACGAAAGGAGCAAAGACTTGGTACATTGTTGATCTCCCAAAGATCGTCGTCTTCTATTGAGGAAATGTCCAATTCGGTAAGACGAAGAAGGTTTTTAACCTTGACATTCTTCAAGCCCCCGCACCACGTAAGATTAATCTTCTCAAGCAAGCTACAAGTAGACAACAAGTTGTTACACACGTCTTGATTTATAAAGACGCATTCCAAGTCCAGTACACGTAAAGAAATACAGTTGATGACATTGGTGGAACAAATTCGAAGACGAAGGTTGGTGACATCATCAGTTGCTGATGCTGCTGTTACATGAATTGTATGTAGGCCTTGGCTAGAGAATAACTCATTTGGCAAAGCGAGAGACTGATCATCATCATCAAGGAGAACCCTGATATCAAGTGAGAGCTCTTTGAGACAACTTTTGGAAACTACAAGGCGTATCCAATTTTCGACGTCCTCTAGGGTTTTTTTAGAAACGATGTTTAACAGAAGATGAAAAGATTGAATGGGTGTGTTGTCAATGTGGTATCTTTGCAAAGTGGTATGAATGAGCTTGTTGTACTTCGTTTCGTTTTCGTGGATTGAAAACAAATTATTAGGGTCAGGAGGCATTAATTTAAGGGTTGGGAGGGTATACCAAGCGCGTAGCCATGATTTTGACAAGATGCAAGTGCGCCCGCCTTCTTTTAAAGGCAACAGCGATTGAATAAGATGAATCAACTCAACAGGAAGAACAACATCTTCGTTGCAAATTCTACTTCTTTTTGAAGTAATCCCCAAATCATCTTCGTTGCTAATTCTACTTCTTTTCGACATAATCACCAAATCAAACCTTAAATTATTACGTAATAAATATATGCTTCCCCAAAATCAATCTATCTATCTAATCAATAAAAATATAATATAATCGATTCTCTCTTAGGAATTGTGTTTTTTTTTTTTAGAGTATCCGTATTCTATATATTCTATATATATTAAAGCTTGAAGTCGGTGGTACTTTTATATCATTGTCGGTGCATTTTTTATTAGACTTTCGAATAAAAAATGAGTATCCGTTTGGCCCGTTAGCTGAGCCCACCAACCAGCCCAGAACAGATCGACTTATTTTATGTAATGAGTGCTTCTTATGCTCTATGAAAGCGTTACTTAAGATTCTTGTATGAGTAAGAAACCACTTATTTTCTAAGATCAAAACGAGAACTCTATCATCCGCAACATAATGACATTGTTCCAATTGATATGGACTCGACTAGCTAAGTCAAGGAGGAAAAGGAAGAGGACAAAGAAAGATGACCCGCCACGCCTGAAAACAAGTAGAAGTGGCTATAATTTCTTCTTTGCGGAAAAAAAATGCCTGACTAAAGTATTGGTGTGTGCTCACGTCATAATAAATAATACACTGCTAGAAATACGTGAGCATATGGGGTCACAAACCTATACACCAAGGGAATACTTTTATAACGTTATTAATATAATTAAGTAAGTATATTAGTTAGTTAATAATTCACGAAATGACTAACAGTCGTTAATTAAATCGTTAGACGCTTTAATTAATAAATGGACTAAACAATTAACGTGTAATGGACTAGTTATTTAACCCATTGGGAAGCCCATGTTCGGCGAATAAGGTGGTTGAGGAGGTGTTTGAGTTTTACTTGGACACCAAGTCATGCAAAAGCTTATATAATGAATCCCTTGATTCATTATTCGACATCTTTGCATAATCTAAACAGGAAAACAAATTCTCTCCTCTCCTAAACACCCTAAACCAATCGGCATATCCTTAAACCCTTAGGTTGTCGATTTTGATCAATAAAACAAGAACCGTGTGTTTCGTTGTTTGCTTCGTGAATCAAGAACTAGCATTCTAGAATTCCATCGTGACGTGTTGTGTGCGTGATCATATAGATCACCTCCTTTGGTGATTTGAAGTGTTTCGTGTAAACAAAGAAGAATCCAAGATCCGTGCTTGATCAACCATACCAAGAACAAGAAGTTAGTAAACTATGTGTTTATTTGTTAATCCATGTACGTCATACGGATCCCTTTGGGACGATCTTTCCGCTGCGTACTCGTGTTATAATATAGTAATATGGTCATTAAATCCCAACAGTGGCATCCTGAGAGAGAAAAAGAGATTAAAAAGATGATCGGTGAGTCATGGAACAACCTTTCTCTCGAGGATAGATGGTAAGAAAAACCGTGTTACAAAAGTTTCTCGTACGAATTTGATGTTGTTATTAGGTTATCTTGAAAGTGATTATATGCAAAAATAGGTTTATCAAAACCAAGGATTGAAGGATAAAGAGTGGCATAAAAATGATTTGGCTGAATGTAAAGAAAAAGGCTTTCTAAAAAAGTTTTGATTTCAAATTAATTTTCACTCTTGTTCACCATTAAATTTCATTTAACAGCTCAGATGATATGAGCAAAAACATGATTCTAATCTTAACACAATGATCGATGTACACTATGGTATATTTGCCATCAACATCAATCTTCTTTTTCCTATGTGGGATTGAAGGGCTGAAATAGCTTTTCATCAAGAAGTGCTTAGATTTACCCTTTGACTCATGCATAGTTAGTTAGTTACTATCCTAATCAATATGATGTACGTGCTCATTACACACAACGTATCTTTCAATTGAAGGTAAATATGGTATATTAATGTTGGTACAAAGATTTCAATAGAAGGTAAATATGGTATATTAATGTTGGTACAAAGATTTCAATTGAGTAAAACGTATCCCCAAAGTGACTGATGCAATGGGATTTTTACATCCCCAAAGGAGCAGTCTATCATCTGCTACTACGCAACACAATTTCGTCATTCTAAACAAGTGATTGTTTTAAAAACGAGGGAGAATGAAGAAGGCAAACATAGGTGTGACCAAATTTGCCCGAAAACTAAACTAAGTGTTGATATTTTAATCCTTTAACTAATTGAAGGTAAATATGGTATATTAATGTTGGTATAAAGATTTGAACAAAACATGAATATGTAAACAAGATAAGAACAAGTTTTACTCAATACCCATTTGACAACTATTAACACCATTGGTACTTTTTAACATTTAATTCTTATTAGATATATATCAAAGAATTATACCCGGTTGTTTGCGGAATAACAACCGGGATTGAATGACAAATATGACTCTCCAAATATGAACACACAAGCATGTTAGCTTAGCTTAGCGTGTTCTTGGAGAGGAGGATCCAATCAACTATACATTTGTATCATTTACATTTGTGTAGAATCACTAACTATCCCTATTACAACTTGTTGTTTATATAGATAGGAAAAGGTGAAGTCACATGTGTGCACTAGGCTATGTGTTAAGCTTCTAGTGGAAGAGTACATCTTCCCACATGGTTCTTATAAATGTAGCTTCACCTCCAATGTACTTTAGTAAATAGTTAATTCAACTATTCGTCTTTTTGGCAACCAGTCTTCTACTTGTTTGACTTCCCTTTTGCTTTTTGCATTTAGGAATTTCAGCCCATATTTCAAGTATTCATTTAGAGATAGTCTTCAAGGAGCCAGTGAGTTATTGTCAACACTCACCGACTCCATCATCCTGATCCTTGTTCTTGTCTTCACTCTCTGAGATCCTCCTCATGTTATGATGAGTCTTTCTTTAAACTCTGAAGAACTTCTTGAGAATGACTCCCTGAATGTTTTCTAACATTCAGAGACTTGATTTATACTTAGGGTATTTTTTATTCAAATACTATACGAGGGATATTTTAGACATTGAATTGACCCAACAATTAATCATCTCAAAATGACAAAATCTTAAGAATTTTCGTTAAGAGAATAAGTTCTTAACCAAAGTTTGTACCAGCAAAACTAAATACAAATTTATGCCCTTGTAATACTAATTTTGATGAATACTATAATATATGTAAAACTCTCTTCTATATCAATATATATTCTGCTTGAGTGTAAAAAGGTAATACATATTTTGTTGTTCTATAATTAAAAGTTTTTGCAAAATAATTTTTGAATACTATCATGATTTTTGAGATGCAAATTTTCTGCGGCAAACAAAGCATATATTCCAGCTACATCTGAAGTTGAATCTTTTAGACACATGCAATAGGTGATTTATATTAGAGCAGATCGTATAAAAACGTATCACACTTTAGGTGAGTTTGAATTTTAGATACTCAATTTCATTTTCTCAATTTAAGGTATCCAAGTTATTTTGTGCAATGCAAAGTTATTTTGTACTTCTTGTCTTGACACGTATCAACAAATTAGTGAGATCGCACGTTCACACATGACCATTTAGGGAATGAGTGTTATTTTTGTACCTTTTTTTGAAACAAGGCACCTTTTTCTCCCTTTTTGAGAATTTGCTCTTTATGAATTTATGTGCTTACTTATTCACGTTTTTCTCTTCAAACTTGGAAGCTACTCGGTTGATTGATACTCAGCGCTTAAATGGTACAACTTTTAACATTAATTTCATGCGGGTTCATTTGCTCTACTTTTTTCGTTCTAGTTTGTTCGGTTGTGTTGATGTTGGTTTCGATCTAATATACATAAATTGTTTGTCTTAACACTTAAGTAGAAAAAGTTACATGCAACTATCTTTATTTTTGGATATTAGCTTCTGTATCATCCAAGCTTTCCATTTGAACCAACTAACAAGTTAAATCATCTTGTAGCAACTAATTAAGCTTTTATTATTCGAGCTAAATCATATTTAAGTCATTTTCACTTAGAAGTTAGGACGTTACTTTTATTAGCCAGAGACTCTGAGTCTTCTAAAAAAATTCTTATGAATTTAAACATTAAGTTAAAATCAAACCTCAAAAATTTAGAACTTATATAAAGTTTGGCCAGAAGCTTTCCATTTGATCCAACTAACAAGTTAAATCATCTTGTAGCAACTAATTAAGCTTTGACAAAAGTTAAACAAGATTTCTTTAAAGAACAAAGCAACCAATCATGACCATTGATTTAACTTAGATCCAATGGTTAAATTTAATCATTTATTTAAATATGTAAAACATAGAGGGGCGATATTGTAATTTCCCACTCCATCTAACACTATCTTATACACTCACAGTCCCGCATATTTACTCACAAACACTTACCAGTTTGCACACACACAAACCACCATAAACCGTCGTCGATCCGCCATATCACCATAAACCGTCGTCTATCTGACGTTGATTGCGCCACCGATCTATTTTTTCGACGAGTTTTTTTTCTTCCGATGTTTGTATGTGTGTGTGTTGGAGATGCGGGGCGGGGGTGACGGGATCTGTGGCGGTGAGTTCGTCGATCCACCATATATGGGGCGGGGGTGAGGCGATCTGTGGCGGCCGGATCTGTGAGGTGAGGTCACCACGTCACTTACACTAGAAACAAAGAAAGAAGCTTCAGTTGCAATAATTGGAGCTATTGGTGATGTCGTTACACAATGAATTGTTATCGAATTGTTATCATGTGCTTTTGTATGGATTTGGAAAATTGCTTAGTTAATAGTTTGATCCATGTGTATTTACGGTACAAAAGAAATCTAGAGGGTGTTTAGGTTGCTTTTTATTTCGCATTTATTTAGACATGAATCATATGTGATTCATACAGAATCCCATGTGATTCTTTGACGAATCCTTTGTGATTCATACAGAATCTCATGGGATTCTTTGATGAATCACTTGTAATTCATCTCTAATCGCATGTGATTCATACAGATTACCCATGTGATCAAACAGAATATAAGTAACAAACATGATATATTCAAAGTGAACAAGAATTTTTCTCATAACATTACACAACAAAAATAGAATCTCAAGTGATTTTGTACTTCCAGTTTATATAAAGCAAAATGAAAATCCCATGGGATTTATACAGAATCCCATGTGATTCTCTCTGATCTCTTGTGATTCATATAGAATCCCATGTGATCCATACAGAATCACATGCGATCCACACTGAATCCCATGAGATTCTTTGATGAATCAATTGTAATTCATTAAGATTACCCATGTGATTAATACAGAATCCCATGGGATTCTGTATGAATCACATAAAAGATACTCGTCAAGTATCTTTATGAAACACATGAGATTCTATATGAATCACACGGGATCATAGAAAATCACATAGGATTCTGTATAACAACAAACAACTTTTTAATAAAGAGATTCCAATAGCTCATTTCAACAATCATATAAAAAACATCTACCCCTAAAAAGCTGTGACATAAAAGAATAAAACTCAAAAACAGTGATTTACTCATTTTTACAAATCACTTGTGATTTTTTAAATATAACAAATCACAAGTGATTTTTTTACGAATCACGTGGGATTTTTTTACGAATCACGTGGGATTTTTCTGGACGGAAATTTTGAAAAAAAAGTTCGTCGAAAGTATATAAAAGTGCATATCTATAGAAAGATGATTTAATTCTCGTCGCGATGGTGTATTTTTCGAAGCTTGAAGATTTACCGTTTGCAAGATATGTTGTTTTTAAAAAAAATGTGGAAAGTGGGTTTTTATATTAAATGAGCTAGAATGACAATTTTGCCATTCCTTTGTTATTTTTTGGTTTGATCTATACCGTTGGATTAAAGCAAAATGGAAGGCTAGGATGTGCTTATTTGTTCTTTAGATTTTTATTGTTTGTCATGGATCTCACCTATCTGATACATAAAATCAAAGAGCAAAAAAAATGTTTCTAGTTTGCTAGCTAAGATACTACATTATAACCGGATAACATGTGTTGAGATAGACAATGTTATTTATCTCTAAATTATTGATGAGGTCTTATCATTTTCCTTTACCATCACTTTATTTATAAAATTCATCTTTACTTCTTTTTAGTGAAATAAAATAAAGGGATTATAATCATTTTCCAGTGTTAAAACTTAGAGATAATTTCATATATATCCTTGAAAAACTTTAAAATTACACCAATATCCTTGCAAATTTCGTTATTACGTCAATATCCTTACAAAACTTAAAAATTCTCTTTAATATCCAAGTAACCATTTTAATCAAGGTTGTCAGGATCGCGATCCTGCTCGTAGGATCGTACGATCCTACGATCCTACACACACAAAACGAGCAGGATCGTTACGGGATCGTAATTCAGGTAGGATCGTTACAGGATCGTGGGATCGCTCGTAGGACCGTATGATCGTGAACGATCCGATCCTGTTGGTAACCCTTTTTTCAGGTAGGATTGTTACAGGATCGTGGGATCGCTCGTAGGATCGTAGGATCGTGAACGATCCGATCCTGTTTTTTTTTACTTTTTTTTAACATTTTTTGAGAGGAAGGTTTTTAAAAATGGTTTATATACATATGTAAAGGAAAAGCCGAAAATGATCCTAGGTAGGATCCAATCCTACGATCCTACGATCCCGATCTTGCAAAGCCGAAAACGATCCTAGGTAGGATCCCGATCCTGACAACCTTGATTTTAATCTTTATTAAAGAGTAAACTGCAAAATACATCCCTGTGGTTTACACCTTTTGGCACTTTACATCCCTGTCAGAAATTATTGACAATATACATCCCCCGTTAGGCAAACGTTTGCCACATTACATCCCTAAGTTGGATGGGCGTTATCTTTCTCCGTTAAGTGTTTGCATTGTTAGTCCCTCCGTTAGTTTTGTTTGCATCGTTAGTCCCTCCGTTAGTATTTTTTACAAAAATTAATTTTTTTTCGAAATTAATTTTTTTCCGAAATTAATTATTTTATAAAAATTAATTTTTTTTCGAAATTAATTTTTTTAGAAAAATTATTTTTTTTTCGAAATTAATATTTTTAAAAAAATAACTTTTTTTTTCGAAATTAATTTTTTTAGAATTTTTTTTTTCGAAATTAATTTTTTTACAAAAATTACTTTTTTTTCGACATTAATTTTTTTACAAAAATTAATTTTTTTTAAAAAATTACTTTTTTTTTCGAAATTAATTTTTTTTAGAAAAATTAATTTTTTTTCGAAATTAATTTTTTTACAAAAATTACTTTTTTTTCGACATTAATTTTTTTACAAAAATTAATTTTTTTTCGAAATTAATTTTTTTTAAAAAACTTACTTTTTTTTTCGAAATTAATTTTTTTTACAAAAATTACTTTTTTTTCGAAATTAATTTTTTTACAAAAATTACTTTTTTTTTCGAAATTAATTTTTTTACAAAAATTAATTTTCTTCGAAATTAATTTAAAAAAAAAATTTCGAAAAAAAAGTAATTTTTCTAAAAAAAATTAATTTCGAAAAAAAAATTAATGTCGAAAAAAAATTAATTTCGAAAAAAAAAATTAATTTAAAAAAAAAAGTTATTTTAAAAAAAAATTAATTTTGAAAAAAAAATTAATTTTTCTAAAAAAAATAATTTCGAAAAAAAAATTAATTTTAAATAATTAATTTCGAAAAAAGAATTAATTTTTGTAAAAAATACTAACGGAGGGACTAACGATGCAAACAAAACTAACGGAGCGACTAACGATGCAAACACTTAACGGAGAAAGATAACGCCCATCCAACTTAGGGATGTAATGTGGCAAACGTTTGCCTAACGAGGGATGTATATTGCCAATAGTTTCTGACAGGGATGTAAAGTGCCAAAAGGTGTAAACCACAAGGATGTATTTTGCAGTTTACTCTTTATTAAATGATTATAATATCTAAATTTATTATCTGGATATAAATTGAAGAGTTATTTTACCTTTTTTGCCCTTGAACATAGTCAAATAAAACTTCAATATTCTTCTTCCTTATAATACTTTAAAATAGCCTCTGCGTCTTTATTGGGATTAAACTGAAGCTGTCCAATCTATAGCCACCAAACAATAATAATGATAACATTATTTAGATCTTCAATATCTGTATAATTTTATTTTGAGTAGCTAGTGTGTGTCCGTGTCTATCTGCATCGTTTAGAAACGGATCAGATTTTAAAAAATAAATGTTACAGCAATAAGTTTTTGAATGGCAACAAGCAAAATACAATGGAATCTTTAAAACCAACTTCGAGAAAAAGAAAGCCAGAGAAAAGATATGTGGTAACACATCCAATGAGTTATGAGTATATGTGGGTGGTCCCTTTTGTTAGAAACAATCTTAGATTAAATGAAAGGAAGCAGATGCTCATTTACTTGATACTTAAGTTAGTTCACATATTCAGTTATAAAGAAGCTAAAAAAATGTAAGGAAGAAGACGATGTAGTGACTGTTTTGTTTAACAATGATAGAAGGGCAAAAAGGTAAAATAACTATTTAATTAAGATTTAGATAATAGGTTTAAATATAATAATACTTAAAAAAGATTAGAATGGTTATTTGGATATGAGGTGAGATCGATGCAAAACAAGTATCGCTTAAAAAACAAATAAATCAATCTCAACCATCAATCCACCTTTCATCTAATGGCTAAGATCAAATAAAAAAATAAAAAAAGGAGGACAAAATTGACATTTTAGCTCATTTAATATAAAAACCCACTTTTCATCTTTTTTTTAAAACAACATATCTTGCAAACGGTAAATCTTCAAGCTACGAAAAATACACCATCGCGACGAGAAAAAAATTATCTTTCTATAGATATGCATTGTTATATACTTTCGACGAACTTTTTTTTCAAAATTCCGTCCAGAAAAATCCCACAGGATTCGTAAAAAATCCCATGGGATTCGTAAAAAGACGATTTTTTTTCAAAATTTCCGTCCAAAAAAATCCTAGGGGATTCGTAAAAAGACGAATTTTTTTTTTTCAAAATTTCCGTCCAGAAAAATCCCACGGGATTCGTAAAGAAATCCCACAGGATTCGTAAAAAGATTATTTTTTTTTTTCAAAATTTTCGTCCAGAAATATCCCATGGGATTCGTAAAAGTCCCATGGGATTCGTAAAAATACGAATTTTTTTTTCTTCAAAATTTCCGTCCAGAAAAATCCCACTGGATTCGTAAAAAGACGATAAATCACAAAGGATTCAGTATGAATCCCATGGGATTCTTTGGTGAATCACATGGGATTCATTGTGAATCCCATGGGATTCATTGTGAATCCCATGAGATTTTTTGGTGCATCCCATGGGATTCTGTATGAATCCCATTGGATTCTTTGGTGCATCCCATGAGATTATGTATGAAATCACAAGGGAATATTTTTTTATGAATTTGCAGTGACAATTACATTAATCACATGAGATACAAAACTGTATAAGGTTCAAAACCGCCGTTGTCATTTTCATCTTACTCTTCACTTCTTCAGCTCACCAACCACCAGATCCCCATTTCCGACAAAAAACCATTTTTTTTCAATCTTCATTACCCCATTACTCTTCACTTCTTCAGCTCATCTGCATTTTTTTAGTCCTAATAAGATCTTTTCAATCTAAAATCTCTTGCCATTTTCATTCGTAGATGTTGAAATCCATTTTTGCTTGACATTCTGATTCGCACCCATTTTATCTACTCAATCATTGTTTCCATTTATTGGACATTGTGTTTCTTAATCAAAGTTATATCATAAACCTTGCATCTTTACATACCGTCGGAACCGCCGTTACAACTACCATCGGATCTGCTACCAGTCTACCACCACTATCTAATCTTCAATCATGGTTATTTTTGGAAGTGAACCAAAAACCACCTACGAACACCTTACATGGTTAACTCGCGATTCTCATGACAATGAGAAGTATGCCTCACAATACGTCTTCACAACGCTTCTGTCCCAACATATCGGAGGTTATATTTTCCGATCGGAGGTTATATTTTCCGATCGGGGGTTTTATGTGGTTTGGGGATATGAGATAATTGAAAGAGATATGAGAGAGACAAGTGTGAGTGTGTGTACAATGTGTGTGTTTAGGGGGTTAGGTAGAAAGTATGGAATGACTAAAATGCCCATCAGTATATTTTTTCATTTTAATCTAAACCGTCGGATGGAAAAAGATTGCATGGTTGAGATCTTGTTATTTGTTCTTTAGATAAATGTTGTTTCGTATTGAACTTTTCTCATTTGGATATTAATGAGTATTTTTAAGTTTTGTAATGATATTAACATAATTATGAAATTTGTAAGGATATTGATGTAATTTTGAAGTTTTATAAGGATATAGATGAAATTCCCTCAAAAACTTATAACCGAATAAAAGACCCCAACGAAAATTATAACCAAGAACTTTATTTCTGGCCCATGATGTAAATCAGTTGGCCCAGTTTGAGCCCATTATACAGCCCACTAAACCAAGTGATCGAAACTCGAAAGCCACCCTCGAACAAGTCGATCCCATATTCTTTCATGTTGGTTAACATTTGTTAGAACTTAAGTTTCAAGTCAGTTGAAAGATCTGAAACTATTACAAAAAAAAGAAAAAAAAAAAAGAAAAAAAGTTTATATAATAAAACTCAGAGACAAAATATATATAGGCAATCTCATCTAATGTTAAAATAGAGAGATTCCATCATATTTGCAAAGAATGGATTTTTTTAACACACTACACATATGCACACGAATATGTATCAATCATTGAGTAGCATTAAGATATAAACAGTCTACAATGACCACATACATGGCGTAAATTAATTAGTAAAACTACATGAATTAGCAGTAGATCGATTTAGGTACCTTAGCATCTATCTTTAACGGAAATAATTTCAACATTGAATCACATAAGATAAGAAAATAAGTTTTTTCTATCTAATATTATATAGCCTTTACGGATTGAATGTGTTAAGAATAGTATTATGATTTCTAGCTTCGAATGAATATGTGCTAAATAAAAAAGGTACATTCTCAACTGAAGCTAGAAAATATAAATGAACTGTTTATTTTTTATTTTATTTTTTATATTATATTTTTTTTCATAATGACTCAAAACATCATAGGATGAAAGCTAAAGATACGCAATATATTTTTTCAAATAAACAAATCTACGCAATGTACTTTGTAAATTGTCAAAGTTGCTAAAATACATT
The DNA here is from genome assembly GCA_021014915.2 of Artemisia tridentata subsp. tridentata. Taxonomy (NCBI): domain Eukaryota; kingdom Viridiplantae; phylum Streptophyta; class Magnoliopsida; order Asterales; family Asteraceae; genus Artemisia; species Artemisia tridentata. Next base: position 308,806,489 of record CP139507.1, read on the forward strand.
CAAATAATCTTCGATCTAGCTAATATGACATGTTACTGACAGGTTAACAGGTTATCAATTGATTAGAAGTTACACCGTTGGTCCCAAAACTAAACCAAATTCGCGCATTTGATCATTTTTTGGTAACGCTCGTTAATTACGCATTTGGTCTTATTTTGGTAACGCTCATCTTTTTAAAAAAATTTAAAATTAAAAAAAAAAAAATTAAAAATTTAAAAAAAAAGTTAAAATGTTTAAAAAAAAATTTAAATTAAAAAAAAAATTAATTTATTTAAATAATAATTTTTTAAATTAAAATCTTTTAAAAAAATTAAAAATTAAAAAAAATTTAAAAATTAAATTTTTAAAATTTAAAAAAAAAATTAAAGTTAAAAAAAAATTAAAAAAAAATCTGAATAATTTTTCTTTTAAATTTCTTTAAAAAAACTGGATGAAAGAAAAGTAACGAGCGTTACAGAAATAGGACCAAATGCGTAATTAACGAGCATTACCAAAATAGGATCAAATGTGCAAATTTGGTCCAGTTTGGGGACCAACAGTGTAACTTCTAATCAAGTGGTAACATGTTAACCTGATAGTAACAGGTCATATTAGCTAGATCGAAGATTATATGAATATATTTTAGCGACTTTGACAATTTACAAAGTACATTGCGTAGATGTGTTTATTTGGAAAAAATATATTGCGTATCTTTAGCTTTCACCCAACATTATATTTACAACGATTGAGTTAGTTAGCGTTTCGGATCAAGGTATAGGTTTAATCAGCGTCAGATGCAAAAATTTGTGATAAGATATGCATTTTCAATAGAAAATTCTAGGAATTTTTAGCTCGTGTTATTTAAGTGGTGCGTGTATACTAATTTTAAAGTAGTATGTTCATCAATTTTGAAGATGTTGTGCATTTAAACACTTAAACTAGTAGAAATATACTATCCTATATATAATTTACCATCAACTTTTTGCTACAGTCCTCAGCTACAGTTGACGCAATAGTGTTGGGCTACGGTTTAGGTTGTGGGCTCTCGCTTTTTCCCTTTCGTCTGTTAAGGCACTTCTTTTATCCTTTATTCGCTGGCTACCAAGTGATAGAATACCCTGTAGATTTATACGTGTCTCTTCCCTGTGGTTTCCATTGGTAGTTGCGCAGATCTTCTTCGGCAGTTTTCGATCGGTTGCTGTAACAGTCTAACCTTACCGGAGGCCGGTACGTTTGTGCTTTGTGTGTTCGCTTCTTATGATTTACTTTCTGTTGTCTTATTTATTTGTTTATTTATTTGTTTTTTTATTCTTCAGTTTTGGAAATCTTCGACATTATTCTTGCCGGGAATCAGAGGATATTAGGTTTGTATATTGGTATGTTTGTCGTATTTTTCCTGTACACTTTCTTCTTGCGATTGAATGGTTGTGGTGATTTGTGTGAATGGTGTCATTTGTGGTGTCTTGCCCTTTGTGTGTAGTTATTTGTGATCATCTGTGTTATTTGCGGTTTGTGTAATTCGTGACGCTCAGTTGTAGGCGATAAGAATAGCCTTATCTGTATAAGTAGTGTTACTCGTTTATGTGATTTGTTATTTGTTTAATTTGTAATAAGAGTAAAAACGCAAAAAATAACAGTACGCCTGTTCATCATACCTAAAAGAAATAGTTATTAGTTAAGTATGGGCCGTAAGCCTAAAGCTGTCCGTAAAAATTGTTGTCAACAACCGCTGGAAGCAAACGGGTCTGTTAGAGATGATCTTGGTGAAGGACTGGTCCCTGGTGGTGTTATGGATGTGGCCGATCATTTATATGCTAACAACGGTGCCAGTTTTCTTATGATTGATACGCCTACTTCGGTTTGTGAAAGTATGATGATTCCTACATGTGACATTGATGAATTCATGTCTGTCGATGGTCCCTTACGTTGTGACGACTGCTTGGGCCATGATTCGGTTACCATTGACAATGTCCAAGGTCTGCCTACAAAATCTTTGAATGGTATATCGATTAATGAACTTCGTACGGGTAGTGTTCGTGCCTTTCCGCCCTCTGCAAGTTCTGCCAGAAAAGGGAAACAAATTATGGATGATATACCGCTGTCAGCAGCAACTGGTACTTTGATTTCTTTTATTGTTCTTTGTTTATTTCTGTATTTTATTCATGCCTATAATCTTTTTGCCACATCCCTTATTTGCAGGTCCATGTCGTGCTGGTGCGTCTGTTCCAATGCATTCAGAAACTATCCGATCTTCTGGTAATGTTCTGTATCTTTTATTTTTCAGTTTCCTTTTCCATTGTTCCTTTCTGTTTGCTTATGTAGTATTTTTTCCATACGCGTTACCCAAGCAGATATACCGCCGCATCCGGGTTCTAATACTGGTGGCTCCTTTCTAACGGTCAATATGCCAAATCCGTTCTGTGAAAGTATAATGATTCCTCCGTGTGACATTGCTGGATTCATGGATAGTGACAATTCATTATGTTATACCAGCAACAGTCCTTTTCCCACAATTCCTGGCAGATATTCTAATGGTATATCGATTGATGAGCCGCATGAAGGTTATCAGTGTAGTGCCTCAGATCAAACTGCTGTTGCTGAAAAAGGGAAACAGAAGGTAGATGATGTATCACTGTCGGCAACAACCGGTGCTGTACATTTTCTTATTGTCATTTGTTTGCGCCTGTATTTTGTTGTTTTTTACATCCTTTTTAACGCTTCTACTTTTGTCTTCTGTCACTAACTTTCGCCATTGTTTTTTATAGTTGAACCTCATCCTCCTCCTACTACATCTTTTGGTTATACCACACACTTTGACCATGCATCTTCCACTCCCGTTATTGTTTCTCGGGTGCGTGCAAATCCTATATCGAGACCTCGCCGTTCCACCAGGAGAGAAAGGACTGCTACACCATCCTGTGGTAATATTCTTCATCCTCTGCTTCTGATTTTTGTTATTCTTTCTGTCTTACTCTTTTCTTATGTAAAGTTTTTTGCTTTCCTTAACACCTGCATACACCAGTTTTGTTTTCTTATATGTCTGTAACATTTGTTGTTCTTTTCGTACCTCAATCTGACCCTGCTCCTGCTACAGGTTCTGACTATAATGCGCACTTTCAAGATGCGTCCTCCACTCCTGCTACCATTTCTCACCCGCTTACAAATCCTATATCGAGTGCTAGGCAAGCAGCTAGAAGACAAAGAACTGGTATTAACCATCAACGTGCACGTAGTATTAATTATGCAAATCCTATATCGACCACTAGCTCTGCTTCTGATTTTTCTTATTCTTTCTTTCTTACTGTTTTCTTATGTAAAGTTGTTTGCTTTTCTTAACGCGTACATACACCAGTTTTGTTTTCTTATCTGTGTGTAACATTTGTTGTTGTTTTTGTAGCTGGACCTGAACCACATCCTACTACATCTTCTAACTATAATGCGTGCTTTCAAAATGCAACCTCCGCTCCTGCTACCATTTCTCAGCCGCTTCCAAATCCTATTTCAAGTGCTAGGCGAACAGCTAGAAGACAAAGGACTGGTATTAACTGTCAATGAGTGCGTAGTATTAATTATGTTTTCTTGCTATATGGCATGTTGTTCCTGTTTCTTTTATCCCTTTTAATCCTTTTTTTTTTCTTTTTTTTTTTTAAACTACTTTGCAGGGCCACCAGACACATACGTCTCTTTAGGGCCATGTAACAGAGTCTGCCGTCATTGCAAGGCTCTTTTTTGGTTTCAAGAAAGGATCAAACATGGAAGCCGTGTATTTCCTGCCTATCATAGATGGTGCATGGGAGGTCAAGTGGTTTTGCGTCGCCGGTCCGAATATCCTGCATACATCAAACAATTATTCACAAACCGCCATTTCATGGAGAATGTCAGAGCTTATAACTCAATGTTTGCTATGACATCGTTAGGAGCTCAGACTGATGAATCAGTTAACAGAGGCCGTGGCCCGTATGTCTTCAAAGTATCAGGACAGATTTATCATTGGATAGGTTCTCTTTGTCCGCCTGATGAAACTGAACCGCGCTTCTTGCAGTTGTATATCTTTGACACACAAAATGAAATACAGAATCGTTTAAACCATTTTGAAGATGGTGGTCAAAATTTAAGTCCAGAGATTGTTAATGGTCTAATTCATGTTCTAGATGAGCACAATGAGTTGGTTCGTTTATTTAGGACAGCAAGAAACCTCCTGAACACTCAAGACATTCCTGACTTCAAGATACGCTTATTTGCAGTCAAGGGTTCGCGTCAACATGAGTTGCCTACTGGCGATTCTATTGGAGCTATTGTTTATGAAGGAGGCCCTGATACAGGGACTGAATTTGATATGGTTATTCAGCAACGTTCCACTCAACCGCAAAGAGTTAGCAAATTACATCCTTGCTATATGTCATTTCAGTTTCCTCTACTTTTCATTTTTGGAGAAGATGGATTCCACATCGGGTTACGCTTATGCAACCCAAATACTCAAACAGTCGAAGAAACCAAAAAGATGTCAATGAAGATGTATTACGCGTATCAATTGCATGATCGTTTTCAAGAATATAATCTGCTCACACGATCCGGTAGGCTCTTTCAACAATATGTTGTCAGAGCTTATTGTAGTGTAGAGCAATATCGATTAGATTACATTCGGGAACACCAAAACGATATCAGAAACGAATACCTTTCGGGGGTATATGATGCAATTGCACGCGGTGATCGGAATGGTTCCGATGTAGGAATGCGAACAATCCTTCCTGCATCATTTGTTGGTGGACCACGGTATATGTACAGCCACTACCTTGATGCACTCGCAATTTGCCGGGTTTATGGAAACCCATCTTTCTTCATCACATTCACCTGCAATGTAAAATGGCCAGAAATTACAGAATATATGGAACAGTTTCCAGACGTGAATGTTGCTGATAGACCAGATGTTGTCGACCGAGTTTTCGAGCAGAAAATTCATCTTCTGATTGCGTATCTCCGTGACGGAAGACCTTTTGGACCAGTTGTAGCGAGTGAGTTTCAGTTTTTGTTAATATCTACCTTTACATAAACTATTTCCATTATATCTTATTCAATTTTTATGTTTACCTTTTCAGTTTTGTACACGGTTGAATTTCAAAAGCGTGGCCTACCACATTGTCATTTGTTGTTATGGATAAAAGAAACTTCAAGAGTACGCTCACATGCAGATATCGACCGATATATATCAGCTGAATTACCTGGTAGGCACGTTGACCCAGAAGGTTATCGAATAGTTACCGAGTTTATGATGCATGGTCCATGTGGCATCGCAAATACATCGGCGCCATGTATGAAGGGAACTGATGCATGTACAAAAGGGTTTCCTAAACCATATGCTGATGCTACTTCTGTCGACAAAAACGGGTACGTACATTATCGCAGGCGTTTTTCGGAAGACATTACCACCATTCAAAACGTTGAGCTAGATAATAGCTATGTTGTACCATATAATATGATGCTTCTTAGAAGGTTTTATGCACACATCAATGTAGAATATTGTGAATGGACAATGTTGATTAAGTATTTATTCAAGTATATTTCAAAAGGCACAGACCGGGTAGTCACGCAGATAACAAGAACCACTAGAAACACGCCTTCAACTAGCCAAACACCTGCAATTAGAATTGATGAGATAAAGAATTATCTAGATGCAAGATACATTGGTCCACACGAGGCCTGTTGGCGGTTGCTAGGACTCGATATTCACTACAGAGACCCGGCTGTTCAAATACTGGCTGTCCATCTTGAAAATATGCAGCGTGTAACTTTCAGAACAAATGAAAGTTTAAACTCTGTTGTTGAAAATCCCAGTAACAAGAAAACCACCCTAACACAATGGTTAGACTTTAATGCTCGGTCTACACTCGGTCACCACCTCACGTATCTAGACTTTCCTTCTGAATTTGTTTGGAATAATGCTCAAAAGTTTTGGTCGCCTAGACGAAACCTTAACAAGCCTTCAATTGGTAGGTTAGCATACATACATCCTAGCGCTGGTGATTTGTATTACCAAAGGCTTTTACTTTGCCATCAGAAGGGCTGTGCATCGTTCTCTGCTATACATACAGTTGAAGGCCGCCTTTATCCAACTAATAGAACAACATGTGAAGCAATGGGTTTATTAGCAGATGACGGAGAATGGTCGCTTGCTCTTTTAGAAGCAGCCTTAACCGCTACAGCATCAGAAATACGCCAACTGTTCTCTCAGATTCTTATCTTTTGTGATGTTAGCAATCCAGCGTCTCTTTGGAATAAGCATTGGAAGCTTATGAGTGACGATATACCTATAATCTTATCACAAGTGTTCCAAATGCGCCAAATTAGCTTGACTGATGAAGAGCTACAAAATGGGATTCTCTACGAGCTGGAACCTATTCTTAGGTCTCATGGGAAATCGGTTACAGATTTTGGTATCCAACTCCCTGCACGACGCCTGCTACAGATTCTGCGAAACAGAACAGTTATGGAAGAACGAAGCTATGATACAGAAGCCATGAGCATTCAAAGAGATCGTTTAGTCCCAAATCTCAATACTCAGCAACGACAGCTCTTTGATGATATTCTCGAAGGCGTGAGAGATAACAGACAAAAGCTAATTTTCGTATATGGTTACGGTGGCACTGGAAAGACTTTTGTATGGAAAAGTATAATCTACGCCCTACGAGCACAGCGAAAGATAGTTCTTGCAGTGGCTTCTTCCGGGATTGCTTCACTGTTGTTGCCATCAGGCCGCACTGCTCATTCAAGATTTAAGTTGCCGTTAGATGTGACGAATGAATCTATGTGCACTATAAAAAAACATACTCAACTCGCTGATTTGCTGATACAAGCAGACCTGATCATCTGGGACGAGGCGCCTATGAACGATCGCAAATGTTTTGAGGCACTTGAACGGACCTTGCGAGATCTGTTAAATACACCAACAACTATTTTTGGCAATAAGTCAGTCATTCTGGGTGGAGATTTCAGGCAAACTTTACCGGTAAAGAGAAAAGGTACAAAACAACAAATAATTTCCTCATGTATCACTGAATCATATCTGTGGAAACACTTCAGAGTTCATCTGTTAACTGAAAATATGCGGCTACAAAGAACAGAATCGTCTTCCCATCAATTGCTTGCAACTGCAGCTTTTTCTGAATGGTTGGTCAACATAGGAAATGGTGTTATTGGTGAACCAGATCAATCAAATCCCCAAGATACCTCATGGATACATATACCCGATATGTACTGTATTCCAGATAGTCCTGAAGCAAGGATGCAGCTTATACGATTCATATATCCTGACACGATTCTTCAATCGCCAACTGTCGAATGCTTGCAAGAAAGAACAATTGTTTGTCCAAAAAATGAAACTGCTGACACTATTAACTCAGATATCTTGCGCATGTTGTGTGCTCCCAGTCATGTATATACAAGTAACGATGAAGCTATACCACGTGGAAATGACGGAGGAGCCACAGAATTACTATATCCAGCAGAGTACCTTAACACGCTTTCATTCACAGGAATTCCGCCACATAAACTCGAACTCAAAATAGGTGCCCCTGTTATGTTGCTACGGAACTTGAATTTGACTGGAGGTCTATGTAATGGAACACGCATGATCGTAACACAGATGCTTGCTAAAGTAATCGAAGTCAGAATTGTTACCGGTACTCGCATACTACAAAAAGTATTTCTTCCTCGAATTCTGTTATTCAACAGAGACGAGCATCTGCCATTTATATTCAAAAGGAAGCAGTTCCCGGTGAAAGTATGCTACGCGATGACCATCAACAAAAGCCAAGGACAATCACTGAACAAGATCGGCGTCTACTTACCAGAACCCATTTTTGGCCATGGCCAGTTATACGTTGCGCTTTCAAGAGCCACATCTCCTGACGGGCTAAAAATCCTCATCAAAGATCAGCTCAACAGACCCCCGAATACGACGAAAAATATCGTCTATAGGGACTTTTTAGAAACCATTATTGGAAGCCAGGTCTTATTCATAACAAATAAATTGCACATATTCTTTCGCATTTCTGTCTTGGTATTTATGCATAGGACCCAAGCACAGCTAAAGCGTACATAATATATTATTCTAATAGTTAGACAGTGTATAGCGCTTAGCTAATCACTAATTTTTCTCTAGAAGAAATTTAAGTATTCATAAATTGTAGCTCAGTAACCCTATATATTATCTGATATCTTATTTTAGTGGAATCTATATGTCTTAGTTATTTTCACGCCTTTTGCTACCTACTGCTAAAATCTAGCTCATTAAACCCATATAAGCTGATATGCATTTTCCTTTTAACCAGAATCAGATCAGCAAACATTTTCCTTCCTAATGCTAATGCACAAGTAACTAAACTCATATAAAATCAGTTATATTTTTAGATGTTTTCTTTGCTTAGGCTATTACTGATTAGCAAATTGCTGGTACTATGTAACATCTATTATGTTATTATGTTTCTTAGCTATATTTTTACAGATTTTCTCCCTTATTACTGAATCACAGCTGACTTAACCCATATAGGGTGCCGTATCTTATTTTAACCCTTGCCAGCTGTATCTATATTAGTTATATTTTTACAGATTTTGTTACCTGCTGCCAAAGGCCAGCTCAATTAACCCATATAGGGTGACACGCATTCTACGAGTATGCTTATACTGACGAAAAATCAGTCACAAGGTACAGTCCTATAGACAAGAAAATAGACCATGCTCACAGAGACTTCTTTTGCATGCACTTAACAATGTGCAGATCAGTGAACCCACATAGGGTCTAATAGATAGATTCTGTCACATCCGCTTCCCTTACCTTTTTCTTGGAACAGGTCACGCATCATAATATATTACTAAACCGCAGGTAAGTAAACCCGTTTAGGGTCACCTATGTTTTTACACACTGAACTCATCTGACCTCTAATATTTTAGTATGTTTCTTACCTATATTTTTACAGATTTTATATCCTATTACTAAATCACAGGTAACTAAATCTATGTACAATCTAATATCTTATTTTAACCCTTGCGGATTATATCTATGTTAGTTGTATTTTGACAGATTTTGTTGCCTACTGTCAAAAAAGCCAGCTCAATGAACCCATATAGGGTCACACACATTCCACTGCCATGCTTATACTGATCAGAAATCGGACAAGGATTTCGCTACATCTTATTTGACAGTTACATGTACGGTCCTATACACAAGAGAATAGGTCCACCCTTTTATAACGTTCTAAGAATGGATACCTTCAGAGACTTCTTTCGCATGTACTTTACGGAGACCACAACCATACAATTCTCCTCATGTAATACCAATACATTTTCGAACCAAGGTAAACCTGTACTAGACTGACTCCTGCCAACACCAGCTTTCGTGTGGTGGTTACTTGGATACAGTTTATTGGCTATCTATTTTTCCTAACAGCTACCTTTTCTTACTTATTACACCTATTTATATATGATCTCATTTATCATTTCATCATTATGATACAGGAAAATGTCACATGATACTTCGCTGGCAGCAATGACAAGGTCTGCAGGAAAAAGGCCAGCAACAGATCTTGAAATTGTTAACCTTGCTAATCTCAAACCATCAGACATAGGAAAGGCGATATGTGTACGAGTGTATCGTAAATGGACAGTTACAGATACTAGAGGAATAAAGCAACCAACTTTGAGCGTTATATTACTTGATCACCAGGTAATGTTAATCTGCATCACGTCTTTTAATACATTAAATTTCCCATTCTTAACATTTGTCTTTTTCTGTCATATTATAGGGTGGTGCCATACAGGCAAATGCAGAAGGGCGCGAAAAGACAAGATTTGATAACACCCTTCAAATCAATGCTACATACACAATCACTGGGTTCGGTCTTCTAGACACCAAAAAATGGATGCAGACATTACCTAATCGCTTCACCTTGATATTAGGGAGGGCCACTGATGTACAGCCCTATACTGGAACCAGCTTTCCACTACATCATTTCAACTTTGCCACATACGGCCAGTTGCTTCAGCGTGCAGACAAGAACACTGAAATACTAACAGGTACATATTAATATTACTAACAATCGCACAACAAAAAGTAATATAACTGCACATTATACCACTACAGATTACATAGCATGTGTCCTTTCTGTTGGTGATATCCGTGAACCAAACCCGCCCAATACAAAACAGATTGTCTGGAGAGACATCGTACTTCGTAACTTAGAGTAAGTTAATCATATGAACTCTTTTTTTAATAACAATCGTTCTAAATAACAACTCACTGACGTATTTTTCCATATGCAGAGGGGACACTGTCAGATTCACACTTTGGAATGAGAGAGCTCAGCAGCTTAACATCAAAGCTTACGAAAAAGAACCTAAACCAACCGTGATGGCTGTCAGTTCATGCTGGGTAAAGACATACAAAGGTACCATCATTGCCACACACCGAATTCAAAAGATATAAACAGAATAAATTCTAACAAACCCACAAACAAATGCAGGGTTGCAGCTATCAAGCACACCTGCAACTTACTACTATTTCAACCCTCCTATTCCTGAAACAGATTACATCCTAAGCATGTCAGCTGTTCTGCCATTCTTTTAACACATTTGCCTAATTCTTTACACATCTACCTAACTTGCAATATCCTTATAGGTATGATCAACTGCTCCCGCCACCAGTCATATAGAATGTACGCACATACCGCTATGATAACATACAGGATGAAAAGAAAAGGAACAGAGCTACAATAGATGAGCTTCTACGAGAAGATCCAAGAAACCAAACAGTCAGTACTTGCATCAAACTTACAAGTTCTAGCTTTCTATTTGCTATGTGACTCTTTTAATCTATAACTACCTTTTACAGAATGTTAGATTCACAGTCGTTGCAACAATTGAACAAGTTGTTGTTGGCATACCGTGGTTCTACCGCAGATGCCATGACTGTAGAAAGAAAATCTTTGATGACCGCCCACATGCACAATGTGAGGCGCCAGCTCCAGCACAGCTAGATGATTACAGGTCCAAATAACCAATAACAGTTTATAACCAACACAAAAAAACTCTTAATATTGTGTAATCAACTTACCTATGTTTAATACCTATGCAGTTATTCCTTTAGGCTACTCATTTCTGACAACACTGGAGTTTTAACGTTAACATGCTTCAGTAATGAGGCGCATTCAATAGTCACAGAAGTCAACAAAGTTGTCTCAGAAGAAGGGTTCACCGATCCGTATACAATCCCACCACATTTAACAGCCCTCGAAGGAACCACACATTTGTTTCAGCTGCACTTCTCGCCAGATTCTACAAAAGAAAATCAGAAGTATGTGCTTGATAGCGTGATGGAAACTGGTGCACATCTGCTGCTACCGCCTGAGCAGAACATCCCCTTGCTAACAGAACCTGAACCCGAGTCACCAACTGAAGAAGGTTGTCATTTCACAAGCTGTTGTCTCTTTCGTGTACTTGGTAACCTTTTTTTACATGATAATTAACTGACCTCTGTCAGGTGCTACTTCCGAACCTCCGGTAACCCCTACTTCACCTGGAATTTTGCAAGCAACGACTCCTACTACAATAGAGGCTGCTGGCCATTTACAAGACCAGCCAACAAAAATAGCCGTGCCAAGAACATCAGCTCGAAGACGAATCTTAACAGAAAACAAGCAATGTAGCAAAAAAACCAAAACCAGATATCCGCAAATAACTGAAGATCTAGGTCCAACGGTTTAATAATATGTTAGCTTTTTTCTTCTTAAAAACATCTAAACCACTATCGCCTGTAATATGCCACTATACTACTGTTACTTTTTTATGCAATCTTTTGTGACTGTTACTTTTTTATGCAATCTTTTGTGTATGTATATTGCTATCTATTGCTGCCCCGCCGCAACGCGGCGGTTCGCAGCACATCTCGTTAAAATTAAATTACACTACGGATGTTTTTCGAAGAGTATGCATAAGGTATGCATGTGAATACCTTCGCCTCAAATATGTCCGCCTATGTAGGGCTGAGCATCGGGCCGCTCCCGACCTGATCCCGACTATCCCGAAGGGACAATCCGGAAAACACAAACCGAGTCCCGACCTGATTAAGATCGATTCGGTTTCAGGACAGTCGGGACGGGACGGGATCGGTCGGTTTGATCGGTTTTGTTTGTTGTTTTTTGGTTTTCGGCCCGTCCCGACCCGATCCCGACTATCCCGAATCCCGACAAAACGGAAAACACAAACCGAGTCCCGACCCGTTTGAGATCGGTTCGGTTTCGGGACAGGATTCGGGACTCGGGATCGGGACGGAATTCGAGAGTCGGTCGGTTTTGCTCACCCCTACGCCTATGTGTTTAATACTTTATGAAAAATCTTGATAGTATTCAAAACGTATGTGGACTTTCCTTTACACCACCATCACAATCACAAACACGTTATTAATAGACCTATATGTGTTGATCCCAGTTAAGCACTTGATCGAATTCTTTAGCTTGTAAAGATTTAGTTATCTTAGATAGATCTAAAACAACTAGGTATAGAAACTGACTTGAAACTTATTAAACACAATGCGGAATTTTGTGTTTAATCTTAAGAAGAATTTAAATAAAGAACACAGTTGTATCACACAAAACACTTCAATATATTAATACAAATACTCAAGAGTTTTAGGGTTTACAACCTTGAAGTTAATTGACTTTCTAATAACACGTATCTAACTCTATACCCTAGGACCTCCTTTTATAGGCTAAGGAGTCCTAGTCGGCTTACAATAACTTTCTACACAAGATAAATCTTTTTAGAATATTTTCTATAATTATCTAACTGACTATACAAGTTTATCATATAAGCAGTTGTAACTAAACACTCTAGCAGTTGTAACTTTAACTCTAGCAGTTGTTTCTTGATAGTAGTTGTAACTTCTGAACTGGCAGCTGTAACTTTTCTTCTAGCAGCTGTAATGACTTAGAACATTTTTCTTGTTTTTCCTGAGCAGTTATAAATATGCTAGTAGCAGGATCTCTAAAACCCAACAATTCTCCCATAAACTTGATATTTCTTCCCAAAATCATCAAGTTTCCTTCTAAGTTTTAACCTTCACCAGGAGGATGCTTCCAAATATATCATCTGTTACCACTTGGGTTTGAGATAACTTTGCATCTTCTTAAGTAGCTGATATGCTGTATCATCATAGGAATACTGAAGTTGAAGTTTGTTCTTTCCATACAACATCTGATGCACAACATCTTTGCAATACTGTAGAGGATAATCTTTCTCTACAAGCATATAAAGTCTTGGACCATGTACATCTAGAACATGAACTCCACAACTCTGAAAAAGCTTCCAAGACAGAACTGTGTTATGCTTTAAGCTTCTCTACTCTTCATCTTCATGATGTGGCTCAAACATCACCTTCATGTATCTCCATATGACATTATCCCATGCCTTTTCTAGCTTGTTAGATCTAAATTTTACCTTGAAAAGCTTCCAAAAAGCCACCATGTCATCTCTGTCAAAATGTTGGACCATCTGTAGAAAGCTAATATAACTAACTTTTCTACCATCAAGCCTTTCAATAGCCCACCATGCTTGACTTCCATCAAATACAACTGAAGTAAATGCAATAATAGGAAGTTTGACATTTAGAGGAACAACATCAATGACTTCTGGTTCTTTATCCTTTGCAAGTTCTGTAAGAGCCTGCATCTTTTCTGAGTCATCTTCTTCAGCTTCTTTAGCTTGCTCATCAACTTGCTCTGTTTGCTCTATTTGTTGTTCTTCAAATTCCTCTTCTTTTTGAACAACTTTTTGTTTCTTCTTTTTACCTTTGCTTTTCAATCTAACTCCTGCTCTTTTCACACCTGAGCTTGAGCTTTCCTTATTCTCTTCTACCTTTTCTTCTACTTTCTCCACCACTTTCTCTAAAACTTTTTCTTCTGTTTTCTCTTCTGTCTCCATAGGCACAAAGCTACCAATTTCCCTCTTTGCACTGTCATACATCTCTTGAATTTTAACATCAGGGAAATGGCTTAAAACATTTAGCCTCCAGCCTTTCATGTTTTTGAGATAGTGAACCTGAAAGTTTCTTCTCTGAGCTCTAGTAGGTGGTTTCTTCATCTTTTTCTTTAATCTTTCTACAGTATAAAATTTTCTTCTCTTTTCAATGTACTCCTTCAGAAACTGTACCCTTTGCTCAATAGAATACTGATTTTGTTCTTCTTCTGTTAATTTCTTGGCCAACTCACAATCAACATCTCCTTGGGCTCTTTCATCATCCCAGTCTTGAAGTTCTTTGAGAAGTTTCATGCTAGCTTCTTCTTCTTGTATTCTCTCAGCCAAAATCCTTTCATTCTCAGCATTATATTATTCTTGAAAGGCTTTTGCAACTTATGCATCATGCTTCAACAACTGAGATCTAGTCATCTGTTCTACAGGCACTGATGCGTGGTTTTGCGACCTTACAACAGGTTTTACCTCTCAAGGGATCTTGAGAAGTTTGCAATCCCCACCAGGCAGTGTACCTGACCGATGTAGTATAGTGAAGTGGCAAGTACCGGGGGATTGATCGTTCAACTCAAAGAATAGTGTTCGTTAGGATTGAAATTTATCTACTAGGTCTAGAGGTGAGGGATGATTCTTTTTGTATTTTTATATTTTATGAAAAGCAAGTAAAATCTCTGGTTTAAAGGAGTGGGCGGAATTAGTTGCTAATCAACTAACCCAAAAGCTACTAATTAAACTAATGTGCAGGAAAGTAAACTAGGGTTCTACAAGGGATGTGAAGCGTATCTACCTATGATGTATTACTCCTTGCTAGCTATCCAATTCTACCTATTGAATTGTCACACCTTGTTTTAATTGACGGGTTGTATTCCTTAATACCATTCGTGGGGTGGCGTACGTACTTCCCCAACTCTATAAGCTCCTACTTCACTCCTATGTCGAGCCGGCTAAGAAGCTCCTAACATGGGATCACTAGAATTCGCTCATGCATTAAATACAACCAAATAAACCTAGTACGCATTGGTTCATGTATCTTAAGACGTTCAAGCAAGTTACCGTATAGGAGGTTAGCCAGTTTTCTTAAGCCTAACATCGATATCACCCAATCAAACAAGAGACAATAGGAAACAAGAATTATAAGCTAAACTAATTAGATCTATTGAAGTGTCACACCTTTATTGATGACGATAGACACATACATCAACAAGGAATCAATAAGATCTAATTAATTATATACAAGTTTCACACAATCATAAGTAGACACAAGGTGAATTAGCAAAGCATGATCAATGAAGGGCAAACAACCATAATAATGAAAGACATAATTAAGTTAGAATCAACAAACCAATATTTGATGTTTATGAAATGATTGAAACCCTCTAAGTTGCTGGAAAAACACCTACCTAAACCCTAGAATCGGACTTAGGGTTTAGGGCTTACAAAAAGTGAAGTTATGATGTTGTATTTATAGGCAGTTTGCTGTCCGAGGGGTTCTGACGGCGTCAGCCCGTATAACGTGATGGCCATCAGGTATAATCTTGACGCCGTCACCAGGCCGTCACGTTATAAACTTTTCTGGCCCATCAGCACTTGACCCCTTCAGGTACGTGGTCAAGTGTTAATTCTTGATTTCTTCTCATTGTCTTAAAACGTGACCACCTTGGTAAAATAACACGTGACGCCGTCTCGTGTAAAAGCTTCAAAAATCATTCTGGCCCGTCAAGTGCAAACTTCATATCCACCTCTTTTGTCCTAGCTTGACGCCGTCACTCTATATCATCTGACGTCGTCAGGATGAGTCCTGACGCCGTCACCTTCAAGATCTTCTGGGCCGTCTCTCTTTAAATTAAACCGTGACCACCTATGGCGTCACAAAGCGTGACGCCGTCAGACTTCCAATGTAAAACTTTCTGGCGCGTCACGTGTATAATTCCACCACTTCCATCTTCAAGTGACGGTGTCAGTATCCAAAGCCTGACGCCGTCAGGTGTAAAATCCTGACTTTCCTTGGTTTTTTTGTTTTCTTCATTCTTGAGCATAAAAACGTCCAAAAAGCTCCAAAATGCTTCATATTCCAGAAATCACGTCCCAAGTACCTAAAATGAGAAAAGAAACGATTTAGGGCAATATTTGATCATATAATCGCGGATTAGGGCTTAAATGACCCCCTAAAAGTGGTACACTTTTCGCTTCATCAGGCACCTCTGGTTCTGGTTCTTCAACAAGTACTTTTTTGCCTTTGCCTTTATACTGTGGTGGTTGTGGTTGTGCAGTTTTCTTTGGTGTAGCAGATGGTTCGCTGATCACAACACCTTTGACTGGTGGTTTGGCTGCCTTCAATTCTGGTTTAGATGTCTTTAATTCAATCATAGCTTGGGCTAAAATAGTGTCATCATCCATAACCTCAGCAATTGAAACTTGTTCAGCAGTAGAAACTTCATTTGTTGTAGCAGCTGTAACTAACTTACTAGCAGCCTTAACTGGCTCACTAGCAGTAGTAACTTCTCCAAGATTTTTGACTGTGTCCACCATGGTCTTAGCTGCTTCAGCAAGCTTTTCAACATCAATTTCTTGAGATTCTACCACTGGTTCTCTCTGTTCTTCATCACTTTTAACCACTTCTTCCAAAACCACTTCATTTCCCTGAGTATCAGCAACCAGAAACTCTTGTTCATCACTTTCTGCACCAAAACCCATATCCATATCCAAATCAGCACCCTCATTTTCCTTATCCTCCCCTGAAGCTTGGCTTTCATTCCTCCCCTGTTTGGGAGCATCCTCCCCCAAACTTGTAGCCTCAGAAGAACTAACCCTTTGAGCTGTGCCTACTTTCTTCAATATTTTAAGTTTTTGAGCTCTTGACCTTTTCACACCTTCTAAAATTCTAACTCTTCTCTGCAAAGATTTGATTTCATCACCTTGAGAAGAAGTTAGTTGTTTTAGATCAAGAACTTGTGCAGATAGTTTGGTACAGGTTGCCATCAATTCATTTATAAGTTGCATACTATCCTCACCACTTCGGCTTGTGTTACCTAGCCTGAGAGGTGGATCACTGGAAGTGTTAAGTTCAGTCTCAACCCTGGGTTGAGCATCTGAACCCCCCATTGTATCCATGTGACTGGGTCCTTCACCTGAATCTGGTCCATGAGAACCAAACTCATTAGAAGTTGTCTTGGGTTGGGTCTTATTTATGTTACCACTGTCATGTGCTGCATCTAAGCTAGTCACAGTAGTGGCAGCCCTCACCAACATGTCATTCTCTACACCAATGACAGCCTCATCTGCAACATTGTGAGCAGAACCACTAGACTGAGGTAGCTCAGTGTTCTTTGAGTGATTCCTACGTTTGTATGTCTTTTTAGTTGGTTGAGATGAAGATGCTAAAAGTGTTGGTGTGTGCTGGGTAACAGCTGGGATTGCTGTACCTTCACCCTGAGTTTGTCTTGCAAGTTCCAACATTGTATTAAACAATGGAGTAACTGTGCCTGAAAAATCTTTTCCATCCTTCCTCATACTTGTAAAAACCTTTTTAGTAAGTGAAGGAGTGGGATAAATATTCTTGTGACTTTTCTTTTTAACAAACTGATTGTCCAAAAATATTTGTAAAAACCTTGGATAGATAAAGTATTTGCTTGAATAACTATCCAAGTTCTTAACCATATTGTCAAAAATCAATTTTGAAAAATTAAACCTTTTATCATTATCAGCCAAAAAAATTATAGCAGTTGCTAAATTACTACTAAATTCATTCCAGCCAGTGGTCTTTGGACTTAGACACACCAAGACATTATGGATTAAGAATTTCCAATGATGAGAAAAGAGACATTTGTAAAATTTTAAACCATCATTTTGCCTCTCATATCCCATCTGTGAAAGTTTTTCAAAATTTTTAGAATTTGGAAGATTCTCAATACCCTCAGCATCTCCTAGAAGAAGATCTCTTCTAATAGAAGCCTCAGTTATGACAATCTTCTGCCCATCTACAAGGGCATGAATTTGTAATTCCTCATTATCTGTTTTGATCTTAGAAGACGACCAAAACTGAATAATGTTGGAAACATATATAGTAGACTTTACTGTCAATGCATACCTTATATGGGAAGCATTAAGAAAATCAATGATTTCAGTAAAATCTTCAGACCCATTAGGTTTTTCCAAAAATGCAACATTATTATGTGGTTCAGTGAAAGTTAAGTGCGACATTATGATTGAATTTTGGGGGTTTTACGATTTGATGATAAAAACTCAATTAGGGTTTGGTTTAGATTCGATTGTGTTTGTATGAAACTGAATATGTGAATCAATTTGGGAATTTAAACCCTTAAGAGAAAAGTTACACAATCGTACCCTTTTCTTTGAAACCTAGCAGTACTAAGTTTTGACTTAGCAGCACTAAGTTTATGCTAGAAGCACTAACTTTTGACAAAAATTTTCTCAGCAGTATTTTCCAATATCTTTTTAAAACCAATACTGCTCTCAAGTATTTTTGAAGGGATTAAGTGTAAAAGAAGACACTTTAATCATTTTCGGTTGCATTTAACCTCTGGTTGTGTGAGAACCAATGATTTCAGCTTAAATGCTGCCTGTGTGCAGATAAACTCATTCAAAGAGCTTTCTTGACAGGGTTTCCAGCTCATGGCAGTTGTTACCTCTAACACAAATGCATTAGATTCACTTTTGCTCGCTGTTCTCTATACCAGATGTCCTTAGACTAGTCACACTATCATAAACTATGATAGAATGGTATAAAGTGAGTTAGCTCAGTTACTATCTGACTAACTATGGCCATCAATACATATTCAAATTACCATAAATTGATTTCAAGAAAGACATTTTATAGAACCTCTCAACTCAGGTTAAAACCTTTATCAAGTGATCCCCAAATTCTGTCCATCATTAATCAATTATGTCAGCAAACATTCCACCACTTTTGCTTCTCACACATCACCAAATCCAAGCATATTACATTGCTTATCCTGCAAGTGTTAGTCCCAAAACACAAAACCACAAACATAACACAATAATCTCAATATAACTTATACTTAGCAACACTAAGTATAACTAGCAACACTAACACAACCATACTTGCAACACTAAGTATACTTAAACTAGCAACATTAAGTAAACTTAGCAGCAGAAACATTATATTGACCTAATAACAGTACTATTCCTTTACAAAACTTTACAAAAACACAAAGAGATAAGAATTTTCAAAGATTTAACATTCCAATATTGGCAATTAAGAATTGAAATCTACCCACATCAAAAGCTTTTGTGAGCAAATCTGCAACATTATTATCAGTATGGATTTTAACAATTTGAATCAACTTCTTTTCATAACAATCTCTTATAAAATGGTGTCTTATCTCAATATGCTTTGTTTTTGAGTGATAAACAGGATTTTTAATTATGCACTTAGTACTGCTATTATCAATATAAATTTTAGTATGCATAAAATTGTACCCATAATCCAGTAATTGATTCTGAATCCAGAGAACTTGTCCAAATCAGCTTGAAGCAGCCACATACTCAGCTTCAGTTGTGGAATTTGCAACCATTGTTTGTTTCTTGTATTGCCATGAAATCAACCTGCTTCCAAGAAATTGACAACCTCCTGTTGTGTATTTTCTATCCAAGCTAGCTCTAGCATAATCACTATCAGTAAATTCCACTAAATCAAATGGTGAATCTTTTGGATACTAGAGACCCAATTTAGGTTGATATCTCAAGTATCTAAAAATTCTTTTCACAGCATTGAGATGTGAAACTTTTGGTGTAACTTGATATCTGGCACAGGCACACACTACAAACATAATGTCAGGTCTTGAAGCTGTAAGATACATCAATGAGCCAATCATGGATCTGTATAAATGTACATCAACTTCTTCACCATCTTCATCTTTGAGCAATCGCTTGTTGGTCTCCATGGTTGTCTTTGCAGGCTTCACATCAATAAATCCAAACTTCTTCAAGATATCAACTACATATTTATCTTGACTGATAAATATGCCATCCTCCTTTTGAGTGACTTGTAATCCTAAGATGAATGTGAGTTCACCCATAGAACTCATCTGAAATCTTTCATGCATAAACTTCTCAAATTCAACACATAAAACTTTGTTTGTGGATCCAAAAATGATATCATCAAAATAAACTTGAACAAGCAAGATATCATCTTTATGTCTTCTGATAAACAAAGTCTTGTCAATCTTCCTGATAGTATTCAATTTATATTTCCAAAAGAGAATTGCAAAGGAAATATGCAAAACCCGAGGTTCGTTGTCCCGATTGAAGATTGAATGGAATTGTGATTTTGGGATCGTGATTTGTGTCGTGAATAGTGAAAGAGTGGGATTTTTGGATTTTAAACTACAAATATGAAATTACTAATAAAAACAAGCTATTAAAGTAAGGGGTACAAGTTATCTAAGCACACGGTTCAAAAAACGAAAATTTAAACTTTAAAACTAACGTTACGAATTTTAAAAACGTAAATAAAAGTGAAATTCTAAATTCTAAGTTCTAAAATTGCAAAATAATTTCTCTTAAATCCTACATATAAAAAGAAAATTTTTTAAAAAAGAAAAATATTTTTTTGACTTTTTAATAATTTTTTATGAATTAAAAACTAATTTAAACTATTTAAATGATTTAAAAATATAAAAACAACTTGGAAAAATCTGGAAAATTCTGAGTAATTTTAAAATCAACGAAGCTATCTAGGAAAAATAAAATCAGAACAGGAATAAGCTTAAATAAGCCAAACAGTACAATTAGCACTCTTGAAATAAGCACAAATTAAGCAAAACTTGGCCAGAAATTACAAGAAGCTCAGGGATGATTCAAGTAACTATTTGAAACTTAATTCAACACATAAGAGTCAAATAAGCTCAATCAATAAGCTGTAAATCAGCTGCACAGTTAAAAACTTATGACAGATGCAGTGATCAAAAGGCCAAATTGCAGCTTAATTATAAGCTAGTCCAGAGCTTAATTTGAGAATCCAATGGCAGAAGCTAATAGCTTATATGGCAGACTACTTATATTCCTAAATTTCCCAAAATCTAACCACAATTGCTATGCTAATTGGGGCTGAGATCAGATGCTAGTAGGATAGATAGCTGAAATGCAGACTTAAGCAGTCCAGGGGGCTGATTTGCAGATCTCAAATAAGCTATCAGATAAGCACAAATTGGGAAACTAAACTTAGATATCTAAAGCTAGTACTACTGGCTATTCAAAAATTCAAAAATCAAACATTTCCATCCACTAGATAAGAAGATAATTGGCTGAGAATAAGGGCTGTTTGAGCAAATGTGTGCAGGTCTGCTAGTTAACGTCTGTAACAGCAGACTTGTGTTTTTGATCCTAAAATGCTCAAAACTTGATGGAACTTGGCCAAATCTTGAATTCACACTTGAACAACTATAACCAACCTTAAAGTACCAATACAACTGATCAAATAATGCTTAGCTTATAAATAGCTTATAAGGGCAGTTAATGAACTAATTTTTGCACTAATCCACCAAAATTCTTAAAAAGCACCAAATCAACTTAAATACTCACAACAACAGCTTAATCCTCCTAAGATAAGCTCAACCAAAGTTCATGAAATGACAAATGAACAGTACCTACTGATTTGGGTCAAATACCACTTTTAAACCAAACACTCCTTTCTTGACTGTTTTTGAAATTTTCAAAGAAACCATCCAATGTTAAGCTAAGATTCTGAATACCACTTAACTAATAGCTTACTTTACCCCTACTAATCAACTTTTAAGATCAGAATAAGCACTGGAAAGGCTACAAGCTATCTAGGCTATTTTTTTGACTTTTTAGAACAAAAATGAAAATGGAACTATAACTACTGATTAAGAAGCACAATTAAGATCTAAATAACTACCACTAATCAAATAAGCACTGAAATACTCAAAATAAGCTAAATGAACAGTAACAGTACTAAGCTACACTACTTTAAGCTATAAAATTCAAATTTTGACTAGAAATGAAACATAAACTCACTTTTGGCCTTAGCTAAACAAAGGCTCCAACTTAATGGCAGCTACAAGCTCCTAGCTTATCAAGGATAAGCTAGGTAAAGTCCATCTTGCCCCTCCATTGCGGGCAACTTCCAAAAAGCTTTCCACATAATGCAAAGGTATAGATTTTGGTATTTAGATTGCTTTGATCAACCAAGTGAACTCACAAAAGCTATATACAGCTAGTATGATGCTTCACAAATACTGAAATAAGGATTATGCTTCAAAACTGCTTATTTGATAAGCAGTTTGACTTTTGTTGACTTTTTAGAAAAAATTAAGACAAAATCAATTTAAGCTAAACAAAAGACTCACAATAAGCTAGGAAGCTTAAATGAGCTTATTCTAATAGAAATAGGGCTTAATGTAACAGAAATATAGCTTATAAGAAACAATGTAAAAACAGGACAATATGAAACTTAAAATCAAACTTTCATTAATATTAAATTACTGATTACATAAAACCATTACAACTAAAAAGCACTGAATTACACTAAAAACATAAACTTGACTCGAAATTTAACCCTAATTTATACTAAGAAAAACTTCAAAAAACTAGACTCTAACCACTCTCTATGTGAAGAATGAGGCTGCTATTTATAGACTCCCCAAGAGCTAGGGTTTCTTCCAGGAAGCTTCAGGATGATCATTCACGACCCTTGGATCAAACTTGGTGACCACTCCTTAAAATCTCATCCGTTGATGGAGGTTAGTGGAGATACCAACATGGAAGGTGCTGGGATTTGTGCCATCTGTCATTCCCTGATCTTCTAGAAGTATTTAAGATATTTTGTGAGGTAATAAATGTTGGAGCAGGGTAATTGGGGGTAAGGGATGATAAACAGTAACTGTAAGTTATTTTGGAGGGAAAGGTTGGTTTGGGTGTTGACTGGGTTATAAGTTACGGATGGGTTGGGTTAAGGAAAAGAATGTGGGCTGGGTAAAGTTTTAGAGTGTAAGATGGGTTGGGAAATTGGATTTGGGTTAAATTCGGATAGTGTAGTATAGGATAAGTTGGAAATTTAAGTGAAGTAAACTAGGTGAGGACGAAAAGTGTAATTTCTAAATTTTCAAGGGACTGATTTTGTAATTTCTCAATGATCCGAGGGCCGTTCTTCAAAAATATTATCTTTGACGAATCTTTCCCCGGCTTCGGCTTTATAAATATCTTTCCACGTCCCGTGCTCGTGTTTTTCGGATTTTTCTTCGTTTTTGTCCTTTTTTCGTTTATCCGCTGCCTGCACATATATAAACACAAAAACACAATATCTTTTGGCATTTTGGTTAGTTTTTTATCTATTTGGGTCCGGTTTTGGTCAAGAAAAGGTATGTGTTTAAGCACATACCACTTCCCTCTACTGAAACCATTCTCCAATAAGTATTTTGACAATGTGTCATACCGAATCAGTATTGCGCTTGCATGTAACTGGTGAAGTAAGGCTTTAATTTATGTTATTCTGATTTGATAAGTAATAAGAGTCGGTTAATCTTGTTGGTTGTAACATTTATTAATCGTTGGGTCGTGGTTC
Source organism: Artemisia tridentata subsp. tridentata (assembly GCA_021014915.2). NCBI lineage: Eukaryota > Viridiplantae > Streptophyta > Magnoliopsida > Asterales > Asteraceae > Artemisia > Artemisia tridentata. The sequence continues at coordinate 308,830,049 of CP139507.1, forward strand.
GTTTGCTGTTTATTTTTTGGTCGTAGTAGTTTTTTAGGGTTTCTACCTTTTGTCTTGCTGTTGGTTCTTGCTGTTCTTGCTATTTGTTCTCATGTATTGTAGTGATAATTCTGCTGCTGATTTTGGGGTAAACATGGGAGCGAATGATAAGGGTAAAACTGGTTCAGTCAATGTGAATTCGGGATCGAGTAATAAGGGTGGTCATGAATCTGGTGTTCCTTTGGGATCGAGTGGCAAAGGTGATAGTCATTTGTATGAACAGTTGGACTCACCTGTGAAAAAGACTACTGAACAGGTTTGTAATACTTCGAGTAATGGCAAGGCTGGTCCTAGTACCAGTGATGCGAATGTGCTAAAAACGGGGACTCAATCAAGTTCTATTCCTATATCTTTTGCGAATATGTTTAAGGATAAAACTCCCAAGATGACCGTTAAGATTTCAGAGATGCGTAACGAAAATTGTGTGGCTGGTGCAAATGTCACCATCCCTTTGGAAGCTGTCAATGAGGTATGATCTAGATTCGCTAATACGTTGTATGGTTGTTTCATTGGTAAGAGACTCGCTTTCCTGGTAGTTGAAAATTATGTTAGAAATACATGGGCAAAGTTTGGTTTACAAAGGGTTATGCTTAATAATGGTTTTTTTCTTTTCCAATTTGAAACCAAAGAGGGTATGGAAAGGGTGTTGGAAGAAGGTACATGGTTGATACGATTGGTTCCTATGTTTTTGAATATTTGGACTCCGAACACTAAACTTACAAAAGATGATATAACTTTAGCTCCTGTTTGGGTTAAGCTTCATAATATTCCGGTTGTTGCGTATTCTGAGGTTGGTCTTAGTTTGATTACGACGCAAATTGGTTGTCCTATCATGCTTGATTCCTACACGAGTACGATGTGCCTTAAGTCGTGGTGTCGTAATTCCTATGCTAGGGCCCTTGTGGAAGTGTCGTCAAAGGAAGCTTTACTTGACTCTCTTGTGGTTGCTATCCCCTACCCTAATGGGTCAAGTCATTCATTGGAAAAAATTGATATTAAATATGAGTGGAAGCCGCCAAGATGTGAGACATGTAAAGTATTTGATCACAATGATGATGGATGTACTAAGAGAGTGAAACCGGTTGTGAAAGATAAATCGTTGGTTGATGAAGAGGGTTTCGTTGAAGCTTATAAGACGAAAGGTAAAGGTAAGCTTCAGGGTACTAATCGTCAGGTTGATGGGATTCGTTTTCAAAAGCCTAAAGTTTCGTATTACTATAGGCCGGTTACTAAGCCAAAGAATGGAGGAGCATCGACGTCTAAGCCTTCTGTCCAATCGAATACAGGTTCTCCAACGGTTAATGTAGGTTCTACTTGTAACGAACCTAATACTGATCCTACTCGTAGCACGGCTCCTCCCCGGGATGACCTAGGTAAGAATAATAATTGGGTGGAGGATATCAACCTTGTTGATTTGAAGAACAGTTTTGATGCTCTTAAGGAAAAAGATTCGGTTTTGGAACCTGTGATTGGCACTACGTGTACCCCTGAAGTCATTTCTAGTTCTTCCAAAACTAATTCTCCATCGCCTATGAAGAACACTCATATTGTTGAGAAAATTGGGAAGCTTGAAAAGCTTATTATTGATGGGAAAGCCACCCTTGTAGATGATAATGGTAAACCTATTCCGGTGGCTGATGGTAAAAGGAAGGGCAACCCATTTTCTAATGTGGGTGAAGTGGTTGATTCAGATAGTGATGATGAGGTGTTTGAGCCAAATGATCCTATGGACAGTTACTTTTCATCAGCAGGAGGACATAACAAGCTTGAAGGCTATCTTTCTGATGATTATGCAGCCCATGTTTATGACTTACCTGGGCAATTGGAGGAATTTAACAATCAGTTTGATTTCAAGCTTCAAGGACGTTCGAGGAAGTAATCTTTTATTTGGATTTGTTTATTTGTTTTGCATGTCTTTTTATGTTTTTAGTGGTTGTTCTAGTTGTTGGTAGCTAGTTGTTCATTTATGGCATGTCATAAATGATCTAGTGGTTGTTCAAGCGGTTGCTTGAGGTTAATGTGGCATTTCAGCCACATTCCATTGTACTTTAAACGGTTTTTTTGGTTAATATATTTTACCAGGGTGGAAGTTCCCTTTTACCAAAAACAAAGACAATGTGTCATACCAAGCTCTGGGAGCTTGATGCAAACCATATAGTGCTTTGTCCACCTTGTAAACTTTGTCAGGAAAGTCTGGATCTTCAAAACCAGGTGGTTGTGAGACATTTACTTCCTTATCTATTGTCCCATACAGAAAAGCACTGCTCACATCCACTTGATACACTACAAAGTCTTTGTATGGAGCATAAGCCAAGAATAATCTGATAGCCTCAATTCTTGCAACCGGAGCAAATACTTCATCATAATCAATACCTTCTTCTTGAGTGTATCCTTGAGCTACTAATCTTGCCTTGTTTCTAATCACAATGCCTCTTTCATCTCTTTTGCATCTAAAACCCACTTTGTACCAATTGCTCTCTTCCCATTAGGCAAATCAACTAAAGTCCAAACTTCCTGAAGCTTGAATTATAGAAGCTCTTCCTGCATAGCCTCCACCCAGCTTGGATCTTGTAATGCTTTATAAGCATTCTTGGGTTCTATTTGTGATAGAAAACAAGCAAACATACAGTTTTGAAGGTCTTTGTGACTGTTTCTTTGATGAAGGGATTGAGCAAAGAAACCTTGGTCCTTCAAACTTTTTCTTGTTTGAACAGCAGATTGTGGCTCTCCAATGATTTGTTCTTTAGGGTGAGCCTTGTGAACTCTGGTAGTTGGAATAGGACTGACATGAATTGTAAGATCCATGTTGTTAATGTCAGCCTCTGCACCAAATACATCATCATCAAGAACATCATTATCCGTAGCAGGATATATGTCTTCCAAAGGAGGCATATGAGGATCATCCGGATATTCATCATCATCAAAAGCAAATCCTTCTTTATCAGCAGTACTAACACTTGGCTTAGCAGTATAAAGAGAGTTACTGCTGCTAGTGTTACTTCCTTCCTTTGCAACATTCTCTGACTCATTATCATGTACTTGATCATTAATTTGTGGTTCTTCATTAATCACTTTATCATTATTAGAAGGTTGAACACCACCTTCTTTATCACCTTTTAGTTCATCCTGAACATCATCTTCTTGTGAACTCTTTTTCTCTGTAGTTGTGAAAGGTGGATCAGCTTTCCAAATAGGTAGCAAGACATACTCCTTTGCAGATTCAGTCTCTTTACTAGCTTGTGTACCTGCATCAGTATTGTCTTTTGTACCTGCATTGTTAGATTATGTACCTGCAATAACTGGCTCATAATTCATGGTTTTGGTTAGTGCATCAATATCAAACAGCCAGTTTGGTCAACTTCCTGTAACATTAGGTGTACTCTCACTAAACCTAATATGCAAGTTCTCTTCCACATGCCTGGTTTTACTATTGAACACTCTAAAAGCTTTGCTATTTGTTGAGTATCCAACAAAGAAACCTTCATCAACCTTCTCATCAAACTTGCCTAAGTGATCAATGGTATTCAAGATAGTAACAGGACACCCAAATGGTCTTAAGAAATCTAACATAGGTTTTCTACCATGTAAAAGTTCATAAGGGGTCTTGTTATGAGGCTTAACTACTTTACTTCTATTTTGTACAAAACAAGCAGTATTGACTGCTTCAGCCCAAAAAGTAGTAGGTAATTTTGAATCAGACAACATAGTTCTAGCAGCCTCAATTAGTGTCCTATTCCTTCTCTCAGCCACTCCATTTTGTTGAGGTGTTCTAGCTACACTAAACTGTCTCATAATACCTTTCTTCTCATAGAACTGATCCATATCCCAATTCTTAAACTCAGTTCCATTGTCACATCTTATCACCTTAACTCTATGATTAACTAGGTTTTCTATTCTGGTTATAAAATCCTTAAGAATGCCATTGGTTTCATCCTTAGTTGCTAAAAAGAAAACCCAAGTGAACCTACTATAATCATCTGTGACAACTAGACAATACATCTTTTTATTTAAACTTCTCACAAATATTGGTCCAAATAAATCCATATGCAACATATGTAAAGGCTGAGTTATTGAGTTCACAACTTTGGTCTTACAAGAAGCTCTGTGTTGTTTTCCCTTCTGACAAGCAACACATGTTTCAGAATTTTTAAAAACTTTTGAAGGTAAACCTCTCACAAGATTTCCCTTAACCAATTTATTTATTGTTTTGAAATTTAAGTGTCCAAGTCTTCTATGCCAAAGATTAGATTCATCAGATGTGGCCTTTGCAAAAAGGCAAGTTAAATCTCTTTTGGGAACCATATTCTTTAAATCAACACTGTATATGTTGTCTGTTCTAGGAATTCTAAGTAAAACATGATTTTCATCGGGCAACTTAAAATCAGGAGACAAAACAAGACATTCAGTGTCAGTAAAAAGAACATTGTTGTTTTTGTCACACATTTGTGAGATACTAAAAAGATTAAACTTAAGCTCTTTTATAAAGTACACATTCTCAAAATCTAATTTACCAATTCTTATTGTACCTTTGCCTGTGATTTTCCCTCCTTTAGAATCACTCCCAAAGGCAACATATCCACCATCAATTTCTTCAAAATCTTTAAGATATGACATGTTTCCTGTCATGTGCCCTGAGCAACCACTGTCAAATATTCATTTATCCTTTAATTCCACCTGCAGATTGCCTTGCACATAAAGTAAGAAAATCAGTTTCTCTTGGGGACCCAAGCCATTACTAACTTGGATCTGCCTTGTGCATTAACATAGTCAAATCTCTTTAAGTCCATTGATGCACTGCTGTTTCTGGAAACATGATCTAAAACTTTAATTTTTGGTTTTCGGACCCAACAAGCTAAGGCCTTTTACAGCATAAAAATGATTTCCCAAAACAGTGTCAGTTATTGCCTTTGGCTCAGCAGTAGAAACCACTGCTTTTGCCTTAGCAGCACTAACAGCTGTTTTCTTTTGAAAAGGCCTTGTTTCAGATGAATGTGCTCTTTTTGAAAATTAAGACATTGACTTAGCATCATTCACTGTTTCTTTTGTGAAAGCATTACTAATTGATCTAGTAGTACCAGATTTCATCAATACTGCCCTTGGAACCATGTCTCTTTTGGCATGAGGGTGAGTATTTTTAGAAAAACTTTTGTGATTCACCCTTCTAGCATAGTTCCAAATAGGTTTTTGATAGTAATAACACTTATCTTGTAGATGCTCAAAACTACCACAATGATAACAAGCCTTGTTAACCAACTTAAAGTCACTACCTAACTTTTGAGATATCAGGTTGTTCCAATTTCTTTGGTTACCTCTAGGCCTGTTAGTTTACTTCCTAGGTTGCTCTCTAGGTTGCTCAGTATATTCAACAATTTTCCTAGAAACCATCTTACCAAACACAGGTTTGACAAACTTAATCTGTTCAATACTAGACTCAACTTGTTTATCTTTAACCTTAGGTGTGAACTTAACCTGTTCGTCATCATCATCAGATACCCAATCTTCAATGATAGGTTCATCAGAATACTTCTTTTCAACTTTTGGTTTTTCCTTACTAGACTCACTAGTCTCTCCTACATGTTTACTATCAAACTCACCAACACAAGACAATTCTTTCAAAGTAGGTGCATAATCACTCTTAACAGGAGGAGGAACCTCATTATAACCTATTCCACTACCTCTCCTCATTAGTTGACACTCAATTGTCTTATTCACAAGATCAGATGCAAACTGCTGCTTTTCTACTCTAACCTGATGTTTTTCTTTTTCAGCAAAAGCTGCATCTTTTTCTTTTTCAGCCTGTTCTAGCCTTTTAGTAAGTGTATTAATGACATCATCTTTAACAAAAAGCTTACTTTCTAGAACATTAATCTTCTCTACATACTCTGCTTCATTCTTTTTAAGAAATTCAAGTCTTTGCTCAACAGATTTTAGACCAACTTTATAACCTAAGTTATCTAGTTTTACCTTCTTGATTTCTTCTCCTAATTTTTCATTCCTAGACTTAAGATCCTCTACAGTATCTAAACACGATTTATATGAACAAACAGAATCATTAGATACCTCAGAATTAGAACTGGATGAAGAAGAAGAATAAGCCATAAGAGCAAAGTTTGGTCCTTTTGCTGCTTGATCACTCTAATCATAACCTCCCAAACCATCACAAGACACCAAAGCTGTAGAATTCTTAGATTCCTCATAAACAAATTTCTTTGAGCTTTCTCCATTCTTGTAGTTTTGGCTCCTTGGTGCTCTGCATTCTCTTGCAAAGTGTCCCTTCCTGTGACAATTGTAGCGTTCAACCTTGGACTTATCAAACCCCATGTTGTCTTGTCCATTAGCCTTGAGCTGTCTTTCTGTTTTCCTCAAGAATCTTCTTGCCCTCATAGTTAACATTGCCATCTGCCACTTTAAGTCAATCTCTTCAAGATCATCAGGATCAATTTGTTCCAAGTCCTGATGCATAATCGGAGAACTAGTAGTAAGATCAGCCAAGAAAGCACAAATAGCAGCATCACTCAAGTTATCAAGGTTTGTTGAACTAGCAGCATTAACTTGAGTGCCAGCAGCACTAACTCTATGAGCAGTTGTAAATGCTTCCTGAGTACTGCCAGATCCTTTGTTGTTGGAGGACACAAAGGCTAAGTTTTGTGCACTTAAAGATGAACTAGATGACCCTTTGACTTCAGGTTCATACACTTTTAGATTGTTATATAAATCATCTAAACTCATCTTTTCCAAATCAGGCTTGTTTCTCCAAACCACAGTATGCATATTCCATTCTGATGACAAGCTTCTTAGAAACTTAAGATTGATATCTTCTTGAGGAACTATCATTTCCACAAGTGCTAGTTGACTAATAAGTTTCTGAAGTCTGTCATAAGTCAAATCAAGATTCTCAGAACTTGAGGCAGCAAAGTGCTCAAATTGATGCTTCAAAAGATTCTTCCTTGTCTTTTTGGTAGCAGCATTACCTTCAAATCTTTGATCAATAGCTTCCATCAAAGACTTAGCATCCTTAATATGATTGAATGTTAACTGATATTCATTAGGTAACCCCATCATAAGAATACTTTTGGTCTTAACCTCCAACCTTCTTTGAGCCTTGTCTTCAGCAGATTTGATAGGTACTTTGGTTTCTACTCCTTTATCATCTGTCTGAGTTTCTGGTCAAGTATCACCAAGCTCAATGACCTCCCACATAGAGTAGTCGATCATCTTAATGTATTGCTCAATTCTTATTCTCCATAGCTCATACTCACCAGATTTAAGCATAGGTACCTTTGATGCAGTAACCATGTGTGTAGATTCTGACTCCATGTCTTCAGCAAGAGTTGAACAACCTTGAGTTTAAAACAGGTTCTTCTTGATCACAAGCTCTTATACCACTTGTTGATCCCAGTTAAGCACTTGATTGAGTTATTTAGCTTGTGAAGATTTAGTTATCTTAGATAGATCTAAAACAACTAGGTATAGAAATTGACTTGAAACTTATTAAACACAACGTGGAATTTTGTGTTTAATCTTAAGAAGAACTTTAAATAAAGAACACAGTTGTATCACACAAAACACTTCAATATATTAATACGAATACTCAAGAGTATTAGGGTTTACAACCTTGAAGTTAATCGACTTTCTAATAACACGTATCTAACTCTATGCCCTAGGACCTCCTTTTATAGGCTAAGGAGTCCTAGTCGGCTTACAATAACTTTCTACACAAGATAAATCTTTTTAGAATCTTTTCTATAATTATTTAACCGACTATACAAGTTTATCATATAAGCAGTTGTAACTAAACACTCTAGCAGTTGTAACTTTAACTCTAGCAGTTGTTTCTTGATAGCAGTTGTAACTTCTGAATTGGCAGCTGTAACTTTTCTTCTAGCAGCTGTAATGACTTAGAACATTTTTCTTGTTTTTCCTGAGCAGTTGTAAATATGCCCGCAACAACATCTTTAAAACCCAACAATATGCTATCATAACAATATAAACTCATCCTTAAACTAGTCGATGTTAAATTCATAAATTGCTTAAAATGATGCCGCGGTGTTGCTGATGATAGTAGAGTACTCGATGAGAGATCGTTCAATCAATTAAATTAAATCATTTAGCCTATGATCAAGTCAAAAAATACGTTCGTCATATCTAGCCCGCTAAGCCCAACGACTGAAACTGAATCTCATCGATATTTAGTACTATAGTCAATTCGATACTATTTAAAACGATGTCATTATGTCGCATGTGATAGAGTACTAGAAGTATTATTCAAATCCGAAAGCATTGATATTAAAACCAAATACGATACATCACTTAAAAGATAATAACCAACTTACAAAAATGAACATAAAGATGGTAGATTACAATGGCAAAGTTGCATATGTCATTATTGAACTTATGTGCCACAATACATTGGGATGAAAAAGTGGGTTTTAATACTGAAGTGTGAAGTGTGACTCAATCTAATATGAAATAGAGGTAAGAATTGCGGCAATAGGATTTTAAATATTTATGTTTAAACGATTTAGACATATTTTAACCAAAAAGTCTTGTAGGTAAACTGGAATACTAAAAGTTTTGTTAGAAGCAAAAAAACTGTAAAGAGACAATCTCAAATGGATTTATAACCCACTAAGCTGGTGTTGGCGTATGTGGTTGAACGGCCTACACCGAACGGACCCCAGTTCCGAACGAACCGGATAGGATCATTCGGACTAACGGTAACTTCCGGATCTAAAGTCAAACCTGATATAAAGAGTAAGTGACAAACATTTAGAAGAAATAGCAGGGCTAAACTGAGAGGATCTAAATACATGAGCCTTGTGTTAAAAATACTTTGAGTTTATACCAAATAGTATGCGGAATCTACTACTTGATACTTAGAAGATTTGATCAATGTAACAGTAAAGTAAAGTATTTGTATGAACACAATGTAACAAAAACGATTCAATATTATTAAGTATAATACGAGTGATCTTGAATATCACTAGGGTTTACAACCTTGAATCAATGGGAAAACGTATCTATCTCTATGCCCTAGGACCTCCTTTTATAGACAAAGGAGTCCTAGTCGGCTTACAATACTTTCTACACAAGATAAATATCTTTTCTATATTTATCTAATACAAAACTTTTGGTACAAGATATTCCATAAACATTAACCGACTATAACATTCTAGCAGTTGTAATCTAACTCCTAGAAGTTGTAATCTTGTAGCAGTAGTAACTCTGAACTAGCAGTTGTAACTCTTGGTCTAGCAGTAGTAACCACTTAGTGTATTTTCTTGACAGTCTTCTGCAACACTAGCAGTAGTAAAAATACACAAGCAGTAGTAACATTTAATACCGGCAGTAGAAACATACTTAGAGCATTTCTCCTTTTGTTAACCTGAGCTGTTGTAATCTCATGAGCAGCAGCATCTCTAAAACCCAACAATCCTCCCCTAAACTTGATATTTTCTCCCAAAATCATCAAGTTTCTATCATAGCATGAACAATCACTAGGAGGATGCTTCCAAACATATCATTTGTTATCACTTGGGTTTGAGATAATTTTGCATCTTTTTAAGTAGCTGGTATGCTGTATCATCATAGGCATACTGAAGTTGAAGTTTGTTCTTTCCATACAACATCTGATGCACAACATCTTTGCAATACTGTAGAGGATAATCTTTCTCCATAAGCATGTAAAGTGTCAGACCATGCACATTCAAAACATGAACTCCACAACTCTAAAAAAGCTTCCAAGACAGAACTGTGTTATGTTTAAAGCTTCTCCATTCTTCATCTTCATGATGTGGCTCAAACATCACCTTCAAGTATCTCCATATGACTTTATCCCATATCTTTTCTGGCCTGTTAGATCCAAATTGTTCTTTGAAAAGCTTCCAAAGAGTCACCATGTCATCTCTGTCAAAATGTTGGACCATCTGTAGAAAGCTGATAAATCTAACTTTTCTACCATCAAGCCTTTTTATATCCCACCATGCTTGACTTCCATCATACATGCCTGAAGCAAATTCAATAATAGGAAGTTTGACATTGAGAGGAACAACATCAATGACTTCTGGTTCTTTAACCTTTGCAAGTTCTGTAAGAGCCTGCATCTTTTCTGAGTCATCTTCTTCAGCTTCTTCAATTTGCTCATCAACTTGCTTTGTTTGCTTTGTTGGTTGCTCTTCAGTTTTCTCTTCCTCTTGAGCAACTTTTTGTTTCTTCTTTTTACCTCTGCTTTTCCTTACAAATCCAGCTCTCTTCACACCTGAGCTTAAGCTTTCCTTCTTTTCTTCCACCTTCTCTTTTACCTTTTCTTCCATCTTTTCTTCCTCCTTCTCTTCTTCTTTCTCTTCTGTCTCCATGGGAACAAAGCAACCAATTTCCTTCTTTGCACTGTCATACATCTTTTGAATTTTAACATCAGGGAAATGGTTTAGAACATTCATCCTCCAGACTTTCATGTTCTTCAAATAGGTACACATGACCTTTCTTCTCTGAGTAGCAGTAGGAGATTTGTTCATTTTAGCCTTTAACCTTTGTGCAGCATACAATTTTTTATTTTGATCAAAAAAGTCTTTTAACAGCTTAGCCCTTTCATCAATAGAATACTGAGCTTGATCTTCTTGTGTCATCTTCTTAGCTAGCTCCCAATCAGCATCACACTGAGCTCTCTCATTATCCCAGTCTTCTATCAATGCCAACCTTTGTGCTTCCTTTTCAGCTGCTACTCTTCTTTTCTCTAAAATCATCTTGTTTTCTTCATCATACTCAGTAACCAAAGACTTTGTAACTTCTGCATCATACTTCAATTGTTGAGACCTAGTCATTTGTTCTACAGGCACCTCTGGTTCTTGACTTAACTTTCATTTTCCTTTGCCCTGTGGTAATGGTTTTGTTTCTTTTGGTTTGGTTGGTGATGGTTCACAGATAGTTATGCCTTTGGCTTTTGGTTTAGGAACTGCTTTTGGCTCTTTTGGCTGTGACTTATTCAATTCAGTTAGAACTTGAGCAATTGTAATCTCATCATCATCAAAACTTGTTGTAACAGTAGAAGAACCAGTCTCTTTAATAGCAGTAGTAACCTGTGGCTCAGCAGTTGAAATTTTTGTTGTAGCAATAGAAACTAAACCACTAGCAGCTGTAACAGGTTCACTAACAGTAGTAACTTCTCCAATACTCTTGACTGTTTCCAACATAATTTTAGCTGCTTCAACCAACTTTTCAGCATTCACTTTCTCAGTCTCCACCTTCTCTTTCTGAACTTCATCAACATTTTTAACCACTTTCTCCAATACCACTTCATTACCCTCCATATCAGCAACCACAAAGTCATTCACATCATCTTCTGCACCAGCACCCATGTCCATATCAACTCCAATCTCCTCCCCTGAAACCATGCTTTCAGTATTCCCCCCCCCTGTTTGGGAGCATCCTTTTGTAAAACCTTGAGAACATCTTCAGAACTAGAAGATTCCACCCTTTGAGCTGTGCCCACCTTCTTCAATCTTTTGAATGTATGTGTTCTTGACCTTTTTCTCCCTTCCAAATATTGAACTCTCACCTTAACCTCTTGATTTCAGCACCTTGAGAAGTTGTAAGCTTTTGAAGGTCAAGAACATCTGATGTCAGTTTGGTACATCTATCCATCAATTCCTTTATAAGTTCATTTCTATTCTCACCACTTCGGCTTGTGTTACCTAGCCCGAGAGGTGGATCACTGGAAGTGTTAAGCTCAGTCTCAACCCTAGGTTGAGCATCTGAACCCCTCATAGAAGCCATTTGACTGGGTCCTTCACCTGAATCTGGTCCATGAGAACCAGACTCATTAGAAGTTGTCTTGGTTTGGGTCTTATTGATGGTACCACTGACCTGTACAGGTGCTAAGCTAGTCACAGTAGTGGCAGCCCTTACCAACATGTCATTCTTCACACCAATGACAGCCTCATCTGCTACATTGTGAGTAGAACCACTAGCCTGAGGTAGCTCAGTGTTCTGTAAGTGAGTCCTACGTTTGTATGTCTTTTTAGGTTGTTGAGATGATGATGCCAAAATTATGGGTGTGTGATGGGTAGCAGCTGGGATTGCTGAACCTTCACCCTGAGTTTGTCTAGCAAGTTCCAACATTGTAGGAAACAATGGTGTAACTTTGCCTGAAAAATCTTTACCATCCTTCCTTATATTAGTAAAAACCTTTTTAGTGACTTTTAGGAGTGGGATAAACATTTTTGTGATTTTTCTTATTAACAAACTGATTGTCCAAAAATATTTGTAAAAACCTTGGATAGATAAAGTATTTGCTTGAAGAACTATCCAAGTTCTTAACCATATTGTCAAAAATTAATTTTGAAAAATTAAACATTTTGTCATTATCAGCCAAACAAATTATAGCATATGGCAAATTGCTACTAAATTCATTCCAACCTGTGGTCTTTGGACTTAGACACACTAAGACAGTATGGATTAAGAATTTCCATTGATGAGAAAAGAGGCCTTTGTAAAATTTTAAACCATCAGTTTGCCTCTCATATCCCATCGCAGAAAGTTTTTGAAAAATTGTAAAGTCAGAAAGATTCTCAATACCCTCAGAATCTCCTAGAAGAAGGTCTCTTCTAATAGAAGCCTTAGTTATGAGTATCTTCTACCCAGCTACAAGGGCATGAATTTGTAGTTCTCCATTATCTGTTTTGACCTTTACAGACGACCAAAACTGGATATTGTTGGAAACATATATAGTAGACTTTACTGTTAATGTTGGGAATTATATTTAAGTTGATAAGACAAAACAATGAAAGATGAGGTACTTATGGAGACAAAGGTTGAAACTTCACAAAAAGAAAAGATTACTATGTATATTTTATTATTCTAAGTTTATTCTTTTGTAACCATAGTATCTCTATTATATAAAGAGATATAGGGAATTAGTTTAATAAGTGTGTTAAGATGTAAATCATCAGAAAAGCGTGTGTGTACATGCGTTTTATGGGAAAACGCCTAGGGTAGTTTTGTTTAGCCTCAAGGATCTTTGATTCCTTGTTATAGTGTAGATAACACGTACTACCATTGATCAAGGTAGTATTGGGGCTGTTGGTGTTTGTAAGTAGTTGTTAGAGATGATGACGAAGAAACCTTATTGATAATAATAATATTCTTTATGTTATTCCGCTGTGCTTATTATTATCTTTGTGCTTATTGTTTATCCTAGATCAAGGTCTAAACAACCTAGAGTCCAAAACGGTCCAAGAACTTATTAGATGGCGTGTGCTTAAGTTCTAACATGTGGTATCAGAGAGGGGGGCTCTCGATCTAGGGATGTTACAAGGTTCGTTGTCGAAGTAGTGCAGATTTTTGTAAAGGTACGATTTGGTATAAACGAAATTATTTTGGTATCGATCGTGGCAAGAATTGATGAATTTGGTTTGTTACTGTTTCAATGATGAAGGTCAGTGGCATATTAATTGGTTTGTCGTTTTTATAACCTCGTACTATTTGTTTATTCGTGTGGTCGATGCAATTAATTGAAGGTGTCATCTGCTTGATTCAACCTCGTACTATTAAATTGTTAGAATATTGATGAAGGGGTGTCAGATCACGATGCAATTAATTGAAGCTTTCAATTATATTATTTAAGATTCGTTTTTGTGTGGGGCTAGTTTACACAATTGATTATTCTCGTACTGAGTTTATGATGGCTACTGTTTATTCGAAGTTTGTACCAATTCAAGTTCAAGGGTGAAAAGTCAAGTGAGATTTATTAATGTTTGCTGCTCGAAGGTTTATTAATTCTGCTGCTGTCTTAAAACATACTGCTGCTACTTCTAAACTGTTTGTGCTGCTAAGCATTATTAATACTGCTGCCCATTATTAATACTGCTGCTCGTTAAAATATTTCCTACTGCTACGCTATAGATTTTTCTACTGCTCGACATATCATTCTACTGCTAGCTTTCTTTTACTACTGCTCGAGTGAAATTGTTTCTACTCCTGGCTTTAAAAAGTTTCTGCTGCTCGATATACATTATTACTGCTGCTAGCTTTGTCCGAGAAGTATTTTAGTACTGCTAGCTTTGTCCGAGAAAATATTTAGTATTGCTAGCCTTGTCCGATAAGAAGTTTGTACTGCTAGTTTTATCAGATTTCGGACAGAACTTGGTTTGGTACTTGGCAGATTTGGTTATGGCAGATTTGGACAGGATACATACACAAAGGTTGCTGGTTTACACACACAAGAGATTTTTGGATTGGATTTTGGTTTATGTTCTTAAAAGATTTATGGTTGAACTTATTTGTTCTTAATGGCGAAGAGGATTATTTGATGCTTATTTGACGTTGAAGTGGAATTTTTCAAGGTTGTGTTTTATCATACATTTTTAGCAGGAGGTAACTTGTTCGTTCGTTCAAGTGACTACGAATTGACAAACACTTGAAGGAGTTACGTTATTGTGCTCAGTGATTATTGTCAAGAGATTGCGATCTCCTTATACGTTAAGTATACGTTCGAAGTCGTATTTAGTACAAGATATAAGACACAAGGTTGGTTTCTTCTACTTCAGCATCCAATTGGTAATGATTAGTTTTCTTCATCATTACATACAATCTACAGAATTGGAGATTCAAATGGTTAACATATGGGTTTCAGGGGAAGCTTTAATGTTCAAATGATTAACCATTTATATGCTACATCGAGGTGAAGGTTTTTACTACTGCTCATTGTTATTACTACTGCTGGTTTTGATTTCTACTGTTTCAAGTTCATTTGATGTGCGAAAAACTTAATGGTGGGTAATTTGAGACATTGGAAAGATGGATTGGACGTGTGATATCGGTTCGTGGTTGTGAAGATCAAAGTTGCATTTACTTTGAGTCCCCTAGTGGATAAGACAAAAAGGGGAAGAAGATTTACATAGAAGCTGCAACTTGAAGATCCTTGATGATATAGCATGGATTAAGGGGAAGTCGTTTTCTTTCATACATATTAACTTCAGGGGAAGTTTGTGCTTACTTGGTTTTGTCATTATCAACTAGGGGAAGATTGTTGGGAATTATATTTAAGTTGATAAGACAAAACAATGAAAGATGAGGGACTTATGGCGACAAAGTATGAAACTTTACAAAAAGAAAAGATTACTACATATCTTTTATTATTCTAAGTTTATTCTTTTGTAACCCTAGTATCTCTATTATATTAAGAGATACAGGGAATTAGTTTTATAAGTGTGTTAAGATGTAAATCATCAGAAAAGTGTGTGTGTACAGGCGTTTATTGGGAAAACGCCTAGGGTAGTTTTGTTTAGCCTCAAGGATCTTTGATTCCTTGTTATAGTGTAGATAACACGTACTACCATTGATCAAGGTAGTATTGGGGCTGTTGGTGTTTGTAAGTAGTTGTTAGAGATGATGACGAAGAAACCTTATTGATAATAATAATATTCTTTATGTTATTCCGCTGTGCTTATTATTATCTTTGTGCTTATTGTTTATCCTAGATCAAGGTCTAAACAACCTAGAGTCTAAAACGGTCCAAGAACTTATTAGATGGCGTGTGCTTAAGTTCTAACAGTTAATGCATACCTAATATGAGTAGCATTGAGAAAATCAATGATTTCAGTTAAAATCTTCAGACCCTGTAGGTTTTTCCAAAAACGCAACATTATTATGTGGTTCAGTGAAAGTAAGATGCAACATGATAATTTGATTTGGGGGTTTTCGATTTGATGATAAAAACTCAATTTCGGTTTGAATTAGAGTGAGTTATGTTCGTATAAAACTAATTGTGTGGTTTGATTTAAAGATTTATACCCTTAAGTGAGAAGTTACACAATCGTACCCTGTTCTTTGAAACCTAGCAGCACTAAGTTTATGCTAGCAGCACTAACTTTTGACCAAAATTTTCCCAGCAATATTTTCAATATCTTTTTAAAAAATCATACTGCACTCAAGTATTTTTGAATGGATTAAGTGTAAAGGAAGACACTTTAATCATTTTCGGTTTCATTTAACCTCTGGTTGTGTGAGAACCAATAATGTTAGCATAAATGCTGCCTGTGATCAGATAAACTCATTCAAAGAGCTTTCTTGATAGGGTTCCCAGCTCGTGGCGGTTGTTACCTCTAACACAAATGTATTAGATTCACTTTTTCTCGTTGTTCTCTATACCAGATGTCCTTAGACTAGTCACACTATCATTAAAATATGATAGAATGGTATAAAGTGAGTTAGCTCAGTTACTATCTGAATAACTAAGGCCAACAATACATGTTCAAAATACCATAACTTGATTTCAAGAAAGAGATTTTAAAGAATCTCCCAACTCAGGTTTAAAACCTTTGTCAAATGATCCCCAACTCAGGTTTAAAACCTTGGAAACACCAGTTCACCTTGCAGAAGGAAGTAATGACAATAAAAACCCTAATAGTTTGGAAGAACAAATCCTGAGTCAAGTAACCGCACTTAAAGCCTTAATAAAAGAACACAACACCAAAGAAGGAAGCCCACTCAAAGCAATCTGAATAGACTTCGATGAGGAAGACCCTGAGGAGACCGAAACCAAAGATGCCGGAAGAAAACAAGAAGATGACCTGGCCAAACCCTACAAAGAAGCATCAAGATGTCCTTTCACCCGAAGAATCATGGAGTTTTCAGGGCCGAAGCATGTGATGCCCACCAATATAAAACTCTACGACGGATCTACAGATCCGGACGATCATGTCACTAGATTTTGCGATGCAGCTAACCACGGTGAATGGCCCATGCCGGTATGGTGTAGGATGTTTCAACAAACATTGGATGGTTTGGCTCAGGGATGGTTCGACCGCTTGCCCAACGGCAGCATTGACAATTGGGAAACCCTTCGTTATTAGTTTGTGACAAGGTTCGCTCTCAGAAGAAAGTGCATTAAAGATCCGATGGAAATTACTAAAATCGTTCGGCAGGCGAATGAAACTCTACCAGAGTTCAAAGAGCGGTGGACTGACGAAGCCAGCCATATCTCCGGCGTACCGGAACTCATGCAAATCTCATCCTTTATTAACGGTAGCAAATGCCCTGAGTTGGCCAAATGTTTCTCTGATCGAATTCCACACACAGTGACTGAAATGATGATAAGGGTGGATGATTTTGTGTTGGGAATTAAACCTCATAGTTTGTGTTGAATATTATGTGTTTTATCTTGAGAGGATCTAGACACAACTAGGGGAAGATTATTGGGAATTGTGTTTGAGTTGATAATACAAAACATATGAAAGATGAAGGACTTAAGAAGACAAAGGAAGAATTCTTCAATTGATGAAGAATGAAACACAAGGGACTTGCTTGCTAAAGAAGATTTTACTTATTAGTCCTTTGTAGTATTTTGTAACCCTAATCCTCTAGTATACAAAGAGGACAAGGGACGTAGGTTTTAAAGTGGGTCAAAGATGTAACATCAGGAAAACGTGTGTTTCTAGGCATTTAGGGTTAGAAAAACGCATAGGTTAGTGTTTGTTCAGCCTCAAGGTCGAGTCCTTGATCCCTGTTACAAAGTGTGTAACACGTTCTACCTTGATCAAGTAGAATTGGGGTTGTTGGTGTTTATATTATAGTTGTTAGTGATGATGAAGAAGAAACCTTGTATCAATAACATTGATGTTTATATATTCCGCTGTGCATTCATGTTTGTCTTTGTTATTGTTATCCCTAGTGCTCAAAATGATCCATGGAGTTATTTTAAACTCCACAATTGGTATCAGAGCTTGGGGGGCTCGTTACCTAGGGATGCACAAGGTTTTTAGTCGAAGAATGATGAAGAAAATCGACTTTGGTTTCTATTTTTGTAACTATCTGCAGAGCTGTTTTGCAAAGGCGATTGCTCATTCGTTAACCGTTGGATCGGGCTGAAATTCTTGTTGAAGGTTCTTGGCATATCAAGGTAGATTTTCACTGAAGGGATCTTCAATCTGAGCGTTCGTTTGGAAGATTTAGATCAGCAAAGTCTTCTGCAAAGAAATTTTCAGAAAATCAATTTTAGGGTTTGTTCATAATTATTTTTACGATCGATTTGATTTGCTTGTTATATCTTGTTGTCGATCACTCTTCTTACCCTACATAATGATATTGGTTGCTGTGATTATCATAAACCCGAGGTTCTCAGGATGATTACAGTTTAGGGTTTCTTATGATTCATGGTCTGTTCTTAAATGTCTTATCAAAACTGGTAGTTGTTTTCTACTTTAAGGAAACCCTATGATTTTACACCCTAACAACGATCTTACTTGGAAACAATGAAGAAAAACGCAAGCCTTAATCTGTCTTACTTTGATTGATTCTGTCATCATAACTGGTGATTACTTTCAAGTTTATCTTTTGATCATGATAGTTGCTGCTGATCGATGTACCTTTAGGTTTTTGTTTATCAAGGTTTGGGATCTGTCATGACTATGTACTAGTTTTGGTGCGTTGAATATGTTTCAATGATGAACCCTAGTAATTCAAGTGAATTGAATGATGACAAGGCTGCGTGGTCTACTGGTTTATGTGGTGCTAAGATCTATTCGTAGATTATGGCTGGTGGTTGATTAGTTATTAGGGTTTTGTTAAACCCTAACTGGATCGGTTTAAAAAGATGCTCGATAGTTTTTGCTGCCATTCTGAATGATTGATAGTACTGTTTCTGTTTGAGACTTAGTACTGCTATTTATTTAGTTAGTATTGTTGGTCCCTTATTCATTAGTACTGTTTGTGGTCCTCAAGAGTTAGTACCGCTTTCACAAAAGTACTCGTTGGAGTTTTTAGCAGTTTGATTATTTAGTACTGCTACGATGTTAAGTACTGCTCCATGTGAGTTGAAGTTTGCTGTTCCTACTGCCACGTTAATACTGCTATGATATTAGTACAAATGCATCGTATTTTGTACTGCTCATCGAATATTAGTACTGCTACTTATGAATTTGTACTGCTCGATCTTTTTAGTTAGTACTGCTTTCAGAAAGGTGAGTACTGCTCCAATACTCATTAGTACTGCTGCGTATGAAAGTTGATTTGTGTTTATCCAGCTATATTCACGTTACTTGTTGCTGCTCAATGGATTAGGGCTTCATGGATTTGTACTGCTTGTTTTTATGCTTCTATATTAAAGTTCTCAAATGATTGATGCAAGTATGTTCACATTGAAAAGGGTATTGATGAAAGTTTTGTGAACAGTAAATGATTTTATTATTGGATGATTATGGGGACACACAAGGAATCTGTTTGGTTGACATAGTTACAAATGAAAGGGGAAGGTTGTGTATACGTTAAACAGAATATACATGTGGGCTGATTTGATGAGGTTTCTGATTTTGTTCAATATCAGTTTGTACATGTTTTCGGCTGCTGATGGAATTTTGGAGTTATTGGACGACACACACAAGACATTGGTTTTGGTTTTTGGTTTATTTGATCTTAATGGTTTAATGGCTCGTTTTCTTGGAATATGTGATTACGAAGATGATTATTTATCACTTATTTGATGTTGTAGTTGAGTTTCACAGGTGCATGTTTTTATCATATCTCAAAGTGGGTGTTACACTTTGAAGATAACTTGTTCGTACGCTCATGTTGTGACGAAGACTTGTTAAAATCTAGCAAGATGGTTTTGCTATCACTTAAAGGAGTTACATTGTAGTGCTCAGTGTCTCATAGTTAGATGAGGATTTTATCAAGAGGTTGTAGTCTACTTATATTTCTAGTTTCATATAAGTTTGGAGTCACGTGGATAGTACAAGACATAAGACACAAGTTTGGGAAATTCTACTTCTTCATCAAATTTGTTATACTCAGTTTTCTTCATCAGTGATCATTACATCGAGCTTACAGAATTGAAGATTCAAGAAATGTTAACATATGGGTTTCAGGGGAAGCTTAATGTTTAAATGTTTAACCATTTATATATGCTACATCGAGGTGAAGGTTTTTACTACTGCTGGTTTTGATTTCTACTGTTTCAAATTTATTTTTAGTGCGGAAAACTTAATGGTGGGTAATTTGAGACATTGGAAAGATGGGTTGGACGTGTAATATTGATTCGTGGTTGTAAAGATCAAGGTTGCTTACTTTTGTCCCCTAATTGATGATGACAAAAAGGGGAAGAATATTTATATAGAAGATTGCAACTTGTAGAGCCTTGGTAGTATAGCATGATTTAAGGGGAAGTTCATTTATCTTTCATATATTTTAGCTTCAGGGGAAGTTCGTGCTTATTTGGTTTTGTCATTATTAACTAGGGGAATATTGTTGGGAATTATATTTGAGTTGATAAGACAAAACATATGAAAGATGAAGGACTTAAGAAGACAAAGGAAGAATTCTTCAAATGATGAAGAATGAAACACAAGGGACTTGCTTGATAAAGAAGATTTTACTTATTAGTCCTTTGTAGTCTTTTGTAACCCTAATCCTCTAGTATATAAAGAGGACAAGGGACGTAGGTTTTAAAGTGGGTCAAAGATGTAACACCAGGAAAGCGTTTGTTTCTAGGCGTTTAAGGTTAGAAAAACGCCTAGGTTAGTGTTTGTTCAGCCTCAAGGTCGAGTCCTTGATCCCTGTTACAAGGTGTGTAACACGTTCTACCTTGATCAAGTAGAATTGGGGCTGTTGGTGTTTGTATTATAGTTGTTAGTGATGATGACGAAGAAACCTTGTATAAATAACATTGATGTTTATATATTCCGCTGTGCATTCATGTTTGTCTTTGTTATTGTTATCCCTAGTGCTCAAAACGATCCATGGAGTTATTCTAAACACCACAGTTTGTACTGCCAAGCTTAAAGTTCCCACTGCTGAAGAATTACACTAGCAGTACTAACTAGGTTAGTACTGCCAGTACAAACACTTTGTACTGCTTATGTTTTGAAGACAGAAGAAAACATGTGAGGAGATAAGTATGGAATAGATTTGGTGTATATCTTATATAGTTAGAGTTATACGAATATTGTGTATATTTATACTTATCTTGTAAAGGACTCCTTATTTTGTAAAAGGAGATCCTATGGTTAGGTTTAATATCTCATTCATATCCTTAGCTGTGAATTGTTTTTTAGCTTCAAGGTTGTAAACCCTAGTGATATCTTAGATCACTCGTATTATTATCAATAATATTGAAGCGTTTGGTTGATTAATCTCATTGTTCATTCACTGTTTCATACATACATTCATACATCACATGTACATAATCTTCTAAGTGTTTAGTAGTAAATTCCGCGTACTACTTTACATAAACTCAAAGTATCTCTAACACAAGGCGTGTGTTTAGATCCTATCAGGTGGTATAAGAGAGGGGGGCTCTCGATCTAGGGATTCACAAGGTTTTTAGTCGAAGAATAAAGAAAAATTCGACTTTGGTTAATTTTCGTAACTTTCTGCAGTGCTATTTTTAAAAGGCGATATCTCATTCGTTAACCGTTAGATCTTAACGAAATTTTTGCTGGAGGTTCTCTATATATCAAGGTAGATTCTCACCGAAGGGATCATCAATCTGAGCTCTCAGTAAAAAGATATGATTTTTCAAAAAGTCTTCTGCACAAAAGGAAGTAAGTCGAATTTTTAAGGTTTTTAGGGTATTGTTTTCTGATTTCCTTATTCATATGGTTCTAATTCATTATGGAAGTTCGATATATGTTGTTTGGTGTCTAAAATTCATGAAAGAAAGCAGCTTTGGATGTGTATGATCGATTTTTGGTGATTTTAGGGTTTTAGCGACACTTTAAAGTGTTGTCTTTATAGTTTTTAATTCTTGGTCGATTGATGCCGCTTGGTTGTACTTCTACTACTAATGGATATATGTTTGCGGTTCGTGTTACTGGAAAAGCTACAAATGAGTACTTCATGATAAATACTGTTGCTCTCGCAATATACTACTGCTCTTTGATTTTTAAGGTTGCTTGTTGATGGCTTGGTATAGCAGTTGTATTGTGATTCAAGTTAAAGCTGCTCGTTATCTTATTACTGCCACAAGAAAGTAAGTTACAGTTGTTTGTCTCGATTTGTTAATACTGCTAGTAGCTTTAGTTTATGCTGTTAGTTTTGCAACTTAATGCTGCTACTTGATATCACGATGGATGGTTAGTACTGCTGCGTTGAATGATTTGTACTGCTACATTTACGGTTAATACTGCTGCAGTTATTTATTCGTACTGCTCAGGTTAAACATTTAGTACTGCTCGTTGATGGTTTGTACTGCTAGGTCGTTGCGTTAGTACTGCTATCTTTATACTCAGTACTGCTAGATTTTTTACTTAGTACTGCTAGAAGAATATTTGTACTGCTGTGGCAAAAGCAGCCTATTGGAAGAGAAAAATAAAGAATCATGGATATATGGATTTGGTTTTGGGCTTCAAGAAGTGAGGGGAAGCTTATATGGTTTTCAGCATTGATTCGATATTGATTGATATTGGATGAGTTTGACACACATAAGAGTTATGGATGATTTTTGCAAGGAAAAAGGTATTAGGAGAGAGTTTAGTGTAGCTAGAACTCCTCACTATGGATAGAAAGTCAACAACAGGTGGTTGTAAATTCCTAGGTTGCAGGCTGATTTCATGGCAATGCAAGAAGTGGACTATTGTGGCCACTTCCACAACTGAAGCTGAATATGTGGTTGCTGCTAGTTGCTGTGGACATGTTCTTTGGATTCAAAATCAGCTGCTTGATTATGGGTATAATTTCATGAACACTATAATCTTTATTGACAATAGCAGTACCATGTGTATTATTAAAAATCCTGTTCAACATTCTAAAACTAAACATATAGAGATTAGACATCACTTTATAAAAGACTGTTATGAGAAAAAGTTAATACAGGTTGTTAAAATTCATACAGATAACAAATTTGCTGATTTGTTAACTAAAGGTTTTGATGTGGGGAGGTTTCAGTACTTGGTTACAAGTATTGGAATGCTCAACCCTTAAAGTTTTGATCTCTACGTGTTTTTGTAAAGCCAATGGATTTGTACTGCTAGGATTGTCAATGTGTACTGCTTTGTATAATTTGTACTGTTAATGCAAATTAAGTTTGTTAAGTGAAACTGTTAGTCAATATTGTTAACTGTCATATAGAGAATGCTTTGTATTGTGTTTTCTTGGTTTTGGGCTAACATTCACAGGTTGAGTAAGCAGTTTGAGTGGCATTGTGAATTGAATGAGCTGTGGATTGGAGTTTGCTGAGTTTGCAGTGTGTGATCCATAACACACAACAAATGGTAATCAGTTCACCATGTCTAACAAACATCAAGAACTGACTAGTCCAGAGCAAACGGTTTCTGGTAAAGACTCATCAAATCTGTTTATGGTTGATAGTTTACCAAAAACTATATGGTTCTCAACTCACCTTGCTTTACAACAAAGAGTTGGCTAGTCCAAAGCAAACGGCTATTGGTAAAGACATATCAAATCCGTTGAGAGCTGATAGTTTGCTCAAAACTATAAGTGGGCAGTATTGTTTTAAATCAATATTGAGTTTATACTGCTCCTTAAAAATTTTGTCAAAAAGTTTATACTGCTAGGCAACAGTTTGTACTGCTAGTGTAAAATTTTGTATTGCTGAACTAGCCGTTACAACTGTTGTGTCAGTAACTAAATTTTGAATATAGCAGTTTGGTAAAACCATTTCTTACCATACTTATAGGGTTTTTACTTTTGGATAATCATAGTTCTTTTCTTATCTTAAAAGATTTCTTCTCTCTTAAGATTATTATTATCCATTCGTATCTCTCTCAAACCCTAAAGTCATCTTTATAAAAACCCAATTGGCACTCACTAACTTTCAATTCACTCATAAACGTTCACACTTTTGATCATTAATCATGGCTAAATTGGAATTTGTTAAGACTCATAATCAGGTGTCATTCTTGGAGAAAACAGAGGATGGTGAGGGTCCAAAATTTCATGAGATAGTGGACTTCTTGAACACTACTCACATTAGGTATGCTCTCACTTCTCATCCTACTTTATATGTGTTGGGTCAAGAATTTGACCCAAGTACCCTGACAAGATTTGAACATAAAATAGCCTAACTCACTGATAAATAAATCAGTGAATGTTGTAAAAAGCCCGTTGTTGATGAAACACTTTACTTACTGATACGGTGTCAGTAAGTAAAGTATACGAGCTACAAACAACACCAGTATCACTGAGAATTGACAAATGTCTCAGTGACCCTGAAGATACTATCTCTACAAAGCAGACTGATATATGGGCGCGAACTTCTTCAAGAGAAGATTGAAGTCAGACAAAGTACAGAAGATGGAAGATGAAGAGGGACCACTTGGTGGATGACAACTCACACCAAGTGGATGACAACTCATACCTACCCCACTTGTCCTTGTCTAGTTACTTGTATATATAGTTAGCTTTGTAATAGAATATGTATGGATTCCTAAATAGACAAAAATATACACATAGTGTATTAGTTGATAGGATCATCCTCTCACTGAATCAGTGAGAGTTTATTTGTCACCAAATGGGATGATTTATTTGTACCCATAGGGGATACCATACCGAAAGTATCCCCTTAAAGAAGCTGAAGATGTTATCATGTAATCTAATTGGTTTTGAGTAATCTTGTAACAATTTATTCACTATCCTTGAATATGTTCTTGTTTTACTTAAATTTCATGGACCAACAATATGTCTCTCAAATCACAAAGTTTTGGCAGACTGCAACTGTCCAAACTAGTGAAAATGGAGACACAGAGATACATGCAATAGTGGATGGCAAGCAATTCATTGTTACTGAGAAGTCTGTTAGGAGACATCTCCAATTAGCAAACTCCAAGGGTATCCATGATTTTCCAAACACTGAAATTTGGCAAGAAATTGCTAGAATGTGGTATGACACATCTGATCATAAACTCACTTTTCAAAAAGGATGTTTCTCACCCCAATGGAGGTTTTTCATCCACACTCTCTTACATTGTTTGAGTCCAAAGAAAACATCATGGGAGCAATTCAGTAGCAATATTGCTATTGCTCTTATCTGCTTATCAACAAACAAGACTTTTAACTTTTCAAAATTCATCTTTGAGAGTATGGTAAACAATGCTAAAAGCAAATCAAAATTTTTGATGTATCCAAGATTTGTGCAACTATTTTTGAATAAAAGATAGAATGAGCTTAAAACTCATAAGAAAATCTTTCCAACACCATGTCTTGGCCCAAAACTTTTTAGCAATATGGCCATGGCATCAAGATTGTTTGATGGGGTTGTAAGACCTCTTTTTCCTGACATGTTAGCAAGAATACAAATTTTTCAGGGTGAAGGATCAGTAATTCCAACTGAGTCTCAACACACACCCATTGTGGTACCATCTATCTCCCATATACCTATTGTATCCCATACCTATAGGAGGAAAACCAGAAAGGAAACTGTGGTACCTCAGCCTAGTTCTCCTACTCATACTATTGTAGCAGATGAGGCTGCTTATGGCAGTATAGGATGGGCTACCACTACTGTCTCAGGCTTAGATGCTGGACAGGACAGGGGTAACATCAATAAGACCCTCCCTATGGCAACATCTAATGTGCCAAGTCCTTCTGGATTTGACACATGTGGTGGAATCCCCAGCCAAATGGAACAAGTGGGTGGCTCAGGAGTACTACCTAGTCCAACTAGGGAAGAAACTGAGTCTATGTCCAAAGATGCACCTCTCCCAGAAGGTAATACATCTGGAAGTGCTGAGGATAGTATGAAATTAAAGGAATTGATGGAATTATGTACCATCCTGTCTAACAAGGTCTCTAATTTGGAGGATGATCTTAAAAACACCAAACAATTGTATGGGAGGATCTATTCTAAGTTGGTGTCTAAGGTCAAGAGGCTTCAAGAAAAAGTTAAAAAGCTGAAGACACAGAGAAGAGCCAACCTTATTGATTCCTCAAGCTCTTCTGAATCTGATGATGATGACCTTGGTGATGATTCTTCCAAACAGGGGAGGAAGACAAGTGCACAAACTCGGGGGAGGAAGCTTAATTTTGATGCTAAAGATCAAGATACTGGTGGTGCTGAGCAAGATATGGATTAAGATATGGGTTTTGATAATGAACAACAGGGTACTGCTGGGCTAGTTGACCAAATGATAGAAATGTCTAAGCAGATACAGGTAGCAGTACAAACAGCAGAGGAAGGATCAAGTACTGCTAGTCTCTCAGTTAGTACTGCTTAGCCAATTTATAGTACTGCTAAGATTGTTCATAGAAGCAGGGCAAAAGACAAAGGTAAATCTCCAATGGTTGAAAATGAACTACAACCAAAGAAGGTAAAGCCAAGAACTCAAGCTCAAATTGAGTTTGATGCTGAAGTGGCAAGAAAAGTTCATGAAGAGGAAGTTGCAAGTTTTATGGATGCTCAAAGATTGGAGAATGAAAGAAATGTTTCTGATGCACTTGTAGCTCAACAGTTTCATGAAGAACAAATTCAGATGATGATTGATGCAGATGAAGTTTTGCAAGCAAAAGTTCAACAACTCAGATCTGATGAAACCTTATCTGTTGATGAAAGAGCAAAGCAACTGGCATAATTGATTAACTCAAAGATGGATGATGAGGCATTAAAGATTTAATGGAGTCAATCAAGAAAAATCAAAGCATGAAGAAGTCTGCAAGAAAACCAACAAGAGCTCTTGAGTAGATCTAATGAAAATGTATCTGAAGCATCAGGATAATTGGACAGCTGCTCAAGAATGTATCTGAAGCATCAGGATAATTGGACAGCTGCTCAAGAATGTATCTGAAGCATCAGGATAATTGGATAGCTGCTCAAGAATGTATCCGAAGCATCAGGATAATTGGACAGCTGCTCAACTCAAGGGTAGATCTAATGAAGAGATTGAAAGACTGTACTCTATTGCTTATAGAAAGCTTCATCATTTTGTTCCTATTGGTGAAGAAGAAGAAGTCAGAGGAACAAAGAGAGCAGGTTCAACTTTAACTTCTGAGTCTTCAAAGAAACAAAAGACTATGTTAGATGAACAGCTTGATGAAATGATGATGGTTGTTCCTGAAGCTTTAAATGTTGATCCCATTCAAGCAAAACATCCAATTCTGGATTGGGAAATTTACACTGATAGATTTGGAAAAGCATGGAAAATACTAAGAGTTGGTGGAGTCTCAGCTGTGTACAAGAGTTTTGCAGATCTGGTCAAAGCACTTGATAAAGAAGATCTGGATTCCCTTTGGGATTTAGTCAAAGAAAAGTTCAAGACAACTGATGCAGACGATGTTAAAGACAAAGAAATTTAGGTAGAGTTGCAGAGGTTGTATGAACCAGATCCAAGTGACAGATATTGGAAGATTGAAGCTCACAATCTTGCATTTTGGAAGCTGTATGAATCAAGTGGAGTGCACCAGGTTTCTACAAAGTCAGGAAAGGATATTTTCATGATAGCTGGGAAGGAGTATCCTTTGAGTGCTGGTATACTCACTATGATGTTATCAGTGAAGCTCACAGTTGAAGAGGTTAATGAGATGGCTAAGATGTTGCTTCTTCAAATCATTGATCAGTGTGAAAGAGAGATGAAAGCTGCAAGACAGAAAAAGCAGTTAAGTGTTTGGAAGAATCCCCCCATCATCAAGGTTGAAGTTTAATTAAAGAAACTTGTGGATTTGCAGAGAAATCACAAGTTTAGGGGAGGATTGTTGGGAATTAAACCTCACAGTTTGTACTGCCAAGCTTAAAGTTCCCACTGCTGAAGAATTACACTAGCAGTACTAACTAGGTTAGTACTGCCAGTACAAACACTTTGTACTGCTTATGTTTTGAAGACAGAAGAAAACGTGTGAGGCGATAAGTATGTAATAGATTTGGTGTATATCTTATATAGTTAGAGTTATACGAATATTGTGTATATTTGTACTTATCTTGTAAAGGACTCATTGTTCTAGAAAAGGAGATCCTATGGTTAGGTTTTATATATCTCATTCATATCCTTAGCCGTGAATTGTTTTTTAGCTTCAAGGTTGTTAACCCTAGTGATATCTTAGATCACTCGTATTATTATCAATAATATTGAAGCGTTTGGTTGATTAATCTCATTGTTCATTCACTGTTTCATACATACATTCATACATCACATATACATAATCTTCTAAGTGTTTAGTAGTAAATTCCGCGTGCTACTTTACATAAACTCAAAGTATCTCTAACACAAGGCGTGTGTTTAGATCCTATCAAGTTTGTTATTTTTTATTTTTTTTTATTTTTTTTGTTTTTTTTTTGTTTTTTTATTTATTTAACAAGGAATCATTAGATTCTTAAGGTTAAACAAAACTAACAATCAAGCGTTTTCTACCCAAAACCCACGCTTGGTTTTCCCACACACACACACTTTTCTGTGTTTTACATCTTGACACACACAATATACGATCCCTATGTCTCTTTATATACTAGAAACATTAGGGTTACAAAGGGATAAGAATAAAATAAATCTTCCTAACATATAGAATATATCCTGTATCTTCTTATAATTGAAGATTTCTCCTTTGTCACTTTAGGTCCTTCAAGCTTCATTCTTCTTTCATTGTTGTTCATTTAGTTTTGTATTTATCAACTCATAAAATTCCCAACAAGCTTCCCCTAGTTGATAATTACAAAACCTTCGTCTTGATCTTCCATGAATGAAACAATATTCCCCTTAAGCTCACCTCGTGAACTTAAAATAACATATACCACCAAGGATCTTCAAGTTGCAAAACATGTAAATACATCTTCCCCTTTTTTTATTATCCACTAGGGGATGCTAAGTAGATGCAACTTTGATCTTCACAACCACGAACCAATATTACACTTCCAATCCAGCCTTCCAAAGTCTCGAATTACCCTCCATTAAGTACACCAAAATGCTTACTAAAAATGAACTCAAGACAATAGAAACTTAAACTAGCAGTAGTAATATCAACTCACAATAGCAAAAACCTTCCCCTCGAATGGTGCATGTAAATGATTAAACACCCTGTAATATACTTCCCCTGAAGTCCAAGTGTTAAACACTTAGAAGAGTTTGGTTTGATTTCAAAGTTAAAAATATTCGTTCATGTTACACTTACTGTTTGAACTTTGATGATGATTGCTGATTGGTAAAGGTAGTTATCTTGTTCAGGGGAAGATTACTATGGATACTTTTACATGGTTTCTACTAGTTATTCTAAGAACTATTCTTCATATTACTACTGCTTGGTCACAAATATTATTGTAGTCATTTTTAATTAGTATTCATGCTGCTATGTTCGTTCATGGATGGTACTACATGGTGTTTGTTTCTATGGTGGTTAGTTATTCGATAAGTTCTTATGGTTACTACATGCATCATTCGAGGGGAAGGTTTTTACAACTTCTAGTTATTATTATTACTAATAGTTTGGGATTCTATTGTCTTGAGTTCATTTATAGTAAGCTTTTTGGTGTTCTTAATGGTGGGTAATTCGAGACATTGGAAGACTGGATTGGAAGTATGATAGTGGTTCATGGTTGTGAAGATCAAAGTTGCATTTACTTAGCGTCTCCTAGTGGATTATGACAAAAAGGGGAAGAAGTACTTAGAAGCTGCAACTTGAAGATCCTTGGTGATGTTTCATGATTAAGGGGAAGTCGTTATCTTTCATATATATTAGCTTCAGGGGAAGTTCGTGATTATTTGGTTTTGTCATTATCAACTAGGAGAAGATTGTTGGAAATTACAATTGAGTTGATAAGACAAAACAATGAAAGATGAAGGACTAAAGAAGACAAAGGATGAAACTTCAAAAGAAATAAAAGATTACAACAAATCTTTTATTATTCTAGGAATATCCTTTGTAAACCCTAGGTATCTCTATTATATAAAGAGATATAGGGAATTAGTTTTAGTGTGTCAAAGATGTAAACACTAAACACGTGTGTGTGTATCCTAGGCGTATGAGTCTTGTGTAAACACCTAGGATAGTAGTTTGGTTTAAGCCCCAAGGATCTTTATGATTCCTGTTAGATTAGGTAACCATACTACACTTGATCACGTAGTATTGGGGCTGTTGGTGTTTGTAATTGTAGTGTTAGAGGAGATGATGATGAAGAACCTTATTGATAATAATAATATTCTTTATGTTATTCCGCTGTACTTATTATTATCATTGTGCTTATTGTTTATCCTAGATCAAGGTCTAAACAACCTAGAGTCCAAAACGGTCAAAGAACTTATTAGATGGCGTGTGCATAAAGTTCTATCATTTTGTTCACTCGGAAGCGGTGTACCGGGCAACTGAATTACCGAGAGGCGAAAGGATGGATGCTTACAAGAGGGAGTCTCACTCCAAATCTTATAATGACAGGACCCCGCGAGTTCCTTTCGGAGGAGATCGCTGTCGAAACAATCCCAAAAATGAATATAAGCCTCGTAGAAATGATCATTATGCCCCCTATGTTCCCGCCAGATATGACAACACTTACCGAACAGACCACGGCCGTAATGATGTCTGCAGGAACGATACAAAACCAATAGACTTGAAATCTTTGACTAAAGCCCCAAAAGAAATCTTGGCCACCGAACATCAGCTGAAACTACCACACCCCCCACCAATAAAAGGAAAACCCGCAAGAGAAAACTTAGACAAGTACTGTGATTACCACGGAGAGAAGGGGCACCTTACGAATGACTGCTGGCACCTAAAAGAGCAGTTGAGAATAGCGGTCGAAACAGGCAAGTTAGACCATCTATTGAAAGATGTCTGGCAAAGAGGAAGAGCACCACCAAGAGGTGACAACCATGCTAACAAGGATAAGGTCATTAACATGATCCGAAGTCATGAAACCGCGCAGAGATGCAAAGCCATAGACCCAAAAGAGGATTGGATGAATGTTCCGATCAGCTTCCCTCCTATTCTACCAGGTGATGTTTCCGATGAACCATTAATAATCGAAGTTGAAGTGGAAGGTTATACGGTGCGGAGGATATATGTAGACCAAGGTGCTTCGGTGGAAGTAATGTATGAACATTGTTTCAAAAATTTGTGCACCTCCATCAAATCCAGACTGAAAGATACCAATACACCTTTGGTGGGATTCTCAGGAGGATCCATCAAGCCATTGGGAAAAATAGAATTGGATGTTTGTTTTGGAAGCGAGGGACTGTTTCGCAAGACTGTTATGAAATTCGCCGTGGTGAGATCCCTTTCTCCCTACAACATCATATTAGGCCGGTCCGGATTGAGAAAACTACGGGAAATTCCATCAACTATTCATTCGATGATGAAATTTCCTACTCCGAGGGGCATAGCAACATTGGTCACCCGGTCGGTCATCATCTTGGAATGCCGCAAGCTGGAAGAAAAACAGATGTTAGAAAAGAAAGCAAGGACAGAAGAACCCCATAATGCCGAGATAACTGAAGAACTAGCAGGGAAGACAGAGGAAATCATGGTATACCCAGCGTGTCCAGAGCAAATAGTGACCATCGGAGGAAATATCTCCAAAGAATGTAGAAGGCAGTTGATTACGTTGCTCAAAAATAGTCAAGACGTGTTCGCTTGGGAACCAGCAGATATGACGGGAGTACCAAGACGAATCACAGAGCACCGGCTCAATGTCAACGTTCAAGATAAACCGAAAGCCCAAAAGAAACGGACCTTTTCAGCAGAAAAGAACCAAGCAATTGCCAGGGAAGTAGAAGAGTGGTTAAAGGCCGGAATAGTCCGACTGGTGCAATACCCCACCTGGATCTCAAACCCAGTGTTAGTAAAGAAGCCAGATGATAGCTGGAGGATGTGCATCAATTTCAAGAATGTCAACTCATCCTGCTTAAAAGATTACTACCCACTGCCCAAAATCGACTGGAAAATTGAATCGATCATGGGATTCCGATACAAGTGCTTCCTTGATGCATACAAGGGATATCATCAAATACAGATGGCCAAAGAAGACGAAGAAAAAACAGCCTTCTATACTGAGCATGGGACTTACTGCTACACCAAAGATGCCGTTCAGACTGAAAAATGCCGGAGCAACGTATCAACGACTGGTAGACTCGGCATTCCGAACACAAATTGGTAGAATGTTGGGTTTATTGATTTGATGATACAAAACATGAAGAATGAAACATGAAGGACTTAAAGTGACAAGAAGGAATTCTACAAAAGATGGAGTTTTCTACAAGACATTCCTTATTGTATTATGTAAACCCTAATGTCTCTATTATATAAATAGACACAGGGTACAGGTTTTAGAATTAAGTCTTCCACAATGTAGTCGATTACTAAAGGGGTGTGTGTGTGTCTAGGGCGTAGATTATAAACGCCTAGACTATGGTTTATGTTAGTTAGCTTTCAAGATCGATTTGATCCTTGTTATAGTTTAGATAACACGTTTAATAAATTGAAAGCAAAGTTGGGAAAAACCTTGTGTCAATAACATTGAATTATTTTAATTCCGCTGCATACATATGTTTGTCTTTGTTATTGTTTAACCCTAGATGCTCAAAATGGTCCAAGGAGTCTAACAAACTCGACAATTGGTATCAGAGCTTGTGATCTAGAAGCTGTGATCAAGAAGAACTTGTGTTAACTCAGATCTGTTCAACAACTACTGAAGACATGGAATCCGAATCAACACACATGGTTACTGCATCTAAGGTGCCCATGCTCAAGCCTGGAGAGTATGAGCTTTGGAGGATGAGAATACAGCGATACATCAAGATGCTGGACTATTCTATGTGGGAGGTCATTCTGAATGGTGATTCTTTACCAACAAAAGGTGCTGATGGGAAACCTGTACCCATTAAATCTAATGATGACAAGGCTCAAAGAAGATTAGAGATCAAGACTCATAATATTCTTATGATGGGAATACCTAATGAGTATCAGTTGAGTTTTAGTCACATTGAGGATGCTAAGTCTCTAATGGAGGCTATTGAGCTAAGATTTGGTGGGAATGAAGCAACCAAAAAGTCAAGGAAAAATCTTCTAAAGCATCAATTTGAGAACTTTGCTGCTTTAAGTTCTGAAAATCTTGATGCTACTTATGACAGACTTCAAAAGCTTATAAGTCAACTAGCACTTATGAAGGTTCCAGTTCCTCAAGAAGATATCAATCTTAAGTTTCAAAGAAGTTTGTCATCAGAATGGAGTATGCACACTGTGGTTTGGAGAAACAAAGCTGATCTGGATACAATGAGTTTGGATAATTTATACAACAACCTGAAAGTGTATGAATCTGAAGTTAAAGGGTCATCTGGTTCATCTTCAAGTACACAAAACCTAGATTTTGTGTCCTCCAACAACAAGAGTTCTAGCAGCTCTCAGGAAACTTATACTACTGCTCATGGAGTTTCTGCTACTAGCACTCATGTTTCTGCTGCTGGTTCTACAAATAGTGATAACATCAGTGATGCTGCTATCTGTGCTTTCTTGGCTGATCTTACTACCAGCACTCAAGTTATGCATCCGGATATGGAACAAATTGATCATGATGATCTTGAAGAATATGATTTGAAATGGCAAATGGCTATGCTGACAATGAGGGCAAGAAGATTCTTGAAGAAGACTGGTAGACAGCTCAAGTATAATAAACAGAACAACATGGGATTTGACAAGTCCAAGATAGAATGCTACAATTGTTAGAAGAAGGGTCACTTTGCAAGAGAATGCAGAGCACCAAAGAAGGCTGCTGATGAGGAATCAAAGAACTCTGCAGCTTTGGTGTCTTGTGATGGTTTGGGTGACTATGATTGGAGTGATCAAGTAGAAGAAGGACCAAACTTTGCTCTCATGGATTACTCTACTTCATCATCCAGTTCTGATTCTGAGGCATCTAATGATTCTAGTTGTTCATATAAATCTTGTTTAGATACTGTAGAAGAGCTTAAGTCTAGGAATGAAAGTTTAAGAGCAGAGGTTGAGAAGTTAAAACTAGATAACTTAGGTTATAAAGTTGGTATAAAAAATGTAGAGCAAAGGCTTGAATTTTTTAAACAAAATGAGATAGAGTATGTTGATAAGATTCATATTTTAGAAGGTGAGCTTTTTCTTAATAACAGTGAGATTAATATACTTAATAAAAAGCTAAAACAGGTTGAACAAGAAAAAGATGCAGCTTTGGCTGAAAAAGAAAAACATGTAGTTAGATTTGAGAAACAGCAGTTTGCATCTGATATGGTGAACAAGTCTATTGAGAGTCACTTAATGAGGAGAGCTAGTGGTATAGGTTATAATGAAATGGCTCCTCCAGTTAAGAGTGCTTTTGCACCCCCTGTATTAGAATTGTCTTTTATAAGTGAGCTTGATAGCAAACCTGTAGGTGAGTCTAGTGAGGCTAGTAAAGAAAAACCTAAGGTAGAAAATAAGTATTCTGATGCACCAATCATTGAAGATTGGATGTCAGACAGTGATGAGGAATAGATTGAGTCAACACCAGAGATTAACAAGGAAGCAATTCCTAAAACAGTTGAGTCTAAAG
Organism: Artemisia tridentata subsp. tridentata; assembly: GCA_021014915.2. Lineage (NCBI taxonomy): Eukaryota > Viridiplantae > Streptophyta > Magnoliopsida > Asterales > Asteraceae > Artemisia > Artemisia tridentata. The sequence goes on from CP139507.1 coordinate 308,864,502, forward strand.
TCAAACAGGTTAAGTTTGTCAAACCTGTGTTTGGTGATAAGATTTCTAGGAAATTTGTTGAATTTAATGAGTAGCCTAGTGAACAACTTAGAAAGAAAAGGCCTAGAGGAAACCAAAGAAACTGGAACAACCTAATTTCTCAAAAGTTAGGTAGTAATTTTAAGTTGGTAAATAAGGCTTGTTATAATTGTGGTAGTTTTGAGCATTTGCAATGAATTGTTATTACTATCAAAAACCTGTGTGGAACAACACAAAAAGGGTGAACTACAAAAAATTTTCAAAGAATACTCACCCTCGTACTTATAAAAACATGGTTCCTAAGGCAGTATTGATGAGGTCTGGTGCTACTAGATCAATTAGTACTTCTTACACAAATAAAACAGTGAATGATGCTAAAACAATGTCTTATTTTTCAAAAGGAGCACATTCAACTGCTACAAGGTCTTTTCAAAAGAACCGAGCAGTTTCTACTGGTAAGGCAAAAACAGTTTCTACTGCTAATGCAAAATTAGTTTCTACTGCTAATGCAAAAGTGGTTTCTACTATTGAGCCAAAAGTAATAACTGACACTGTTGTAGGCAATCATTTTTATGCTGTAGAGGCCTCAGCTTGTTGGATCTGGAAACTAAAAATTAAAGTTTTAGATCATGTTTCCAGAAATAGCAGTGCATCAATGGATTTGAAGAGATTTGACTATGTTGATGCACCAGGCAGATCCAAGTCAGTGATGGCTTAGGTCCCCAAGAGAAACTAATTTTTTTACTTTAAGTGCAAGGCAATCTACAGGTGGAATTAAAAGATAAATGAATATTTGACAGTGGTTGCTCAGGGCACATGACAGGAAACATGTCCTACCTTGAAGATTTTGAAGCTATTGATGGTGGATATGTTGCCTTTGGGGATGATCCTAAAGGAGGGAAAATCACTGGGAAAGGTACAATTAGAACAGGAAACTTAGATTTTGAAAATGTGTACTTTGTAAAAGAGCTTAAGTTCAATCTTTTTAGTATCTCACAAATTTGTGACAAAAAGAACAATGTTCTCTTCACTGACACTGAATGTCTTGTCTTATCTCCTGATTTTAACTTGCCTGATGATAAATTTGTGCTACTTAGAAAATAGTGTTAATTTAAAGAATATGGTTCCCAAAAGAGATTTAACTTGCTTGTTTGCAAAGGCCACATCTGATGAATCTAAGCTTTGGAATAGAAGACTTGGTCATTTAAATTTCAAAACTATAAATAAATTGGTTAAGGGGAATCTTGTGAGAGGGTTACCTTCAAAAGTTTTTGAAAATCCTAAAACCTGTGTTGCTTGTCAGAAGGGAAAACAACACAGAGCTTCTTGTAAGTCCAAAGCTGTGAACTCTATTTCTGAGCCTTTATATATGTTGCATATGGAAAAGTTTGAATAAGAAGATGTACTGCCTAGTTGTCACAGATGACTATAGTAGGTTCACTTGGGTTTTCTTTTTAGCAACTAAGGATGAGACTTGTGGCATCCTTAAGGCTTTCATAACTAGAGTAGAAAACCTAGTAAATCATAAAGTTAAGGTGATAAGATGTGACAATGGAACTGAGTTTAAGAATAGTGATATGAACCAGTTTTGTGTGCAAAAAGGTATTATGAGACAGTTTAGTGTAGCTAGAACTCCTCAACAAAATGGTGTTGCTGAGAGGAGAAATAGGACACTAATTGAGGCTGCTAGAACTATGTTGTCTGATTCAAAATTACCTACTACTTTTTGGGCTGAAGCAGTCAATACTGCTTGTTTTGTGTAAAATAGGAGTAAAGTAGTTAAGCCTCATAACAAGACCCCTTATGAACTTTTACATGGTAGAAAACCTATGTTAGATTTCTTAAAACCATTTGGGTGCCCTGTTACTATCTTGAATACCATTGATCACCTAGGCAAGTTTGATGAGAAGGCTGATGAAGGTTTCTTTGTTGGATACTCAACCCATAGCAAAGCTTTTAGGGTGTTCAATAAAAGAACTAGGCATGTGGAAGAGAGCTTGCATATTAGGTTTAGTGAGAGTACACCTAATGTTGTAGGAAGTGGATCTGACTGGCTGTTTGATATTGATTCACTAACCAAAAGCATGAATTATGAGCCAGTGATTGAAGGTACAACTAATGATTCTGCAGGTACAAAAGCTGATTCTAATGCAGGTACACAAGCTAATAAGGTGAATGAACTTGCAAAGGAGTATATTTTGCTGCACAAATGGAAGACTGATCCAACTTTCACAGCCATAGAAAAAGAGAAAAAAAGTTCACAAGAAGATGATGCTGTTCATGAAGAACCAATAGGAGACAAAGAAGGTAGTGCTAAACCTTCTGATGCTGAAAAGGTGGTTAATGAAGGACCACAAACTGTTGATGAAGTGCAGAATAATAGATCAACAAATGTTGAAAAGAAGGAAATTACACTGGCAACAGTAACTCAATTCCTACTGCTAAGCCAAAAGTTACTACTGCTAAGTATGGTGTTTCTATTGCTACACCAAAATTTCCTACTGTTGACAAAGAAGGAAGATCTTTTGCTGATGATGACTACCCTGATGATCCAAATATGCCTTATTTGGAAGAAATATATTTTGCTACTGATGATGAAGTTCTTGATGATGAGATATTTGGAGCAGAGGCTGATCTCAACAACATGGATCTCACAATTTCTGTCAGTCCTATTCCAACTACCAGAATTCACACAAATCATCCTAAGGAACGAATTATTGGAGAGCCAACTTCATCTGTTCAAACAAGAAGTATGACAAAAGGTTTGAGAGATTTAGTGGACAAAAGTTTCTTTGCAAGGTCTCTTCATCAAAGAAACAGTCACAAAGATCTTCAAAACAGTTTGTTTGCTTGTTTTCTGTCACAAGAAGAACCCAAGAATGCTTATAAAGCACTACAAGATCCAACCTGGGTGGAAGCTATGCAGGAAGAGCTTCTACAATCCAAGCTTCAAGAAGTTTGGACTTTAGTTGATTTGACTAATGGGAAAAGAGCAATTGGTACAAAATGGGTTTTTAGATGTAAAAGGGATGAAAGAGGCATTGTGATCAGAAACAAGGCAAGATTAGTGGCTCAAGGGTACACTCAAGAAGAAGGTATTGATTATGATGAAGTGTTTGCACCTGTTGCAAGAATTGAAGTTATCAGATTGTTCTTGGCTTATGCTTCATACAAAGATTTTGTTGTGTATCAAATGGATGTGAAGAGTGCTTTTCTGTATGGGACAATTGATGAGGAAGTGTATGTCTCACAACCACCTGGATTTGAAGACCCTGATTTTCCTAACAGAGTTTACAAGGTGGACAAGGCACTTTATGGTTTGCATCAAGCTCCCCGAGCTTGGTATGACACATTGTCAAACTATTTGCTGAATAATGGTTTCAGTAGAGGAAAGATTGACAAGACTTTGTTTATCAAAAGGAACAAAGATGACATCTTGCTGGTTCAAGTGTATGTTGATGATATCATCTTTGGTTCAACAAACAAGGTTTTATGTGTTGAATTTGAGAAGCTAATGCATGATAGATTTCAGATGAGTTCAATGGGAGAACTCACACTCTTCTTAGGATTACAGGTCAGACAAAAGGAGAATGGCATATTTATCAGTCAAGATAAATATGTAACTGATATCTTGAGGAAGTTTGGTTTTTTCTGATGTGAAGTCTGCAAAGACAACAATGGAGACTAACAAGCCAATGCTCAAGGATGAAGATTGTGAGGACCTAAACACACGGCTTGTGTTAGAGATACTTTGAGTAATATCTAGTAGCACGCGGAATATACTACTAGACACTTAGAAGATTGTATATGCAACAGTAATGAGTGTAACAATGTTTTGTATGAACAAGAGAATTAACCAAACAAACAGCTTCAATATTATTAATAATACGAGTGATCTTAGTATATCACTAGGGTTACAACCTTGAAGCTTTCTCTTAGAGATACGTATATGTGATATCAATAACCTAACCTAGGACCTCCTTTTATAGCACAAGGAGTCCTGTACAAGTAATCTATCTTGATACAATATTCGTATCAATCTATTCATATAAGATATACATCAAATCTATTCTATACTTATCTTCTAAACGTATCTTCCAAATCTGCCATTAGCATATAAGCAGTACAAACTATGTGTACTGGCAGTACTAAATCAGTTAGTACTGCTAGTGTATTTCTTCAGCAGTTCCAATCTTTAGTCTAGCAGTTTGTACTATTAGGCATAATTCCCAACAATCCTCCCCTAAACTTGTGATTTCTCTTCAAATCATCAAGTTTCTTCAATTATGCACCCTTTCATGATATTGGGGGGATTCTTCCAAACACTTCACTTCTTTTTCTGTCTGGCAGCCTTTGTTTCTCTGTCACATTGATCTATAATTTGAAGAAGCAATATTCTAGCCATCTCACCGACTTCATCAACTGTGAGCTTCACTGATATCATCATTGTAAGTAGACAAGTACTCAAAGGATACTCCTTCCCAGCAAACATAAAGATATCCTTTCCTGGTTGTGTAGAAACCTGGTGCACTCCACTTGATTCATACAGCTTCCAAAATGCAAGATTGTGAGTTGTAATCTTCCAATACCTATCACTTGGATCTGGTTCATACAACCTCTTAAACTCCACCCAGAGTTCCTTGTTCTTGTCATCAGTGAATACATATGCCTTGAACTTCTCTTTGACTAGATTCCAAAGTGTATCTAGGTCTTCTTTATTACAAGCTCTGACAAGATCTTCAAAACACTTGTAAACTGCAGATACTCCACCAACTCTAATGATTTTCCACCCTTGGCCAAACTGATCTGTGTATATCTCCCAATCCAAAATTGGATGCTTGACTTGAATTGGATCTAGATTAAGTATTCAGGAATGACAACCATCATGTTATTGAGCTGTTCATCAAATAACCCTTCTTCCTTTTGTTCAGCAGTAGTTGAAGCTTCATCAAGCTTCTACTTCTTTGAAGTTTCAGACTCCAATATTATACCAGCTCTCTTTGTGACTCTACTTTCTTCCTCTTCACCCATGGGAATAAAGTGTTGTATTCTACTGTAAGCAATGCAATACAACCTTTCAATTTCATCATGTGATTTTCCCTTGAGCTGAGCAGCTGTCCATCTATCTTGATGCATCAAATACTTCTTCATATAGCTGATAACTTGAGATCTTGTAGGTTTCCTTGCAGTCTTCTTCTTTCTTTGTTTCTGTTTAATTGACTCCATCAAATCTTTAAGTGCATCTTCATCTCTTTTGGAGTTAATCAAATCTGCAAGTAGTCTTGACCTCTCATCAACTGATAAACTTGTATATGCTTTAAGCTCCTCATATTTTGCTTTAAAGAACTCATCTGCATCAATGATTGATTGTATTTGAGCAGCATGAACCCTAGCTTCTTCTTCTGCTTGAAACTGTAGAGTTAAAAGTGCATCTTCTTGTATCTGTGCTTCAGCAGATTGTCTTGCCATTTTTTGCCCATCCATAAACTATGCATTTTCTTCTTCATGAGCCTTCCTAGCAACCACTTCACCAAAGTTAATCTGTGCTTGTATTCTTGGCTTCACTTTCTTGGGTGTTTCTTCTTCTTCTTCAGTCATTACACCATTACCTTTCTCTTGAGCTAATACTCTGCTTGAATGAGTAACCTCAGCAATTGTGAAGACTGGGCTAGCAGTACTAACTGCTATGCTTGATTGTTCTGTAGCAGTTTGTACTGCTACCTCCATTTTCCTTGAGATGTCAATCATTTGATCAATCAACCCAACAGTACCTTCTTGTTCTCTAGTACTTGTAGCAGTATCATGAACCTCTTCTATGTCATCAAGATTAACCAACTCTGTTGCTTGATCATCACCTATAACAGCATCATCATCAAAATTTCCACTATGTTCTTGATCTTCAAAATCCAGTTTCCTCCCCTGAGTCTTTGCATCAGTTTTCCTCCCCTGTTTGGAAGAATCACCAACAAAATCATCATCTGACTCAGAACTATCAGCAGAACTTGAGAAAACAACAATATTAGCTCTTCTCTGTGCTTGAAGGGTTTTCACTTTATCCTGCAACTTCTTCACCTTCACCACCAGTTTAGTATAAACCTTGCTGAACAGCTTCTTATTTTCTTTAACCTCCTTCTCAAGAACAGTCACCTTCTTTGACAGTTTTGTACACAATTCCATCAATTCCTTAAGTTGTAAACTGCCTTCATCACTTCGGCTTGTGTTACCTAGCCCGGGAGGTGAATCAAGAGGCATTGACCCAGTTTCAAACCTAGGAGAACTAGGCATATCAGCTGAGCCACACATAGTATCCATGTGGCTTGAGATTCCACCACTTGTACAAAGTCCATGAGGAACTGGCACATTAGGTGTTGCCATGGTTGAGGTCTTAATGATGTTAACACTGTCCTGTCTAGCTTCTAAGCCTATGACAGTAGTGTCAGCCTCTTCCACTCTGTCAAGATTGACAGCCTCATCTGCTACAATTGGTATGGTTGGAGAACTAGGCTGAGGAACCATAGTTTCCTGTTGATGAGTGTGTGAATACTCATAATTTTATACCCACAAAAGACACAAAAATGACCAAAAACATCCAATTTATACTACAGATATCCTTGGTTTGTGTTTTTAAGTGTTTCAGGTACAAAAGGTTGAAAACAGATCAAATACGTGCATTTTTGGAGTAACTCGACAACAGCTGTGCATTTGATCATGTGAAGACGGAGTCAAAGTCAAACCTGGGGTTTAGCATTGGATTGAGCTTGGAAAAACGAACCCGACACCAAAAACTATTTTTTTACCATTTACCTTAACCCTAATTACCTAAAACTAATAAATCCCAAAAAACCAAATCCTAATTAAATCCAAAATACCCAACCCACACCCTTTTTATTAATAAAAACGGGTCAAGATAGTCAACCCTCTGCTTATCCACACTTTCCCGCCTATGAACCCAGCTAATCACCCAACACCATCATCACCTCTACCTCTGCTATTATCACTGCCATACTCCACCTTCCCCCTCCTAGACACTCCACCCCACTCCAAGCCAAAAATACTTCACGAGATACCATGCCATGTCACCAATCCGTGTGACCTTTTGGGCGCCAAAAGTATATCTAGGGCTGTGATCATTCCAACTTTAATCCAACGGCGGGGATTTGATCCCAAGAAGCACAAATGAGCCTCCAAAGCAGTTTTACCTCATAGAACAAGCACAAATAGAGATGAAGACCCTTAGTTTATTTTTAGTATAAATAGGTCACTTGTAAGCCTTAAAAGGCAGGTTTAAATTTTAGCTTAAAATTACTTAAGGTATTAAATGCGTGGTTTTGCAACCTTACAACAGGTTTTACCTCTCGAGGGATCTCAAGAGGCTTACAACCCCACCAGGCAGTGTACCTGACCGATGTAGTATAGTGTAATGGTAAGTACGGGGGATTGATCGTTCTCCACAGGGAATAGTGTTCGTTAGGTGTGAAAAACTACTCTAATAGGTCTAAGGGTGAGAGAAGATTCTTTTTTGTGTTTTTATAATTTTATGAAAGCAAGTAAAATCTCGGGTTTGAAAGAGTGGGCGGAATTAGTTGCTAGTCAACTAACCCAAATAACTACGAATGCAAATAAAATAAAATAACTGAAAATGAAAAGGTGGTAAAACTTATGTGGAGAAAAATGTGTTTACTTAGATTTCCTTACTCCCTAACTATCTTTTACCGGTTGATTAGTGTGTATTAATTGCGTGGATGACGGGTGTATTCCTTAATACCAATCGTGGGGTGGCGTACGTACTTCCCCAACTCTACAAGCTCCTACTTCACTCCTACGTCGAGCCGGCTAGGAAGCTCCTAACATGGGATCACTAGAATTCGCTCATGCATTAAATACAACCATAAAAACCTTTAGTACGCATTGGTTCATGTTTCTTAAGACGTTCAAGCAAGTTACCGAATAGGAAGTTAGCCAGTTTTCTTAAGACTAACATAGATAAACAATCATCCAATACAACTAATAACACACTAATAACCAATAATCAATAGCTAGGTTTCATTAGATCTAAGCAAACACAAGATAAATCTAGCCTAGCATGTTAAACAAAAGACAAGAACAAGATAGAATCAAACAACACATAGACATATTGAATGATTAATTGATAACTTATCTTCAATGTAACATGGAAGATCTCAAGGCAAAAAGCCTTGAAAAAGCTGCTAAAATCGTCTTAGGGTTTTCACACACAAAGTTCCCCAATAAGTTCCACACAAATGACAAAAAATTGCAAAACTATATATAGACTTTCAGATCTGACGGCGTCACGTTATGGAGTGTGACGCCGTCACCTCGCAGCTTTTAGGGTTCCCGGATGGCCTTCTTGACGCCGTCCCTCTTTAGCTCTCCAAAATCCGTTCTGGCTTATCAAGGCTTGACGCCGTCGGAATTAGGCGTGACGCCGTCTGGCTTTAACTTATACCGTGACGACCTTGATCATTCCAAAGGGTGACGCCGTCAGAATTCCCATGCAAATTTCTCTGGCTTATCATGAGTAATTTTCATATCCACCACTTTTGCCAAGCCATGACGCCGTCAAGAACAAATCCTGACGCCGTCCAAGGTACTTTTCAGCCGGTTTTTGAGACTTTGTCGTTTTCTTCACTTTTATGCTCCAAAAACGTCCAAAATGCTTCCTTTTCCAGATTTCTTCTCAAAAGTACCTAAAATGACAAAAGGAACGATTTAGGGCGATATTTGATCAAATAAATACGATTTAGGGCTTAAATGACCCCTTAAAAGGGGTACACTTTTCGCTTCATCAAATACCCTTACACTTGAGATTTGCTTGTCCTCAAGCAAATGCGCTTTTATTCTAATCAAAATACAAGTTAGGGGTCATTTAATGCTAACATAAAAGTAATTACAACAAATATTCGTTCCACTTTAATCATAATAAGCACGGAGATTACAAACTAGCACCTCACAAGTAGTGTTTAGATACTCACATCTCTCAAATGTCATCAAAATAAATCTCATAAATGAAAACGGATAATATCTCTCACTACCTGTCATAGCAAATAGATTACCATAGGCTTGGGAAAGGATCGAAAACCTCCTCCACTAGGCGTAAGCACCTAAGATAAACTATCAAAGAGGGCTTTTACATGGGTTATAACGTTAGGTGTAGGGATATGATAAACACGGTTTTGTTGGATAAGGGATATTTTACTGGTGGCGAGTTAAAGATCTTGATTAATTACATGTATTATACAATGTTGCTAAGCCAAGACTCGACTCGATCTTAAGCTAAAAATAAAATAATAAAAAAAACATAAAGTAAACATAAAATGAAACGGGATGGTAGTCCGTATGTTTTTTCTATTTTTCTTTTTCTTTTTTTTTTTTTTTTTTTTTTTTTTTTTTTTTTTTTTCCATACACTTTTGCCCTTCCATCCAAAATAATACATCATAGGGGCGTTGCATTCCCCTTACACTTGAACTTTTACATAACTTTACAAATAACTACTCTAATGACTCGAATTAAGATAATTAAGACACTTGGAGTACTTTTAAAATATTTAGCACATATGGGGGTAATAAATGATGTTCTTCCCCATTACTCCATTACACTAGTACTTTACCCATGAGTCCCAATCGTCCCAAAACAATATGTACAAGGATATGACTCGACTTAGCAACCATGTAATCAATTAGATAATTAACTTGGGTTTAAACAAATGTTGTCACAATAATGCACTAAAAATGAGTGCATACAAGGTAGGCTAAGGCGATTTGGGTGTACATTTAAGTGGGGTGTAAACAAATTCTTCCTTTAAGTAAAATGCTTAAAGGTCGAAACGAAAAGATAGGCTCTGAGGGGTGTACTAGGGGTATCGTGTACTAAAAATGAGTACAACGCAATGGGTTAATCCTAATGCCTCTTATCCAATGTAGCCAATGTAATTATAACAAAAACACAGGTGTAAAACAATGGGTTAATCCTAATGCCTCTTATCATGTAGTAAATCTAACTACACGAATGTAGTCTCACTTGTGGCCTCGGAATGGTCCTAACGCAAGTTCTAGAATCTAAGTGCTACCGGTACACACATCATAGCATAAATGCTTTTCCTACCAATTCTAGGGGCGAACCTCACATATTTGGGGGTGGAAAATTTTTTAGTGGTACGGTTTTTGTGCTAGTCATATAACTCCTATCCGTGAGACGCTCATTAAGATCAAAGTTTCACTCCTATATGTTGTAAAAAATTTTAAATTTGGCACTAAAATTACCCTAACAGGTATTTATCTCAGTTTTATTACACATTTACTATTAAACAAACAAAAATCAAGCGTAATAGCATTCTCTAATCGTACTTTTACCCCCCCCCCTTACACTTAAGATGAACATTGTCCCCAATGTTCAAATAACAAATGTAAAAGTAAAAAAATAAAAGAATGAAATCAGATACTCCCCTGATTCGCTCGGTGGATAATGAAGTAACATGGTTAAATCTTCTTCCAAGAGAATGTAAAAGCTCCAAGACTAATGCATCACCAAAAGCTTGATCCAACAAACATTTCCTTGTCCAAAATAACCTGTTAAACCTGAGAAAACAAACACGAAAACCTGCATAACATCGGCGGGATAAACTCTATATATAAGGATATAATGCTTGTGGAATGATAATTTTGCAGATTCCTGGAGATTATAAGTTAGAGATTTAATAAAAACTTTTTATGAAAACAAAACTTTCTAAAATTTCCAGAAAATTAAACCTGACGCCGTCAGAAATGATCTGACAGAATTCTCATGTTACGTTTCCGGAAAATTTTTGGAAAAACCTATACCTTACTTCCTGGAATTCCTGCAAAACATCATTATGACTCGATACAAGCATTTGACTCAAACAAATACTAATATGTATGTTAATTTATTATTATTATGATTCATGTTCATTTGTGTTCTAATAAACCGATTTAGATTTCCCTTACACTTAACTTTTGCAAAATACCTTTATATGTAGTTAAGACGAAGTTAAAAACAAAATAAAGCATTTTCACAAATTAGTTTTGAACATGAATCAATAAGAATAAAAATTAAACACACATACGGAAATAAATAAAAACAAACAAACAAACAAATAAACACACAAAGCAAATAAAACTTGGGTTGCCTCCCAAGAAGCGCTTTTCTTTATTAACGAGTCTTGTAGCTAGACTCAAAGTCACGTACATTACGTGACTCCATCATCGGTCATGGTTCCTAGGCCATTTTCCTTTGATTCTCTATCAGAATCACTTTCATAGTAAAGGTATTTCGGGTCCTCGAGATCAAAAGGATTGTTTCGGTATTTAGAACTAAGCTCCTTATCATGCTTAAAGAATCCACTTGACAGGTCAAAAGTGTCCTTACATCCCCGTCTCACATCATCGTCACATAACACGAGTTGGGAACTTAGCTCATCGAGCCCTCCATAATCAATCTCCTTGAATTCTCTCATCTTGTAAGGCGTTTGGTATGAGATTTCCCTAATCCCATCGGTGAAAGTCATGATCCCATTGAGCTCGTCCACAACCAAGCTTGTGGTATTGCAAAAAGGTGCCCCAAAAACAACTTGTGATAACCTGGGATCGATGTACTTTTCGATATTATCGATGATTGCGAAGCTCATAGTGAATGTCATGTTTCCTACAAACACCTGTACATCATCATCTATGCCAATGTCGTCCTTCCCTTTATGAATCATTCCCCATCTGCAAATGTTGTTATAATGAAACAAGGACATCACATTTTTGGGTAAACATGTGTCGATGTAAACATTATAAAAATGCTTGTGACTAATCATGCAAGGTATTTTGAGATTATTCGGATCACATCGCTTAATTCGGCCAGGCCTTCTACCGCATAGCCCCCATGTGTTGCCACATGCTGATGGTTGATACTCATACACTTCTTCACAGCCATCCCGAAAAATCACTTTCCTGACACCATCGGTAAATAATGCACTCCTATCATCCTCATCGAGTATCACTCCCGTTGCTTTTATGAATGGTTTGCCTAGAACAAGGCCAGTTAAGGATGGGCTGATGATAGAGTTCATGTTATTAATAACAGTTAACTCGATATGAAAGAGGAACTTTTTTTATCACAATTGGTACCCTTCTTATTACCCCGATGATATTAGACCCTTCATATTTGACCTGTTCGGTGAAGGCTTTGTTATATAGAGAAAGGGATATTGCATTCATAGAAGATTTGGGGTTTATGTAGGCATCTTTAATGAACTTTTTCCTAGTGGTGCAAGATATCTTAAAGACCCTGGGAGCGCCATCCTCTATTCTCTCTCCAAATCCCATAGGCAACTTTGCTATGCCCCTCTCAAGTTCCTCCACCAGGGGGTGGTCTAGCGGTACTGGGAGCCCATGAGGCATTTCGGATTTCTCTTCCGAGCCCTCCTCATCACTCACCTCTCTTGTACTCGAGTTCTTTGGTGAGTCTAGATAGTCGTTGGGCGCCTCGGGGTTCTTTTCGGGAACTTCACCCTCCATTTCATTGTCCACATTCTCGGTTGATTGTTGGTCCAGATTGGGTTTAGGAACAGGTATTGTTGTAATGGTGTTCACGAAGTGGAGAGGTTTCGAAGGGGTATGAGTATCTCCAGTTTCTTTTCCGTTTTGTGATATGTGTTTGAAGAGTTTACTAGGGTGCTTGATTTTTACAGGAGGGGGTGTTTGGTGAGTCACCGTGACAGATTTGATCTCATTAACTTGTGACAACTCATAAGTTGACCTGCCAGCAAGGCGATCATTGATAACCTTTAACAGGTTATCAAACTTGTTGTTCATATCAACTTGATGTTGTCTGAATTGATTCTCAAGTTTGGAAAGCTGTGTTTCTTGAGAGAGAATGAATTTTTGCAGTGATTCCTCGCGATTTTGTTGTTTATGCGTATGTTGCTGAGGATAATGTTCAGACCAGGTGAGTGGGGTAGAGTCATTGAATGATACGCTTCGAGTTTGGTCCCAACTAAAATTTGGCTTACTCTTCCATGCCTCATACCTATCTTCGGAATTCTTGTGTCCATAATTAGTAGTGAGCCACTTATCTCCCGCCTTATCGATTCGCGAGGATGCGAATTCTTTGAAAGCCTGTTTGGTGAGTTCCATGCAATCATGAGTGTTGTGGGGACCACTACATAATTTACACGAAGAAGTGATTTTATTCACTTGGCTTGAAGGTTTAGGAGCCTCGTAGGATTTCATGAGAAACTTGACTTGGTCTTCAAGTTCTATGATCCTACGGTCGGAAGTGCTTGAATTGTTCGAAGGCAAAGATATTGCCTTGACCGTTTTATTCAAATCACGGGGGTCACTCCAACTTTCGTTGTCATAAAGAGCAAGATCTTCTAGGAGAGCCCATGATTGTTCCGCACTTAGATCACGTAGCTTACCACCGGCCGATTGGTCAATGATTTGCCTTGTGGAGAGATTGATATGGTCATAGAAGATTAGGACTTGGAGCCAAAGTTCTATGCCATGGTGAGGGACTTTTTGGAGTAAGTCCTTGAATCGAGTCCATGCCTCGTAGAGGGTTTCGCCTTGACGTTGTTGGAACATCAAGATATCATTCCTTAGCTTGGTAGTTCTTCCCGGTGGGAAAAACTGAGCAAGGAAACGAGTGGTGAGATCATCCCAAGAGGTGATGGATCCTGCGGGTTGACGCTCTAGCCATTGACTAGCTTGGTCCAGCAAAGAGAATTGAAAGAGACGCAGTCGGGTCGTCTCTCGAGTGGCAACATCAAGGTCTATAGAATCAACGATTTTAAGAAAGTCCTTGAGATGTTGATTAGGATCTTCAGAACGAAGTCCATGGAATGCGCATCCGCTTTGCACCAACCGGATGGTGTCGGATCGCAAGGGAGTGACATTGGCTCCTTGAGTGAGCTCAATGGTGTTTCGATAGCCATGGTGGCTAGGACGGGAGTACTCTCCTAAAGTACGGGCTCTAGGAGGTGGTGGTTGTTGTGGTGGGTTGTTGGGATCGAGGATATTACCACCTTCCATGATGTCGGATGGTAATGGATACGAACAAAGAAACGAAGAAAAAAGATAGACTAAAGAAAACCTAGAAAAATAAAATAAAAATCTCACTAGAAAGGAATCTAGTGAGTAGACCTATAAAATAAAAATTCAACCTAAACAATAACTATTCCCCGGCAGCGGCGCCAAAAACTTGATGCGTGGTTTTGCAACCTTACAACAGGTTTTACCTCTCGAGGGATCTCAAGAGGCTTACAACCCCACCAGGCAGTGTACCTGACCGATGTAGTATAGTGTAATGGTAAGTAAGGGGGATTGATCGTTCTCCACAGGGAATAGTGTTCGTTAGGTGTGAAAAACTACTCTAATAGGTCTAAGGGTGAGAGAAGATTCTTTTTTATGTTTTTATAATTTTATGAAAGCAAGTAAAATCTCGGGTTTGAAAGAGTGGGCGGAATTAGTTGCTAGTCAACTAACCCAAATAACTACGAATGCAAATAAAATAAAATAACTGAAAATGAAAAGGTGGTAAAACTTATGTGGAGAAAAATGTGTTTACTTAGATTTCCTTACTCCCTAACTATCTTTTACCGGTTGATTAGTGTGTATTAATTGCGTGGATGACGGGTGTATTCCTTAATACCAATCGTGGGGTGGCGTACGTACTTCCCCAACTCTACAAGCTCCTACTTCACTCCTATGTCGAGCCGGCTAGGAAGCTCCTAACATGGGATCACTAGAATTCGCTCATGCATTAAATACAACCATAAAAACCTTTAGTACGCATTGGTTCATGTTTCTTAAGACGTTCAAGCAAGTTACCGAATAGGAAGTTAGCCAGTTTTCTTAAGCCTAACATAGATAAACAATCATCCAATACAACTAATAACACACTAATAACCAATAATCAATAGCTAGGTTTCATTAGATCTAAGCAAACACAAGATAAATCTAGCCTAGCATGTTAAACAATAGACAAGAACAAGATAGAATCAAACAACACATAGACATATTGAATGATTAATTGATAACTTATCTTCAATGTAACATGGAAGATCTCAAGGCAAAAAGCCTTGAAAAAGCTGCTAAAATCGTCTTAGGGTTTTCACACACAAAGTTCCCCAATAAGTTCCACACAAATGACAAAAAATTGCAAAACTATATATAGACTTTCAGATCTGACGGCGTCACGTTATGGAGTGTGACGCAGTCACCTCGCCGCTTTTAGGGTTCCCGGATGGCCTTCTTGACGCCGTCCCTCTTTAGCTCTCCAAAATCCGTTCTGGCTTATCAAGGCTTGACGCCGTCGGAATTAGGCGTGACGCCGTCTGGCTTTAACTTATACCGTGACGACCTTGATCATTCCAAAGGGTGACGCCGTCAGAATTCCCATGCAAATTTCTCTGGCTTATCATGAGTAATTTTCATATCCACCACTTTTGCCAAGCCAGGACGCCGTCAAGAACAAATCCTGACGCCGTCCAAGGTACTTTTCAGCCGGTTTTTGAGACTTTGTCGTTTTCTTCACTTTTATGCTCCAAAAACGTCCAAAATGCTTCCTTTTCCAGATTTCTTCTCAAAAGTACCTAAAATGACAAAAGGAACGATTTAGGGCGATATTTGATCAAATAAATACGATTTAGGGCTTAAATGACCCCTTAAAAGCGGTACACTTTTCGCTTCATCAGTATTGTATTTTTATCTTTACAGCATTGTAATTTACAATTTTAGTTAATGAAATTTTAGTTTTCTTGTTTGGTCAACGAAAGTCAAAGGTTACTATTCATGTGCTTATCTCTGTCTCATTAGTACTTATCCTGAATGTTGGCAGCTTATTTAGTCATATTTGTGCTTATGTGATAATAGTTTAGTGTTTGAACTTTGTTCTTAAAAAAAAATCAAAAAATAGCTTAAAAACAGTCTTAATAGGAGTAGCTTAATTATAGCTTATTGAGATACTGTAGTTTGCTTATTTAGATAGTTTATCAGTTAGATAATCAGAATTAATCAGTTTCATGGCTTAAATTGGTGTTTTCTAGTGTAAAATTGCAAATCAGATTCATAAAGTGGTGTTTCGGATAAGGACTATCCAAGGTCAAAAGCTAGTTGGTACTGTTCATTGGCCATTTGATGAGTTTTGGTTGAGCTTAATTTAGGTTAAATAAGCTGTAGTAGATAGATTTTAAGTAGTTTTGAGCACTTTTGAGGATTTGAGTGTATAAGTGAAAAATTAGAAGTTTTAACTGCCTTAATAAGCCCCCATTAAGCTGAGCTTGATTTGGTGGTCACTTTTGGAAGTTTTAGGTGCAATTCAGTATTGTAAGTGAAGATCCAATAGTTGGTAGTGTTTCATGTGGTGTTGAAAGTTTTAAGGCCAATTACCCTTAACTGCTGCAACAGAGAAGCAGTTGCAGACCTGCAACATATTTTTGATTGTCTCAGCTTCTTGTGTGCCTCATATCAACTTATTCTCTTGGACTGATTGCATGAAATTGGATTTATAAGTAGTTTGTAGTGTGGGATTGAGGTTTCCGAACTTATTTTTCATTTGTAGCTTATAATTTTAGCTTAATTCAGTCTGCAAAAATCCCCCATTAGAACTGTCTATACCTGCATCAGATTTTTGTCTTCTTGAGCATCTGTGTTTGATCACATTTGAATAAGAAATTGATTCAAAAAAATTGGGCATTTTCAGTTTTCAAGTAATCTGTTGTACAAGCTTTGAGAATCTGCTTTTTGTTTCCCCCGATTAGCATTTATCTAGCTTATTGAGTAGCTTAAAGTAGGGGAATTGATCATTTGTTTCTGCATGATTCTTGCAACTGTTTTACTGCTTATTGTTTAATTCTGAGAGCTTATTTGGTCAACATTAGTGGTTTTAAGCTTAAATTAGTGAGTTAAACTAAATTTGAAGATTTGATAATTTTTGGTACTGTTTTGCTTATTTTTGAGCTTTTTAGAAACTGCTTATTTGCCCAAACTGCTTATCAGGGTTTAGATAAGTTCTAATTTCATTTTTTTCTAGCTTCATAATATCATTTAAGATTTTTTATGAAAAGTTTCATATTTTTCCAAAGTCATTTACTATTTTTAAATAGTTTCTTTAAGTTTTTAATTCATAATAAAAAATATAAAAGTCAAAAAAATATAATTCTTTTTTTTTAAAATTTTCTTTTATCATTTAGGACTTAGGAAAATTAATTTTATATCCCTAAGGTTAATATTTCTTAGATTTCACGTTTTAGTCTCGCGTTTTCCCGGTTTTAATTACGTTATTTGTTTTCTTTGCGTTTTGCTAATATATGCTTTGTAGATTTATATGTATAAGTTTTCCTTAGCCTATTTATGCTTCCCGTAATTGTAGGTTATTTAAATTTCATCAAAATCTAAAATCTCTCTGATGCGTCGTTTTGCCACCTTACAACAGGTTTTACCTCTCGAGGGATCTCAAGAGGCTTGCAATCCCCACCAGGCAGTGTACCTGACCGATGTAGTATAGTGTAGTGGCAAGTACCGGGGGATTGATCGTTCTCTAGGGGAATAGTATCGTTAGGATTGAAAAACTACTCTAATAGGTCTAAGGGTGAGGGAAGATTCTTTTTGTATTTTTATATTTTTATGAAAGCAAGTAAAATCTCGGGTTTTAAGAAGGGGGCGGAATTAGTTGCTAGTCAACTAACCCAAATGACTACAAGTGCAAATAAAATAAAATAACTGAAAATGAAAATGTCGTGAAACTTATATGGAGAGAAATGTGTTTACTTAGATTTCTTTACTCCCTAACTATCTTTTACCGGTTGATTAGTGTGTATTAATTGCGTGGATGACGGGTGTATTCCTTAATACCAATCGTGGGGTGGCGTACGTACTTCCCCAACTCTACAAGCTCCTACTTCACTCCTATGTCGAGCCGGCTAAGAAGCTCCTAACATGGGATCACTAGAATTCGCTCATGCATTAAATACAACCATAAAAACCTAGTACGCATTGGTTCATGTTTCTTAAGACGTTCAAGCAAGTTACCGTCTAGGAGGTTAGCCAGTTTTCTTAAGCCTAACATCGATGAACAATCATCCCATACAATTAATAACACACTAATAACCAATAATCAATAGTTAGGTTTCATTAGATCTAAGCAAACACAAGATAAATCTAGCCTAGCATGTTAATTAAAAGACAAGAACAAGATATAATCAAACAACACATAGACATATTGATTGATTAAATGATTACTTATCTTCAATTAAACATGGGAGATCCAAGGGTGTAAAAACCCTTAAAAATGGCAGAAATTCGTCTTAGGGTTTCTCCTCACAAAGTTGCACACTAATGACAAAAAATTGCAAAACTATATATAGAACTTAGTAGCTGACGGCGTCACGTTATAGATCTTGACGCCGTCACCTCGCCGTGGCTAGGGTTCCCGGATGGCCTTCTTGACGCCGTCCCCTTTTAACCGTCCAAAATCCGCTCTGGCCTATCAAAGCTTGACGACCTTCTTGACGCCGTCCCCCTTTAATCTTCCAAAATTTCTCTGGCTTATCAAGGTCTGACGGCGTCACACTAGAGCTTGACGCCGTCACATGTACTTTCCAGCATATTTTTGAGACTTTGTCGTTTTCTTCACTTTTATGCTCCAAAAACGTCCAAAATGCTTCCTTTTCCAGATTTCTTCTCCAAAGTACCTAAAATGACAAACGGAACGATTTAGGGCAATATTTGATCAAATAAATACGATTTAGGGCTTAAATGACCCCCTAAAAGCGGTACACTTTTCGCTTCATCAAATACCCTTACACTTGAGATTTGCTTGTCCTCAAGCAAATGCGCTTTTATTCTAATCAAAATACAAGTTAGGGGTCATTTAATGCTAATATAAAAGTAATTACAACAAATAGTCATTCCACTTTAATCATAATAAGCACGGAGATTACAAACTAGCACCTCACAAGTAGTGTTTAGATACTCACATCTCTCAGGTGTCATAAAAGTATATCTCATAAATGAAAACGGATAATATCTCTCACTACCTGTCATAGCAAATAGATTACCATAGGCTTGGGAAAGGATAAAAAACCTTCTCCACTAGGCGTAAGCACCTAAGATAAACTATCAAAGAGGGATTTTAAACGGGTTATAACGTTAGGTGTAGGGATATGATAAACACGGATTTGTTGGATAAGGGATATTTTACTGGTGGCGAGTTAAAGATCTTGATTAATTACATGTACAATATGGCGTTGCTAAGCCAAGACTAGACTCGACTTAAACTAAAAACAAGATAACAAAAATATAAAGTAAACATAAAATGAAACGGGATGGTAGTCCGTATGCTTTTTTCTACTTTTCTTTTTCTCATTTTTTTGTATTTTTCTTGATTTTTTTTTTCCTTACACTCTTGCCCTACCATCCAAAATAATACATCATAGGGGCGTTGATTCCCCTTACACTTGAACTTTTACATAACTTTACAAATAACTATTCTAATGACTCGAATTAAGATAATCGAAACACTTGGAGTACTTTTAAAATATTTAGCACATATGGGGGTAATAATGTTGTTCTTCCCCAATGCTCCATTACACTAGTACTTTACCCATGAGTCCCAATCGTCCCAAAACAATATGTACAAGGATATGACGCGACTTAGCAACCATGTAATCAATTAGATAATTAACTTGGGGTTTAAACAAATGTTGTCACAATAATGCACTAAAAATGAGTGCATACAAGGTAGGCTAAGGCGATTTGGGTGTACATTTAAGTGGGGTGTAACAAATTCTTCCTTTAAGTAAAATGCTTAAAGGTCGAAACGAAAAGATAGGCTCTGAGGGGTGTACTAGGGGTATCGTGTACTAAAAATGAGTACAACGCAAAGGGTGTGGGAGAATTACTTGACCAATGTAGCCAATGTAATTATAACAAAAAAACAGGTGTAAAACAATGGGTTAATCCTAATGCCTCTTATCATGTAGTAAATCTAACTACACGAATGTAGTCTCACTTGTGGCCTCGGAATGGTCCTAACGCAAGTTCTAGAATCTAAGTGCTACCGGTACACACATCATAGCATAAATGCTTTTCCTACCAATTCTAGGGGCGAACCTCACATATTTGGGGGTGGAAAATTTTTTAGTGGTATGGTTTTGTGCTAGTCATATATCCTATCCATGAGACGCTCATTAAGATCAAATTTTCACTCCTATATGTTGTAAAAAAATTTAAATTTGGCATTAAAATTGCCCTAACAGGTATTTATCTCAGTTTTATTACACATCTACCATTAAACAAACAAAAATCAAGTGCACTTGTATTCTCTAAAGTATCGTACTTTACCCCCCCCCCCCCCTTACACTTAAGATGAACATTGTCCCCAATGTTCAAATAACAAGATGTAAAAGTAAATAAGGTAAACGAATGAAATCAAATACTCCCCTGATTCGTTTGGTGGATAAAGAGGTAACATGGTTAGATCTTCTTCCAAGAGAATGTAGAAGCTTTAAGACTAAAGCATCGCTAAAAGCTTGATTCCACAAACATCTCCTTGTCCAAAATAACCTGTTAAACCTGAGAAAACAAACACGAAAACCTGCATAACATCGGCGGGATAAATTCTATATAAGGATATAATGCTTGTGGAATGATAATTTTGCTGATTCCTGGAGTTTATAAGTTAGAGATTTAATAAAGACTTTTTATGAAAACAAAACTTTCAAAAATTTCAGAAAATTAAAACCTGACGCCGTCAGGTTGTAAGGCCTGACGCCGTCAGAAATGATCTGACAGAATCCTCATGTTAAGTTTCCGGAAAATTTCTGGAAAAACCTATACCTTACTTCCTGGAAATCCTGCAAAATATCATTATGACTCGATACAAGCATTTGACTCAAACAATTACTAATATGTATGTTAATTTAATATTATTACGATTCATATTCATTTGTTCTAATAAACCGATTTGGATTTCCCTTACACTTATCTTTTGCAAAATACCTTTATATGTAGTTAAGACGAAGTTAAAAACAAGATAAAGCATTTTCACAATTTAGTTTTGAACATGAATCAATAATAATAAAAATTAAACATACATACGGAAGCAAATAAAATCAAACAAACAAATAAATAAACACACAAAGCAAATAAAGCTTGGGTTGCCTCCCAAAAGAAGCGCTTTTCTTTATTAACGAGTCTTGTACTAGACTCAAAGTCACCGTACTTTACGTACTCCATCATTGGTCAGGGTTTTCTAGGCCATTCTCATGCCCCGGTTTTTTATATTCTGGTCCAAATTTTCCCAGACAACCCTTTGAAAAAACCCGGGATATCCTTTCCATAACATAGTCTACCCTTTATTTCTATCCCATCATTCCTATAGTAACCGCTTGCTTAAGCCCTTCTCAACATTTAAAAACAAGTTTTGGGGAATTGCTCAAATTTTATATGGCATTTGGTAGTTTCCCTCATGGGTCTCATCCTTAAATCTAACTACCCCCAAAGGGAAAGGGTTTAAATAAGTCATTCTAGAGACCTCAACAAAGGGTTTTTTTCCAAAAACTACTAGAGTTAAGCAGCATCGACTATTGGGGGGATATTTTCTACAATTACAAAGTGGGTGCATAGGTGAAGTTTCCTACAAAAACCGGGAAATCCCTTAACCTTCCCCTGAAGTTACTCATCCAAAACCCCTTTTCAGGGAACATCCTATACCCAAGTTGATTTTTTAAATTTTCAAGTTGTAGTAGGCTCCCAGTCATGATTTTTATGGGGGATCTAAGGGCGATGGGAAGCTTTTTCCCCACATGCAAAAAGTCCCCATGTTGCATGGTAAAGTTGAGATTAAAGGGTCGCCTATTTTTTTTTAATTTGGGCTACCTAGGAAGTATGGTGTCCCGGGGGCCCTCGAATAAGCTTTTGAAAATCGCCTTTTTCCTTAGTGGGTTTGCCTTTTTGAAGTAGTCCTCATCATCACTTTCTTCTTCAATCTCACTTTTCCCAACTTCTTTATCCACCTCGACTTTCTTTTAAACCCCATCCTCAGGTTCACCAATTTTCCTCATTCCTATCAATTGGTTTAATAGTGACAATGTTGCGAAGTGGACCCTGTTTGGGGGTGAAGAGGGGTCTTTACTTGGGGTCCGCTATTTTTTTGTTCCTACTCCTTATGTTTGGGGGTATAGCACCCTTTGGGTTAAATTTAGGGGTTTCAATAAGTTGTTAATTTTATTTGGGCATCTCCGTTTGGGTTTTTGAAATTTAAATTTGGATTCAAACTTGGCCAAACAGCTTTTTGAGATGCCATAAATTGGGACTTTAATCCTTCAAAGTTAAATTTGGGACTAAACCCTAA